>OW679200.1:53242100-53510260 GCA_940337035.1 Agriotes lineatus
CATTTAAATAGTCGGGGCACTGATTTATGTAAAGATTTCCAATTTTACAATATTGACTAGTTTTGGAAAACTTGAATTCTCTTTTTGACCACTATAGCTAGCGTAACTTTTTTTTTTTTGGCTTTAAAGTTAGCTACAGAATTGGTTGGGTCACACTTTTCTTCTACAAACTTTGGAACTTCGAGTTTTCTCGCTACATATGCCTTTTCTTCTAACCACACTTGCAATTCGATTAGTTTACCACGTGTCTGATTTACATGTGATACAGGTTCTATCCATTGCATTTTAAGTACCTACTTATAGATAGTTGAAAATTGGTTTAGTAATTCTTATAATAGTAAAATTGCAACCAATCAGAAGGCTGGATTTAGTTAACTTATCTTGTCTAATTTCGATAATACAAAATCGATTATACTAGAGTAACTTTACTAGGCAACGCAATACATAACTTTTGTCAACTTGATGCTGTTTTCATGGAGACGACTTTCAGCTAGGTTAGTACAAATAAATCGAGCTGCCAACAAAATATTTATTTGTTCCTAATATTAAAATTTACTCAAAAAATAATCAAATCGAATACAATGTGTACTTCAAACAGGTTATACGTCTCAAACTTCCTGCACAATAACAAATCATGCCAGTTTGGCAGAAAGGTAGTGAATGGTCAATAAAGTGTAACGGAAATTGTGAAAAGTGGCTACATAAGAAATGTACCGGGCTATCAAAAGAAGAATTTGCGAGACACGAGAAAGGTGAAACTGAAGAGAAATTTGTATGTAAACAATGTGTAGTTCAGAGTGAGGTTATAAAATCCACAGAAATAAAAAAAATAGTAGAGAACAGGGATGATTTTATACGGAATACGGATGGTAAAATAGATATAAAACTTATTATGAATAAACCAAATGTTGGATTAAAAGATATAGGTGAAATAATGACACAAATGTATGATGTCATTCTAAAACAAAGTGAAAAAATAGAAGAATTGGGAAAAGAAGTAAAAGAATTAAAAGAAGAGATGAAAATAACTGAATTAGAAAAAAAGAAGAATAATCAAACTAATTACGCCAGTATTATAAAAAAGAAGAGCAATGAAGAACTTTTAATAATAAAAGCAAAAAAAGAAGAAGACCCAAAAAAAATTACAGAAGAGGTAAAAAGTAAAATTAATCCAACGGAGTTAAATATTGGTGTAAACAGCATTAAAAGTATGAATAAAGGTAGAACTGGAATATTTTGTGAAAGCAAGAAGGACGTACAAACATTAAAGAATGAAGTGGAAGAAAAAATGGGAAGGCAATATAGTGTGACAGTATCAGAGAAAAAGAATCCTAGAATTAAACTGGTGGGAATAGAGGAGAAAATAAATGAAGAAGAACTGAAGGAGTGTATAATTAAACAGAATCCACATATATGTGAAAAAAATGCAACAATAGTAATGAAAGCAATATACAAAGGAAAGGTGGGATACACCACAATATTAGAAATTGATACACAAACGTATGAAAAAATAAAGAGAGAAGGAAGAAGGTTGCGTATTGGATGGTTGGTTTGTCCTGTATATGAAAATGTAAGCATTATGAGGTGCTATAATTGCTGTGGATTTTATCATAAGGCCGAACAATGCAAAAATAGACCAGCATGTGGAAAGTGTGGAGATGAGCATCTAACTAAAAATTGTGAAAATGAAAATATTAAGTGTATAAACTGTAGCATGGCCCGTGAAAGACTCAATCTACACCTAGATGTGAAACATACAGCTTATGATATAGAATGCAGTGTGTTTAAAAAGAAAGTTCAACAGGAAAGAAACAAATACCAATATGAAAATAGTGAATAGCAACTACAGAAGAAAGAAAGGAAGGAAGAATACATCTATGTACAAAATGCTCAGAGCATGATAGCACATTTTGATGAATACGATCATTTTATAACTAGTAAGAAGCCAGCAATAGTATGCTTTACTGAGACGCATCTGACAGAAGAAATAAACGATTCTGAAATTAAAATAAAAGACTATAATAGTGTAAGGCTGGATTCCACAAGCCGCTATACAGGAGGAGTACAAATTTACATTAGAAGTGAAATAAACTATTGTGTAGTTAAAGAATATGTGGAACAAATGAATTATTGGTGTGTTTTTGTCAAAGTGAATATAGGTAAGGAAACTTTTAATATAGGATGTCTATATCACTCGCCAAGTGGTTCGGATGCAAGTTTTTTGGAATTTTTTGAACACATGTGTGACCAATTTTTAGTTATACAAAAACAAAATGTTATTGTGCTTGGTGATTTTAATATAAATATGGATAAGAGTTGTACATATTCGAATCGGTTAAAAAAATGTTTGAATAACTATGGACTAAAACAGCATGTTTTAGAACCTACACATATGGCACATAATGGACAGGAATCGCTTATAGATTTGGTTATAAGTAACCACAGTACAATAAACTGTGCTGTAATGAAACAACCAGTATTCAATAACCACTCATTGATTAGAATAGGTATAAACGCTAAAAGTAAGGAAAACAGTAACAAGCTTAGTTGTCGAAAAAAAATTGGAAATGTAAATAGGTTTAAAAATTTAGTGAGTAGTATGTATTATAATTATAAACTGAATGATTTAGACAGTAGGTATAATTTGTTTTATAATAATATTCTTAGTATAATAGACAAAGTAGCACCAAAAATTAGTATTAGTATAAAGGGTAAGTGCAAACCATGGTTTACCCTAGATCTAGTGATTAAAATAAAGACAAGAGAGCAAAAATATAAGAGATTTGCATTTACAAGAGAGAAAGAAGACTGGGAAGAATATCGATCATACAGGAATGTAGTTGTAGCTGAAATGAGAAACGCTAAACGAGAATATTATGAACTAGCAGTAGATCAAAATAAACATGATCCGAAATTAATGTGGAAAACGCTAAAGAGTATAGTTTCTAATAAGCATATAGAACCTTATAAACAAATAGAATTTAATGGTACTCTTTATAAGGATATGACTGAAATTGCACAAAAATTTAATAACTACTTTGTTGACAGTATTAATGAAATTACACAAAGCATACCAGTGAGGTATGATGCTTTAGAAATGATAAATAGAATCGCCAAATTTCAGGAATTTACATTAATAAGTGTGGAAGAAATAAAAAAAGTAATCTTTACTCTACCTAATAAAGGAAGTCCTGATGAAGTTACAATAGAAATTTTTAAAATAGTATTTGATGAAGTGTCAAACCCCCTAATAAATTTAATTAATAGTTCACTGGAAAGTGGTGTGGTTCCAAAAAATCTTAAAAAGACCACAATAATACCTCTGAGAAAAGTACTCAACACTCAAAAAGCAGAGCAATTTAGACCTGTCAACACGCCTCCTGCCACAGCAAAAATATTAGAAAAAATAGTTTATAAACAATTATTAAATTACGTAGTATTGAATGATATCCTTACCAAATATCAATCGGGGTTTAGACAAAATTATAGTTGTGAAGCTGCGTTTCAATACATATTGAATGACTGGATGAACAATAATGATAATGATCTGGTCACCGTTACTGTATTTTTGGACTTCAAAAGAGCTTTCGAGACAATAGATAGAGACAGACTGATAAATAAATTGGAAAATTATGGAATTGGTGGCACAGTACTGCGTTGGTTTAAGGATTATCTGTCAAATAGACGACAGAATGTTAGATGTGGAGAAATACAGTCGGAGTATGTACAAGTGAACTGTGGAGTACCTCAAGGAAGCATCCTAGGACCTCTACTGTTCATATTGTATATAAATGACATAGATAATGTAATCAAACATTGCAAGTTTCACCTCTTTGCAGACGATACTATCTTATACAATGCGGGCACGAATGCAAAGGAAGTACAAAGCAAACTTAATGAAGATCTGGAAAATATAACTAAATGGTTAGAATCAAACAAATTAAAACTTAATACTGATAAAACTAAGGCAATGACGATAGGCAAAGAAGCACAAAAAACAGAATGGAAAAATGAGGGCTTCAGAATAACAATTGAAGATGTAAATATAGAAATAGTAAATTCTTTCAAATATCTAGGTATAATAGTAGATGATAAGTTAATTTTTGGTGAACATATAGATTATACGTGTAAGAAAATATCAAAAAAGTTAGGGGTACTTAATAGATCTAGCGATTTTTTAAGTAGATGGGCAAGAGAGGCAGTATATAATTGTATAATTCTACCTCATTTTCATTATGCCGGCACAATACTGTACTTGGCTAGGAGAGGGGATATAGATAGACTGCAATTATTGCAAAATCGTGCAATGCGAGTTATATTGAAGTGCAATAAATATACAAGCATAGATTTTATGTTGAAATCATTAAATTGGATTAATGTTAATAAATTTTGTGAAATGAAAGCTCTTATTTTCATTCATAAGGTTAAATGCGGCTTAATGCCGGTATATTTTGATACTGTAATACAAGAATTTCATCAGTTTCATGAATATGATACAAGAAATAAAAGAAACTTTGTACTACAACATAAAAAATATAAAAAGAGCCATAATTCAATATTCTTTAAAGCATTGATAGAATATAATAAGTTACCGCTTGCAGTTAAAAATAGTACGAATGTAAATATGTTCAAATTAAAATTAAGGGACATATTTTTACAATAGCATAATTATAATAGGTGTTAAAAATGAACTGTTTATTTATTTTATTTTTTGTGTTTGATGTTTGTATAGCAAGTTTGCTAAATAAAGTTTACAGTATTATTATTATACTACACCTCCAGAACAGCTAACTACAAATGCTAGGTTATAGGTTATAGAGTGCGCGTTCCGCGTGCTGCGCCACTGAGTTCCAACCTCCCCTTAAATTTGAATGTGAACTCGTCTAGACGAGAACTCGTGTCTGCGCATTATGTACTTCTTACATTTTACAGAGTCTACAAATGTTCATGTTCTAGAACTTTTCACCTCTCTAGCCCCTTAGAAGAAATGTAAAGGTTAAAATAATCCTATTCATCCCTCAAAACTATCGAAGTGATAAAAATAGGTGGGGGGGCTTCCACCGAAAACGGCGGGTGATGGGGGAAAACGGGGGTCATATTCGGATTCAGGAAGTTATTTTACATAAGAATCAGCAGGAATGGTGCCAGGGCTTGAAAAAAACTTTTTTTTTTGCCGACCAGTGTTATTATTGATTGAAAAATGTAAAAATTTTGGTCTCCAAGTTAACCCTAATAAGTGTGAATTTTTTTTGTGGTGAAAAGAATGATGCAGTTTTTGAAGCTTTCAACATTATTTCTCCAGGAATCCAAACTTTTGAAGATTTATCATTGTTGGGAGCTCCCATTACAAATGGTTGTGTAGAATCTGTATTGAGAATAAAGTACAGTGAACTATCTTTGTTGACAGATCGTCTTAAGGATTTAAAATTTCATGTTGGATATTTCATTCTGAAGAATTCTTTCTTCATCCCAAAACTCGTTTACCATCTACGTACATCTCCAGTTTGTAATATTGCTGATTTTATTGGAGAAATGGATAACCATTTCAAAAACAACAGAAAATTTGCTAAACACACAACTAAATGATGATAAATGGGCTGTGTCATCATTATGAGTACGATTTGGAGGAATTGGTATTCGTAAAATAGCTGATGTCATGTTGTCAGCTTTCCTATCTTCGGTTAACAGCATTTTTGGATTAGTCCAATCGATGTTAAACAATTCAATTTCGGACATTTCAGAAATTGCTTGTTATACTGGAGGTTTGGAATTATGGGATAGCCATTTTACAGAAACTATGACTCCTATCGTAAAAACATCTCAACGCAGCTGGGACGAAACTTATTGCAACTTTTTGAACAGCAATCTAAATTTCGAAGTTGTTGAGGACAGAGTCTTACACCTGGCCAGTTTAAGGATAGAATCATCAGCCTGGCTTCATGTGTTACCTTCAAAATTAATTGGAACTTTGCTAGATAACAACACTTTTAGAATTGCTATGACTTTACGTTTAGGAGGTATTTTATGTGCGCCTCATATTTGTGTTTGTAGCCAAGTAGTTGGTAGTACTCATGGTCTTTCTTGTAAAAAAAATGCAGGTAGACAATCTAGACATTTCGCCTTAAATAAAACCATAAGAAGATCGCTTGTTTCTACGAAATTTCCCGCCCACCTAGAACGTACAGGAATTTGCAGGAATGATGGTCGAAGGCCTGATGGTATGACCATCATTCCATGGAAAAATGGCAAATGTTTAGTGTAGGATGCGGCTTGTGCAGACACTCTAGCACCATCCTATCTAAGATCTTCTCTGCAAGGAACTGGTATGGTTGCAGATATGGCGGCTGGAAAAAAAAGGACAAAATATACAGAAATTACTGATGATTACATCTTTGTTCCTTTCGTCATAGAAATAATAGGTCTGTGGTGCCAAGACGCAATAGATTTTATAAACATTATAGGAAAAAAAACATCTGAAATATCGGGAGATAATCGTTCTTCTGCATGTGTGATGGGAACCGTTCCTTCATCAGTATCAATGGAAGAAATTTTTTATTTATTACAATTTTTTTATATTATTGTTATATTGAGCAAAATCCATATTTACTTAATTTATTCTAATAAGCTATACACTCTTTCATTATTTTGACATTAATTGTTAATTATAAATACATAGATTATATAACTGGATATTAAACTTGTAGCAGTACATAGCTTAACTACTACAAGGATACCGCTAGGTATTATTAAAACCTGATAGATAGGCAACTTAAAGTGCACAATCAGTGTAAGGGGTTGCCTACCCTTTTATTAAATCAAGAGTAAATATTTTAGAAGGCTCTTGGTTATATTATTAAAACAATAAATAACAAAAATTATTACTTCCTGTTTGGTGGAGAAAGCAGAAAGAAGCTTCTCTGAGTCGACGAGAAGCGATACTACTTATAAATCCTAGCTTAAAAAGGATACAAAGAAAATAGTAAGGCTTTAATCAATAAATTCAACATTATATTAAAATATAATAATTTTTCAGGCAGATAGGATAAATCCAATGAACATTTTCTTTCTGAAAAGGGCAGTTATTATTTAACTGGTAGGTAACTAGGAAGCTAATACATACAAATCTTAATCAGGGGGTTTTCCTTGGTTCAGCTCTTAGGCCTCCTCGCTAGTTCCCAGCTCCTGGTTAGTTCTATGTTCATCATGGAGGGGTGTATTGATGTGCTCTAAGATGATTGGGAGGACGCAAGGGGAGAAATAAAAGAGGAAGGAGAACTTTGTTAAAAAACTTATTAATTGTTAGAAGATTACTCACCAATCAAAGGCCGCTTCTTTGGTTCGACGATGGGGTTTTCTTCTTAATATTGGGAAGATGAAGAGATCCAGATTCAAGGGTTCTCTGCATTAACCGTATGTTAATCCTAAATGAGTTAAAATTGGTTAGAGGTTGTTTATATAATTAGACCACCGTCATAGCTTGGATATCGTTAAATAAGGGCATAAGCCATGATGCTAATAGATAACAAACTATTTTCAAAGTAAAGGAATTGTTACTTACTTACCTCCTAGTAATCCTGAACGGGGACTTGAGCAGTTTTGCAGCTGTCAAGTTAGTATGTATCAATTATTATATAGTAAACTTTTAACCATAAGGGACTTTTCTTATACTCCCTGGAGTAACTTCAATTAAACTAAATATAGACGGCTGAGTGGTGATACATCTCTCACGGCACTTGCAAAAGTTAAGCTCCAGTCTGCTCGGTCAGAACTTGGATGGGTGACCATCTGGAGAGCGGGCATAGTGGTCTAGCCAGACAGGCTCCACTACCCCAAGTACCTCCGCCGAATTTACAAATGCGCACACTCTCAGCGGCTCAGTGCGCCCGGCACCCTGACACTGTAAACGGTATAAGGGGTTACAGATTATGTATGTATGTATAGATTGTTAATTGGGATTAAAGTGTTAGAAAGAGGATTGCGAAGGTATAGAGAGCTCTTTATATTTTTATCTAATGCGAAAGAGATTGTTAGTTAGATAAGTATAAGAAATCTCCTGGATAATCACAGGTTAATTAACTAAAACTAATAATTAATGACATTTCTAACTTGTCAGATATAAACTGAAATTAGGTAGGAATTGCATAACATGTGTAATAGCAAAAAGGCATAAACTTTAATTAATGAAAGATAATTAATGAATTGTAAGATTGAGTATACAACCGATTGTAAGTATTAAAAAAAATTAACACTTGATAATAAAGTTATGGTGCCCATTTCTTCTTATTACTGAACTAATACCTTTATGAGAAAGTGAAGCAAACTAAAAGCCCACAGTCATTAGACACTAATAGCAGCCGTGTATTGAGCTAGTCGGAGACGCGTGAGCCTTCCAAGGTAAGTTATAAAAAGGGGGTACAAACTTACTACTTAATCAACTATAAAAAAAAGATTAGAAACCAAATTCATAAGGCATTGCCCGGCAGATCAAAGTTAGACAGTGCTGTACTATTTCTGTATTTTCTGTATTTACTGTTGGACACACGTCATAACCTAATGGGCGCGATAGCAGAAATCAATAACTGTTGTTTCCTTTGTCTATCAAACGGCAACAAATGTAAAAGTGCTAGACAACTATTTCTTTGCTTACTTCATAAACAGATGACGAGGAGAAAGAATCCTGGCACAGGTACATAATTTTTATGGAGAAGAGAGACCATAGCAGAAGTCTGCTAAGTGGGGATAATATGTCGTTTCCATAGAAAAGGTAATCAATTAGATTGTAATTAGCGTCGTCTGCGTTGATTGTTATAAACAATCAACGCAGACGACTGTGATTAGGCACTACGCTGCTAAACATGTATAAGATATTGTCAAATAACTTGTACTATATCAATGATTACTACCTTAGGTATGTCAAGAATACCCTTAGGAGTTATGGATGTAGATTCAGATGCAAGAAGTCCGTGTTTGTTCAAATATTTTCTTTGATGCAGGTAATTGAAAAAATCTGCGGTGTATTGCATAAGTACATATCACATGTTCGTAGACCTTAAAGTGGTATAAAACAGTATAATCAGAGATTAGATGGAAATGGAGATACCACTAACACTTGTCGAACACATCTAGCAAGGGTATCTTGCATGGTTAAGATACAGAACAATGTATCAGAAGAGTTCCAAGTATTAACAAATTAAAGCAAGGCGATATGCTGGCATGTTTCCTTTTCAATATATTGCAATGACTCTTAACGTAGTAATAATTGTAGGTTTATAATTAATTTGATAAATAAAAAGAGTCACCACACAATATTTAATTTAGTTCTACCACTTGCAAATTCAAACTAACTGATTAATTACGTTCGTTGGGTACGCCAAAATTGAGAATTACTCTTATGGTAGTTTGCCCTTTTTCTAATCCATTCATCTGATTTCCTAATTTCGCTAGCTCAATTTTTAACAGAGACATGAAATTAAAACTCAAAATCTCGGGTGTTGGGTTCCTGACTTTCCAAGTTAAAAATTCTACGGTACGCCTCTGAAAAGTAGGCAGATTGACCTGAAATGTAGGCGTAATGTGCCGTTGTTAAACTGAAATGTCAATTCTATCGCACCAAGTTCTCGTTATGTCAGCTCGCGTGTGAAATTGACTTATTAACAATTAAATGAACAAATTTTACGGTAAAATTTTGAATAATTGCCTTCAAGTGGCGTCTATGTATTCCTTTGTTTTTGCAGATCGTTAGCTATTGGTGCATTCTTAAAAAGGACGCCGTATTCGCATTTTGTTTTATGGGGCTCCACTTGACGATTTTAATTGAAAATCCTGGGAAAATACCTCGCCATCCCCATGAACCGCTATGATTTTCTTATTCTCCAGGTCGTAATTAAGGTATGCTCAATTTTTCACACCGATCGCACAGAACAAAATTGAACAATTCACTAATCTCACTTTTGTAGCGCAAGGGCCCCTTTTTTTATGAATCTGGCTGAAATCTTGCTCCCCGGGCTGCTCGTGATGCTGGGTTATGTTCTGGCCTGATGTGTGGAGCTGCCGGAAGAATCCTGACACCCTATGCCTTCCCACGATGCTGCAGATTGATGCTGCAGGAAATCGCCTCCAAGCCGTGGCTGCCGTCGTCGTCTCGGAACGCCAAAAACTCAAATACCTGGAATCTCTTGCCTCCAATTGTGCTGATACACTCGAATTCGCTGATTACGATGGTGCTATTTATTTTTTTATACGTTTATGCCTTCTATAAAATTTTGATAATTAAAGATAGAGCAAAATTTAACCAACTGTCATAATTTATTGAAAACAATTGCCCCCCCCCCCCCCGTCGTTATCGACAAAACACTGTCTACAGATTTGAATTGTAGGAAATACCAACAGGTACAAAAACATAACTTATAATCTAATTTAAAAAAATTTTATCAGTTAATTACAATCTCTTATGTACTAGAATTATTGTCTTTTGAAATTGTTCATTTCTCAATGTTTTTTAATGTGCCACTCACTTGATTTTTATAACACTTAAATGCCCATTGTTTATCACTACACTGACTAGGTTTTTAATCCACCAACATTGTTTAATTTCTTGCTTATTTGAATTCCATCTAATTTCTTGCTATTTCAATCTCTTCAAATACCAAGTCTTGCATTTTCATGTCATAAATGACTTGCCTGGCTTTTCTATGTTCTTTGCCTTATTCTTCTAGTCATTCTTGTTCTCACCTTTATTAACAATGTTCATTTGCTACCCATTCTCTAATGACTTTACTTTCTACGCTTCCATTTTTAAGCTGTGTCTAACTTGAACTTTTTGTGTCAGTTCCTAATTAATTTAGATTCGGCTTTTAGTTTGTGCAAATCTATTATATTACGATTAAAATTATATTGCTAAACCCAATACACGGAATTTGAGCTTCCATATTTCTGTGCTTATTCAATTACAATCAATTTCATTGGCGAATTATACCAGTGTTAATATGATTTGGCAATTTATGTGAATTTTTCTCCGATGCTTGCATTATTACAACTCTGTGCTTTAATGATTTAATTTGTCATTTGCTTGTACTGCAATCAGAGCCGATTTGAGGGCTAAATACCATCGCAATATACAGGTCTAATATACACAAAATCTTGCCGCTTCTGGCCTATGTAGATGACATGTAGACATAATAATGAGAAGTATTATAGTCACAAACTAGAAAATAGCTGCCCATAACATGGAACTGGAAATAAACGAAAAGAAAACAAAGTTCATGATTGTACGCGTCTAATAGAATAAAATAGAACATCGCTATAGACGATTACAACAGAAACGTTTTACAGCAATATGTGTACCAGGGGGTCTATGGTTAACGACAAATCTATCAGCAGCTTAGAGATCAATAGAAGAATTTTACTTGCAAGTAGATGTTATTACTGCATTATAAAACAACTCAGTACTTACATACCCAACCGGAAATGCAAAATAATATTCTGTAAAATGTTAATAAGGCCAGTTATAATTTATGGGTGTTGTGTCCAGCACAATGCAACTACCCGTTGTAAAGTGGTAGACGGCTCGGATTAGAAATCAAACACACACACTATTGTAACGTATTTAATTCCCACGCGGGTGAGTACAGTAAACGATTGCATACAAAAAACAAGACAACAAGCGCTGCACTGAACAGCTCGCGTCACACCTCCTGGCCAACAACCTCGCACATCGAGCTCTCTCCTATGACTAACAGTTTTGGTCTTAAACCAGACGCGCTGTCGCCACGTTGTGCAACTAACTCGTCAGCCAGTGGTTTCCGACAATGGGTGTGAATTCTGGCTAGTAACCAAATCTGATAAATCACACCTGTTTTTGAAAGGAAAATCTTGAGAAAAATCTATGGACCTTTAGTGAAAGACAGTATATGGCGAAGAGATATAATCACTAGATAGAACACTATATGATATGGACATAACGACAATCATTGTTGGGGAACTAAAAAGGAAAGTAGAAAGACCCAAGCTACAATGGTTAGATACAGTAAAACCCTTCTTAGAGAGGTCAAATCTCACTCATGACTAGCACACAACAATGATGATAGTGATACACATATTTTTAAATTTTCGAGATGATCTGACTACATAACCTTTATAAAGAATGAAATTGATAGAACTTCTTCTTAGAAAATTAAAGTATAATGAATTGTAAATGCTTTAAGAAATGCTAAGTATTGATTTTGTTAATACTGACATGCTATTAACGTAAGTATTCATATAGAAGTATGAAGTAACAAAATGAAATTAATTAATTTTAATTACGACCTGTCATTGCCTAACCACAGAACCTCGGTGGCGCAGTATTTAAGAGTGCTGGACTGCTATACAGGAGATTTTAGGTTTGAAACTTGGTGGTAGAAGGGATTTTCTATAATTTATCCATTGTCGAAGGTCGATATTCGACCGAGTGGTTATGCTAAACGATTCTATATGCTGAATGGTGACTGCAGATAAGCAGAATACTAATAAGACACCTAGGATAGGTGGGAGCAAAAACCTTCACGGGGTAATGACCCACACCTCGTTTCCCACTCTATGGGTTTTTTTATCGTGGCAACAGACTACTCTGTGGGTAGCTCCAGCGTACATAAATCAAACAAGTAGAGACACTCGCTGTCGGTTCCTTTGATGTCAAAATACCGATTTGGATGACCTTGCACTGCTCCTGGGGGGTACTTTCCGATAATACTAACAGATGGCGACACTACTTTGTCACATACTGCTATGGTTTTAAGCCCTACCAATCAACTTTGTTAGCATTGCCAAATTAATGAATATTTCATGAAAGCTCAGAGTGAGATATTTTATATAACTGCAAAACTAAAACTTGAATTTGCCAGAATAAATACATTTGTAATGAGATGTTAGTAATTGCAGAATAATTAATTAATGAACGCAATAAGCAAAGCTCAATTTGAACAGGGATCTTAGTTGAATGTAAGTTCAGTTAATTGATTAGATTTGTGCTAAAGTAAATGCCAAGCCGAATGAAATTTCATAATTACAAGATGGATCGCAAAGGCAAGGGAATGAAGCGTAGAATTCAGGTACAGTTTAATAGTGAAATCCAGTCAGGGTTTTATAAGAAAGGTAATTGAAAGATAGATAAGCTTATGAACATGCAACGAGCAGATAAGAATGAAGGCATTAAAGCATTTGAAGGAAACCGTAAGAATCAAAAGGCAAGGGTTATAGATAGTGCAGAAAAGGAGACAGCATATGAACTTCAGAATGTGTGCAAAATAAAACAGTGAATTCAAAGAAAGCCAGTGCAGGAAATGCGCGAATTAAATACTCTAATCAGTGCAGTGACATGTGAATATTTAAACGCAAATTTAAAAAACGTGCAATGACAAACAGACACGCAAAATTAGTATAAATGTAAACAATTATTTTAGATTTAATATTAGTGTACAAAATCCTAGTTTTAAGTAGAATTTATTGTTAAGAGTCAGTATTTTGAACCATGTTAACATCCGTAATTAATTTAAAACTAACTATCTTTTGTTTATAACAACAACAAAAAAGAAGACATGAATAAATTAATGGCTTGACGTGTGAAATTGTGCTCTGTATTAAAATTAAAATTTCTGATATTAAAAATAAAAATATATGTCTGAAACTTTACCAGTGTGTTGAGCAAATTTTTGTGCCCATGTGGTATTATTTTGATCAAAATCCGCCACCAAAAATTGTTGAGGTGTCCGATACTGGTTGACAGAACCTCGATCTGAAGCAGCCGTAGTTCCGACAGCTACGAGGAGGTCTACCAGTCCAGCCAGCACATTGGGGAAGACATCAGTGCCACTCAGCAGCCCGTGCCCCAACAGCAGGATCCGACCCATAGCAGCCCCGCAACAAGGTCAGAGTAGCTACGAAACATCCGATTTGAGAACGACTAGTGCAGGTACTGTTCATTCTAAAACTAATTAAGTGAGCGCCAGGAAATTCATGCATGCATAAGAAAAGCAATACTCAAGGCAATCCAGGCCAGGTCCATCGCCGTACGAGTTATTCCAGTATGCCAAAAAGCACAAACTCCATTATTTGAAGTTATCCTTTGGTGAGATTCAGACCGACGCCAAAATACACAATTGGGAGATAGAAGCGGGCTCCATAAACAAATGCTAGAAACCAATGAGGATTAATGCCGCGAAAACCAACTAATTTAAATAGTTACCAATAGAACTGTGATCGATTTAGTTGTCTTGTTTATTCAATTTGACGCGATCTTGCAAACGGCGTCCATCTTGGCTTATATTTGACCCAACTTCAGTTTTCGATTGTGCGCGGTTGAGCTTATGCGAAGACAGATCCGTATTTAATAATTTTAATAAATTGTGCATTCAGGGTGGACCCAACCGAGATGAGCTAGCATATTATTGGATTAATTGCAGATAAATAAAATATTATAAAGGGCATACAACTATTTATTTTTATCTATCAATTTACAAGTAACTTTTAATCAACCTAAGATTTGATAACACGAATACGAAAAATATTTGCGTGGTACCCTTATTTAAAAATTAAATTAATAACATATTACAACACTAATTAGACATACCATTGCAATATATAGTCAAGCTTATAAATACCCCCTGAGTTACTGTCCCAGGCACTCTAGACAGGTGATTTTTGAGGCTTTTACGGCCATTGTCATTAAGTAACAAACGACTTCCGCGATTACACCGTGTCATGATTGAAATCGAAGAACTCAACGTTTCGCCCACTTTCGTAAGGGGCTTCCTTCGATGTGGAAAGTGCTAATTCCTAAGCCCCGCCCTCCGCCACTGAACCGCGACGGCATTTGCTGAATCGCGACGGCACTTGCTTATAAATTCTCACCTTTCTTCTTCCTATAGTCAGTCGAGTTTCGCCTCTGACGTGGTCCACACTTTGAGTTACCGTGCTCTTCTGTCCCTTCCCTTGCAAAGAGTTTCGCCTCTGGCGTGGTTAACACGTTGAGTTACCGTGCTCTTTTGCTTTTTTCCTCCTGATGAAGCCCCTTACGAAAGTGGGCGAAACGTTGAGTTCTTCGATCTGAATCATGACACGGTCCAATGCCGGAAGTCGTTTGTTACTCTAGACAGATTTCAACATTTGGTTTGAGTGTCCCTACTTGTTTGATGTATGTACTCTGGTAGCTCTGTGATGGTAACAAACGGTGAAACAAATGACGTCGCCATTAGTGTTGTGAAAGTTGACATAATGAGGTGTTACTTTTCAACCTATTTTTATGTAATGTTTTGAATCTTTTGGTTATCCATTTAGAATAAGAAATATACTTTACAAGTTTAGAAGTCATATTTTGTAGAAGTATCATTAATAAGCAATAGAATGCCAGAGATCCTACCAATTTTATTTGTATATATTACTCCGATTGGAAAAAAAGAAATTGCAAAATCAGTGTCTGCAGAACAAGAATAAGCTGTGACTGTTGTATGTGCAATGAGTGTAGCTGGCCACCAAGTTTTTCATTTGCAAGAGGAAAAGATTGAATCTGCTTTTAATCAAGGATGCGGAATGCAGTTACTAACATACGAGTAGACTACATCAATGTCTTAACCTTCATAAAATGGCTTGAACATTTTAAAAAGTTCACAAATCCAATTGAAAACAGGACTGTTCTTTTCATTTTAAATAACCACATTTCTCAAACTAGTTTCCAGGTAGCCACTTGGGCAAAGGAAAATTACATTGATTTATTGACTTTGCCGCCCCACAGTAGTCATAACCCAACCCTTAGACCGCATTTGCTTCAGGACACTCGAACTGTTCTACGATAACCTGCTGACAACTGGACTGCATCTCACCCAGGCCAAGTCCTGGGGGTCTACAATGTGCCGGAATTATTCATCAGAACCTTCGAGAAGGCAGCAATGGTGGAGAAGGTCGTTCAAGGATTTCGTGTAACCGGGATTTATTCCCTCCATAGGAATATTCTTGATGAAATGATTTCCTACTCTCGGAGGTCACGGACCAGGCAGAAGTCGAACATGTTGATGAAGGGAGACTTCAGGATGTATTATACTCAGAAGAGTCTGCTTCTGAGGTAAATATGAAAAAACTTTTGACGCTAGTAAATACTCCACCCTTATTCCGGATCCACTTGATGACTCCATACCTGGGCCTTCGACAGGGACATTGCCAAGAAATCATGCCGCTACCAAAAATTACATTTGAGAGGAAGCATGTGAGAAATGGTCTCAAATCGATGTTCCTAATATCAGTTCCTGATAAAGAACATTTGGAAGCATTCGAAGCAGAAAAAGTAGGACTGGAAACTACAAAAAACCTATCTATAAAAAAGTGGCCGCCAAGAACACATTGTTTTCAGATGGCAAATCAAAGAATAAAAAAACCTAGACCTAAGCCTACATCAAAGCCATCTGAAGAAGAAGAATCAGAACATTCGAGACTTCTCTCTTCACAATCTTGTCATCAGAGGAAGAAGAGGATACTCCTGGTGCAGAGCTTCAACCTGACAACTTCATCTTAACAAATGTTTACGGCGAGACAAAAATTATTTTTAGCTATACGTATCTAAAATCATTGCTTTGGATCCAGACCGCATGGGCTACTAAGTCATTTGGTTCAAGAGGGCACCCAAAACTCTGAAATTTATATAGTAAACAGAAGAACGCTTTGTTAAAAAACTGAAACCCTCAAAGCCAAATTGTAGGCAGTTCTGTACGTTTTCAACAGACGATATTTTTTGATAATGACCTGTCTATGTATGGCATCATTTATTAACATTACTTTGTTAAGACTCCCGATGTTCGGCTGAACACAATTACGTTTTCGTATTCCAGCCCCGTGTATATTGGAGCGAAACTCCCAATAAATGGGATCATTTCCCTATTCTTCTGGGCCCCGCATTTGCCTGCGAGACAGGTGACGACATCTGTGGCATTGGCTTCGCCGAAAGGCACATTTTCATATCCCAGAGGCGAACTCTGTAATTCATTATAATATTATATCAATTCCGCTAATTAATTTGTTAGGCCACCCACAGGTGGAGTCCGCGTTCAGTCTCAGCTAGAGTTCCTATATATACTAAGAGTTGAGCCATTGGATCCACAAATCAAGGACCATGTGATGTAGCACAGATATCTTTCATTTATTTTAGTTGAAAGAAATATGCATAAAGTTTAAAATCGGCAAAAATCAGATACTCCATGGTTTGTGGATCCAAAACAAGTAACCCTACATGTCCCAACTCTTTTATATACAGGGACTCTAGTCTCAGCTAGAGTTCCTGTATATGAAAGAGTTGGGACATGTAGGGTGACTTGTTTTGGATCCACAAACCATGGAGTACCTGATTTTTGCCAATTTTAAACTTTATGCATACTTCTTTCAAACGAAACAACTGAAATATATATTTGCTATATCACATGGTCCTTGATTTGTGGATCCAATGGCTCAACTCTTAGTACATATAGGAACTCTAGTCTCAGCTAGTCTCAGCATGGCCGACTAAATTAAATACTATGGCCTGCACATAGGGAACACCTCCTAGAGACATCTAGTAATTAATACTGAAACGTATTTTATTTATGGCGGCAAATTTAAATATTTGACATATGGAATACAATAGCATATGTTGTTTCTATAGAAATGCTTATTTTTCAAATGACGGAAATTGAAATAGGAATGGATTAAGTGACCTTTGAAAATGTATTGACAACTTAAATGTTATTCTAACAATCGAAATAGTTATAGGACTTATTAGTACTCTGCTTGTTCATTCATTCATTCATTCATAATCTATAGCCTCTTTTACCTTTCGGTGTAGACAGGGGCGGACTGGGACTAATAGGCCCGGAATGCTGGATGCCTGGGGGGCCCGCGGCCCCCACGAGGTTGTGCGGTATAGTTCGGGCCTGGGGCGAAGCCCCAGCAGCCGGTGACAATATCGCCGACGCCGAAATTTTTTTTCGCTGGTGCGATACATTTTATGGCCTAAAACGCTATTTTAGGACGCGATTAACAGGCGCCAACTAGTAACTACCACCTACTAGTAACACTACCTGAGCGCGCAGTTCAAATCTTGCGAAAATTATATTCGAGGAAGGCCTACGACCAATAATGTAACTAGCAAATACCAAATTGTCACTCGGAACCTGCGAGCTTGTGAGTGGATTTGGCAAGGGGTAAGGTGGCGGTCAGCGGCGAGTCTCAATGTACTGAACATGTTGATCGAATCATGCATTGCATAACTTTCTAATAAGCATCTAATTGAATAAGTAGATATATTAATGTATATATTATATTTTGTTGCAGCCTTTCGTGATCCATTGGTATTAATGTTTTAAGTTTATGGTAACAACAAACTACATACTTTCTTATTTTTCACATCTTCTACGTTTCGAAAGACTAGGCTTTCATTCTCAAGACGATTAAGGCATAAAAACAGAAATAGAATAATTAAAACTACTTCATAAACAAACAATATATAAATATATATGAATGAATCTATATACATCCTCATTGTGTAAGTAACATCATTTTTTTATTAAAATTTAGGCTGGGATTATTATTGTTATCTATACTGTTATAGGTGATTAGCTCCACTTTGTGTGCTCAAATTATGTTATCGTATATTATAATTGAATTTTATTTAATTTAATTGCCCTATTTATGTATTTTGGATATTCAAAATTATTTTCTGCTAGCCCGAGTAGATACACTTGCCTGAAAATCAGATCGGATTCTTTTTAATCTAGATTGCTTATATTCTGAAATTTGATGTTCCTATATTATTATGGCAACTCAAAACTTCTGTCAACTGACACTTCAAACTGGTTTTGAAAATTCAATTACAAATACTTCATGGTTACATTTGTCATACGACAATCTCAAATAATAAGTACTTCCTTAATTAAAATTAACTCACTTTACTTTTTATTTTCTTTCAGTTCTTATTTTAAATTACCTGGATTCTGTTATCTTTTATTAAACCTAACACTCTCCGCTGATAAACCCAATACGTCCAGCTCTGCAACCGACCACGCTAAAAAACTGCTCCACTCAAAGCCACGGCGAAGGCCTCAACTGATAACCAACTGCCAAGATGTCCAGACTCCGGATTCAAACCAACACAGGAACCCAGCTCGCCACAAGAATCGGCACCTACACCACAGTAATCATCAAAATAGACCTCAGCCGCAGATGCGTTACTTTAATGTTGAATCAAATCGCATTTATGAATTCTGCTACAACCCAGCACCATGAATCTTGACCAGAGGCAAGCCTCCAGATATCACTTGACAAGCCCCACAAATTTGCTGACTCTGCTAATGATGTCGATGCAATCCACCTCCCTTGTAAAGCGTTCCTTGTTATCCAATTCAGTCGATGCAAATGTAATTCCACAATAAACTCAATTAACATTCCCTTACTTTTATTTGCCTTTGTAGATTATAATTGTATTAAATTGCTTTTCTCACCACATTCTAGTTTTCATCTATATAGTTTTCCCATATTCTTCTTTTAATATTTTAGTTTTTAGTTTTCTTCATCCCGGCAATTTGTATGTAGTAGTAGTAGTAGCAGTAGTATTTTCGGGGAGACTCGTGTCTAGCAAGTAGGCCTTCATATGCCCTTTTTACCAACCGCGTGGACAAGGTCTAGGCATGCAGAGTACCAGGTACCGTTGCGGCCTCTACAAACTCAGACACCGACTTTTGACACATTCTGTGATAGACAAGAAATTTAGGCCGGCCTGTCATTCGCCTGGCACTGTTTATGTTGGTGGCACTGTAAGTCTATGTCAAATCCGAGATTAGTAGGTTAGGTTTTGCGTCAATCTGTGTCAAAACTGACGCAAAACCTTACCGGCTAACCTAGAATTTGACATAAACTAACAATGCCAAGCGTGTCAAAAGTCGGTGTCTGAGTTTGTAGGGGCCGCAACTGTACCTTAGTCCTACTTAGAATTTTGCCGAGACTAAGGAGTTCTAACCCTATCAAGAGATCTCTTACATGCTACACATCGTAGTAGCATGGGACCCACGACTTTACATCACTTCCGAATGATGGCATTCTGTAGAGGCTTTCATCAGCATTTTTTTATTTTTAAAAACCGCACCGGGATCGGGGATCGAACTCTCGATCCTTAGATCAGTAGCCAGAATGCTTACCACTAAGCTATGGAGCCCGGCAATTTGTATGTAATTTTAACCCTTTTATTATTACAAATATTTATTTTTAAAAACTTATAAAAGGTTTATTTCTTAATTTCAAATTTTACAAAATTACATTACATCATTTTGGTTCCTCAGCGATCTAGTTTATTTTTTTCAGTCCAACACACTATTAAAGCTTTATTATTTGATTAATACCTACTATATTAAATAGTATATTTCGGAAAAATATTTGTAATTAACTTCCAATTTCATTTCATATACCTATTAAATTAAGTTAAAATCCTACTTTTTCTCAATTAGCTTCATTTAATTAAATTATAAATTTTATTTCCTTACTTTTCTAAATTAATCTTAATAATTTTGATATCCACTTCACATCTAAATTCATCTTTATAATTTTTAGTACTGTATTCTTTTAATCTTATTATCTTACTATTTTTAGACCCCTGTACCAATATCATTACAATACATTATATATTACCAATTGAACTACTTCAAGAACATTTTATTGAGGAGTTTGCTGCCACTGTCAACGCAAGGACTTGTTCTCTGCTTTCCGGCTGTCGATCGCGGCGCGCGCTATTTTAAATACTAATCGAATGGGGTTTGGATTTTTTATAAACAAAGAAGTATTTACATCAATAAGATATTTCTGGTGCTGTAGGATTTTGGGGCCCCTAAAGCGCTATTTTTAATTACATTTAAATAATACATGGATTACAAATTAATTGTGAGGGGTGTGCATGTGTAAACGCCCTAGTGGTGTTGTATTTTAGTTTAAAGCCTGCGGGCCCGGACGGCTCAAGGGCCCGGGATGCGATCGCATCCCGGCATCCCTAGCCAGTCCGCCCCTGGGTGTAGAGGACCATTTATACCTCGCGGGAAGTGCAACGGAGGTAATGCGCCGCACGCGACTTACACTACGCTCCCCCGCATGCAAAAGTATTAAATATAATTTTATTTATTTATTTTATTTTAACCTGTTTTACAGTATAAATACCCAATTAAAAAACAGTTTTATCTCAACCAGACTTTGAACACCTGCAATATCAAGCACCAGACAATTCTTTGCACATTGGGAGCATTTCTATAGTAGCCCCGGTATAATAATATCGTCGTTTTTTTCCACATAAGAAGCATGGTACTGTTTTTTGCAGCCTTGACAACAAACTCCTTGCGGGTTTTTGCCGATAAAAGTTAAACAAGCTGTGCAGTTAACCATTGGTACCCATAAGGTTTCTCTATCGTAACAGTTCAGGTCTTCTTGTCATCGCCGAAAAACTTTTTAACTTTCACTCCACACTCAGTCCAGCTCTGAATACATCCTTAGTTGTGAAAATATTCTACTAAATTTTAAAATGGTTAGTGCCAACTGCCTAGTGAATTGTGTGTTCGGCAGCAATGGATTGAATTTTTACAAGAATTTTGTGGTATTAATAAACAGTAAAAAAATTACATGTTGCATGTTAACTACATTTTTATTGCACATATCTCTAAAATTACAGACTATAGAGCCTTATGTAAAAATCATTTCGAACCACAGCAGCTTGTTAACAGTGGTAATTTCTGCAACTTTTAACTGATTGTGGTTTTGTTGTGTTACGACTGGTTAAGGACAATATTTCATCTAATGTCGCACTTTTTAAAATGTTAAGTAGGGCATCAATTAGAAATTACATTGAGCATCCTTTTCTTTCGCCACTACCACTATTTTTGTTATTCGATTATTGTCGTGCTTTAAAATTGCCAGAAATGTGTTTTTAGAACATGATATATATTCCTCGAATGGAAAATTACTTCAACGTATTTGAGATTATTATATAATTTACAGAAGGGGGTACCAGTTAAATCTGTTCGATATGTAACAAGAATGCATTTATATCCCACAAATTTTGCAAAGATGAATGTTCTGCGAGCTATCCCAATATTTGCTCCTACAGCGACTAGTTCATTTAAATTTTTGAAAGAATCCGGTGACAATAATTTTCTTAATGTTAATACTACAGTAACATACATGAGGAATATTTATAATTTTTTCCAAATACACGTTTCAAACAAAAGTCAATACGTTCGCTCCTTGGATAGCAGCATTGCACCTTACGTTCATGTAGTACGGGATTACCAGGATTGACAAAGGAAACGGCACACGCTCTAGAATTCACTTCAGAAAGTACTTATTAATGCATAAAATTTCTTCTTGAGCAAGCTGGCTTCTATTATGTATTAACACGACCATTCAGTTCTGATGTAGTTTAAGCAACTTTCTCTCAATGAAGCTACAGATTCCCGAACAGCAGAATGTGCACTAAGACAAATTTTGCGCTGTGGAATAGTTAAATCATCTGCCAGTTCAAATAGCGCAGAACATTGTAGTTTTATTAGTAGTAGTGCCCAACTGTCACCTCTCCAAACAGCATCCATCAATATCGAAGGATTGTTATTACCAGTAGAACTACGGTTGAAAATCCAAAGTTTAAAAATCAATGATATGACTGAAACCAAGATTTATTCAGCATCCATAGCATTTGTATCGGCTAAACTGCAGAATCCGGGACCAATTCCCTTCCTTTTATTGCTTCCCTGATAATTTTGGTTATGGTTACTAGAGAAACACGGTTAATAATAATTAATATTACCAATAGTAGGGGAAGTGGCCCCAGATTCTGAAGTTTTCCCTTTGTATATTAAAAATACAACAATGTGACAGTTGCATCTCCCCATTATTGTCAACTACTGTACCAGGACCCTTGCTACGATTAATTTATCTGCAAGACCGTGGATTAAAACTTTCACAAATAAACTTACTTTATGTATTGATTTATTAGAAATTGTGTTAAATTTCAACAAAAACAATAAACTGAGATTTCATGGTGCAACTAACCTTTTAAAGTTAAACGTCAGATTTTGACATTTGAGCTAAGAAACACACTAAATGCTTTTAAATTCTCACAATAGGTGGCTACAGGAGGTGTTCCCTATGTGCAGGCCATAGTAATTTAGTTGGCCGTGGTCTCAGTTTTGTAATAGAGGGGCTATAGTCTCAGTTACAGTGCCTTGATAGAGACAGTGGCGACAATAGGCACAATTTGCCACAAAATGGCGGCCAATGGCCTACTAACTTTAATAAATTGAACGTTTTTGAATGGTCATGGTTACACAACGTATAAATAATATGTTGGTGGCACTGTAAGTCTATGTCAAATTCGAGGTTATCAGGTTAGGTTTTGCGTCAGTTTTGACACAAACTGACGCAAAATCTAACCTGCTAACCTCGAATTTGACATAAACTGACGCAAAACCTAACCTGCTAACCTCGATTTGGTATAAAAAAACAAAAGCATCTACAAATTTTGCCTCTTAATGGCGGTCGATTCGAGCGACCAATAAAAAAGTCACACTCTATTGTCGCCACTGTGTTATATAAAGTCACTGTAGTCTCAGTCATAGATATACAGATTGTCCGAAATCCTTTTGGAACATAGAAAATTAATGAGTGCGACAAGGAAGACATAAACAAAATGAGTAGCAAGACAAAGATAGAATGTAATCATGGCTAGGTAAATTTTTAAACTAAAATTAAGTCAATGAAACAAAAAAACGCTTCTGTAAAATATTTTATCTGTTATTAAGAGTGTAAAGTGAGGTTTAAATAATTAAAATAATCAGAAGTAATACTATAAGTACTTCGATATTATCGGGTTATATGTCGATAACTTGTTGCACAATAATAAAAGAGTGTCAGTTTGACAGGTTAAATAGTCCGACCGCGTCAGCGGGAGGATTATTCTGTCAAACTGACACGATTTGTTATTGTGCAGGAAGTTTGAGACGTATAACCTGTTCGAAGTACGCATTGTATTCGATTTGATTATTTTGTGAGTAAATTTTAATATTAGAACAAATAAATATTTTATTAGCAGCTCGATTTGTTTGAATTAACCTAGCTGAAAGTCATCTCCATGAAAACAACATCAAGTTGACAAAAGTTATGTATTGCGTTGCCTAGTGAAGTTACTATAGTATAATCTATTTTGTATAATCGAAATTATACAAGATAACTTAACTAAATCCAGCCTTTTGATTGGTTGAAATCTCTACGAATAAAATAATCAGAAGTAATACTATAAGTACTTCGATATTATCGGGCTATATGTCGATAACTTGTTGTACAATAATAAAAGAGTGTCAGTTTGACAGGTTAAATAGTCCGACCGCGTTAGCGGGAGGATTATTCTGTCAAACTGACACGATTTGTTATTGTGCAGGAAGTTTGAGACGTATAACCTGTTCGAAGTACGCATTGTATTCGATTTGATTATTTTTTGAGTAAATTTTAATATTAGGAACAAATAAATATTTTATTGGCAGTTCGATTTGTTTGTATTAACCTAGCTGAAAGTCATCTCCATGCAAACAACATCAAGTTGACAAAAGTTATGTATTGCGTTGCCTAGTGAAGTTACTCTAGTATAATCGATTTTGTATAATCGAAATTATACAAGATAACTTAACTAAATCCAGCCTTCTGATTGGTTGAGATCGCTACGAAAAAAATAATCATGTGAATAGTAAACAATAGTATATTTAAACCTCACTTTATACTCTTAATGACAGATAAAATATTGACTGAAGCGTTTGTTTCATTGACTTAGTTTTAGTTTAAAAATTTACCTAGCCATGATTACATTCTATCTTTGTCTTGCTACTCATTTTGTTTGTCTTCCTTGTCGCACTCATTAATTTCCTATGTTCCAAACGGATTTCGGACAATCTGTATTAAACAAGATACAGCCATGCGCGGTAAACGTATGTTCGTGCTTAAAAAACATATCAAAGAATTCGGTACATCTCTCCATTTCATTCTGCCACGCATTTAATGTATTTGTTATTTCTTTTTACTAGTTAGCCGTAAGTCGCACGAATTTCGAGTGCTTTGTTTTGAAGTGTCATTCAAATTTAAAATTACGCCAAACTCGTAATTTACGTAGTTTATTGAAATAATAAAGAGCTCAATTAATATTTATAATGAAAATGAGGACTTGTATTCTGTATTCTATTTCTTATAGTCCTTTTTATGAAGATTTATCCTTCCATCGGTGCGTAAACTCTTTTAAAATACCTAAATAATACCTACTTACTACCTGTACTTATTATTCTTTGGCACCTCAACCCTGACAGGTTATGGATGCCGTTAATTAGTTTCTAGATTGCTTTCTGTCTTGTTTCAAAACTGCGGGTGTGTCCTGGCCTTTCCTATTATTTTTCCAGGCTTTTCAACCTCAGGTTTTCCTTAAGTTGTACCATGGTTTTTAGGTCTTACAATATGCTGTCCTCTCATTGTAACTAATATCAAACATAATGCACAATCAAATAAACACGACTATTTATTTAATACCCACTGTTTTGGGCTAAAATGCAGAATCCGAGGCCAATTACAATCCTTCTACATATTTTCCTTATAATTTTGAACATGCAGATTTACCAGTCAAACTGCTGTTTTCGTGGTTTTGAATGCTATATTGAGACAACAAAGACTATTTCTGGCACCATGTAACACAAGTTAAATGTATTTTGTCCGAATTTCTCTCAATATCGCATCAAAGTACCATTGCTTGCATAGAAAAGTGGGACAGTAAAAAATTCTATTTTGAAAAATGTGTTGGTGGCACTGTAAGTTTATGTCAAATTCGATGTTAGCAGGTTAGGGTTTGCGTCAGTTTTGACACAAACTGACGCAAAACCTAACCTGGTAACCTCGAATTTGACATAGACTTACAGTGCCACCAACACATTTTTATATTCAAGCAATGGTACCTCTCTAAAGGATAGCGCTATACGTAATTCAAGCACTGAGAGTGACAGCAATAGAAGGTACGTCATTTTGAACTATGTCGCCGCATGGCTGTATCTTGTTTAATATATCTATGGTCTCAGTTAGAGTACCTGTATATATACAGGTACTCTAGTAGTCTCAGTTACAGTGCCTTTATATAGACAGTGGCGACAATGGGGTGTCCTATTTTTGATTGGCTCCTTAGATCACGTGGTTTTAGCCGCCATGTTTAGGCTCAATCGCCTGTGATTCGTGTTATACTTTTGGCAGTACTGAAGTGTATTGTCAGTCTATGTCAAATTCGAGGTTACTAGGTTATGTTTTGCGTCAGTTTTGACACAAACTGACGCAAATCTTAACCTGCAAATCTCGAATGTTTTCAGTACTGCCAAACGTAAAACACTTATCACAGTCGACTCTGATCACGGATTTAAATGAACACCCGTTAGAACTTTGCATAAATATGGCGGCGGGGGTGTGGCTTAGTTCTATTGTCGCGACTGTCTATATATAGCCACTGTAGTCTCAGTCGAATTCCCGAAGTCAACAGGATATCGGGTTACTCGTTTGGCTCCACTCCAGCGGTGTTTACTGCACGGGGGGATCCCCGACATTTTCGCCGCGTTGCATCCGGCTGACGCAATTCAGAGTCCCGTAAATAGCATTCAAATAGGTAGAAGCGAGATGCGCAAACGTGGAAATTTCCTTGCATGACGAAATCTCTTGAGCAACGAGCGTAAGAGCGTCGCTTCGGAACAGTCCAATTTACGCATTGATACTGCACGTATGTGTCGGTAACCTAAAAGCAAAGGAACATCCCTTATCGTTTATCGGGGCGCGTCGTGCCTTTCGGGGGTTTGTTTGCAATATTAAATGCACCACGTTTCGTTAAGTTTGAGTACCGTCAAGTACGAGCTTACGATATAATAGCGGATTTTCGAAAGAAACGCGTGTGAAGCATATATACAGGGTGGGCATTTGTCGTCCGTCGTTCGGCCTAGCCCAAGTCTTCTGTGAAGGATATTCTTGCAACAATTCCCCGGTCCAGTTGGTCGACCGCCCCATTCCCATTGTTACCGTCGTTACAACCCTTGTGGCCATCGTCGCCGAAGAACATCCCCTTTGTCGACAGCATCTTTAGGCTACATCGGAGAATACCCTTAGGCGAGGTCTCCCGGCTTGCTGGGCATCTACGCCAGCAAATAAGATATTGTAAACATTGTTTTAAAAGTTTTGCGTGCTTAGCAAAGTGATGTGCGTATTTTGAACATTTATCGAACAGTGTGAGTCATTTTATACCGCGCTAGTATCACTAGTTTTCTTTTGCTTTGAATTTACGAAGCCTGATATACAGGCACTGTAGTAATCTGATTCCGGGAACCGTTAGCCGCCTACTTTGGCATTTAAGAAGGGATGCTCTTGGACCCAAGTATCCGCAGATTTAGTGGACGCACTGTCCTTATGTACCTTAGTAAATTTAATTGTAAATATACGGTACCCCCACCCAAGAAAAGCGCCCTTCCGTGTTTTCCAAGAATACTTCGATACTCAGCGTCACTCCGTTTCGCTAATACAATGAAATGCTATGAACCAGTTATTTATCAAAAAAAGAAAAACAAAAAAAAATTTTTTTTTGCCGACGACCGTAGCTCAAAAGTTGATGTTGCCTTCATTTTCGGAGGACCTATCGTATGAAAACGATCCAAGACTTCAGGAAGGTTCCTGGCGACCGGAATCGTGTACACATACGAACATACATCCCCCGCACAGCACGTTTAGGCACCTCCCAATACGGGGGATTGATCTAGTGGGCTGGGATCTTCACCAAAATATCCGCACCGCCGAGACGGAGATTTGATATAGTGGGTTCATTAGTCGGTTGGCTCGAATTTTAGAGATATTTGACTCAGAGTGGTTTTCGATATGAGGGAATTTCAATACTTCGTACACTTCGTGTCGAAGTAACTGTTGACTAACCCCGATTTTATAACATGCTATTTGTCCGAACTTTCATGTGCATGTACATATTGCGTCAATAGAACATCTACTTTAATTTACTTCTTGCATTTTATTTGTGTGTTCATTTAAAGTGGCAGGAACTAAGATTCTTGTCGTGTTGTGTATACTCCTTTGTACAAAGCCCAAGCAACTGAGAAACGGACACCAAAAAGGTAGGTGTGAACGTCGGTGCCGTGGGACGCCTCCTGGGGTACAACGCGACTCTAATGCGATTGGATTTCGGCTTTTGGCCAGTCGTTAGCTGAAGTTAGGCATACCATCTTAAAAGTCGTGGCGCCCGTCGATTTGCCTATAAATAATTACCATCAACCACCCCTATCGTGGTATCGCCCTGAACTGTGCCCTAACTTTCGAATCGCCCACCCGATTGAGTTTTTAGCTAGAGCCATTAGGGCTGAAAGGGACACGCAGGGGCGAGCACTGCTACGAACATTCAGTGGGGGTCTTAGTGAGCAGTTTATACCGTAAAAACTTGAATACAAAATAAAGTTGTTTTTGGGGACTTATTATTTTGGTGAAATTCAATGACATGGGGTAAAAATGACCGGGGGTAAAGACCCGCAATGTCGTATTTCTGATAGAACTAAAATAAATACTTTTTTCTCAAAGCAGTTGTATTGAAGTTTTAAGTCAAGACTGGTTGAGTAGGTTTTCCTTAAGGAGAATTACAGCATGCCAAAATGCCAACGGAGGCCAGTTTGAACATATGTTCCGTTAAAAGACCTACATTTTATTCACTGTTATTGTTATTTTTTTGTTATAAAATTAAAATAAATTGGTTGATAAAAGTGTACTATTGATGATAATTAGTGACATTTGTGCAATTCATAGATATACTTTATTATTATTATTTTACTTCTGGTTGGGGTTGTCCCCCCTTTTTGCACTGCTGCCTAAAAGACCTATTGTGCTTCCCAGTGCTTCACTTTGCCTTACAGGGGTATTTCAATGTCCTCAAAAAAGCTTACTAATGCGGTTAATGAGGTGTTTATCAGCAGTTCGGGTTCGATTGTTGTTTCCCTAAAGTGTTTTTATCGTAGAGTTTTGAGTTCCTCGCACTCGCATAACCAGTGAATTGGAGTCTCGTTCTCTTCACAGAATCTGCAATATCTGTATGTTGCCACTTCTATGGTGTGCATATATTTGTTCATATAACAGTGTTCAGTAGTTGTCCTTGGAATGTGTTTTATTTTCTCCCTTCTATTTTCCAAGAGTGCCAATATCATTTTCGTGGACGGTTCACGTATGAAGTTTCTCAAGTGATATAGACCCTAGACAGTGGAAAAAGTCCGATAAAACATATCATAATAGACCACTGCTAAAAAATGACATTCAGAGAACAAGTTTCTCAAGTACCTACCAGAATTTGCGATGATTATTTCATAACCAGCTTTGGTTTGCTCCGTGATCATGCTGTAAGCTATGTACCAATTCTGATTTAAACTGGTTGCATGACAGCGCTTTTATAGCTGCTTGACTGTCCGTCAGGATATGTATTCAACTACCTTTGTAGGATCTTTGCACCATTAATTGGGCGCAGGTTAGAATTACTGTTACCTGAAATACAGTTGTATATTGTCGCACCTTTATGCCTATTGCATTTCCTGGTCTCATGCCATAAATACCCAGCCCTGTACCATTTTCTGTTCTTGATCCATCTGTGTACCAGACTTCTCCCTTTAGTTTGGTTAAGACTTCTTCTTCGTTCCACTCCGTCCATCTTGGAAGATACACTTCGAACGGTTTTTGGAGCTGGTAAGATATTTTTATTTTTCCGACTTTATCTGCGAGATGATGTTTTCGCGTAATCGATTCAAGTATCCTCGATGTCTAGTATAGCGATCACACCCTTGTGTTTTCAGCCTATATGCCCCTAGTCTCGCTTCTGCCTCTACGCTTAGATGTAATGGGGGAAGATTCAGCAAGATTTCTAATGCGGCTCTCAGAGTTGTTGACATTGCCCCTATTATTCCAATACAGGTCATTCTTTGTATTAGTTGATCCGGTTTGTATTTTTTTGCCACTTGCCTTGTGCCGTCATACCAAAGCTGCATATGTTATCGCCTGTACGATGACTCTTGTTAAGAGCCAGTGTACCATTTTTGGTAACAGTTCTCATGTTTTTCCAAACATTCTTCTGCAGGTCCAGAATGCTTTGCAGCCTTTGCTTGTAACATGTTCCACATGGCGTTCGAATGTCAGTTTGGTGTCTAAAATCACACCCAAATATTTGACCTTCTCCACCATCTGGAATTCCTTCCTGTATAGTGTAAAGTTCCTTACTTGATTTTTTTCCTTCATGTAATTGTCAGAAGTGAGGTCTTTTCTGGGTTTACTGATAGTCTCTTGGCTTCACAGTGTTAAGGGCTAACTGCATTCTTTCGAATACTACGCCCTCAAATTTTCGGTGTATGTAGGTGGTGATATCGTCGGCGTAGCCCTATGTGTATAAGCTCTTCTCCTCTAGTTCCCGTAGGTCATCCACCACGTGGTTCCACAACAGAGGTGTCAATTCCCCTCCTTGCAGACACCTTCTGGTCACCGAAACTTTCACGGTTGTCTTGTGAAGAGAAGTGGTTATAACTCTGCTATTAAGCATATTTAATATCCATCTCCTCAGGGTGTTATTTATTCCCCTGTTATTCAAAGCTAGATGAATTGAGTCCAACGAGGTGTTGTCAAAAGCACCTTCGATATCCAGAAAGGGTCCTAAGCCGAAGTCTTTGGATTGCATGGTATTTTCCCTCTTACTGACCAATTCATGTATAGTCAGTCCTTTATATACCTGTCAATTTACTTTTCTAACGTCTTCAGAATAAATGACGTCAGAGTTATTGGTCGGCAAGATTTAGCCTGGGCATAGCTTTCCTTTCCCGGCTTTGGTATAAATACCACTTTCACTTTTTTCCAGTATACTGGTATATGACCTGAGGCCAAACTTGCCCTTAGCATCGCACATAGACAGGTGGATAGTTCACCCCAGCTCCGAGTGAGCAGAGCTGGGTAGATCCCGTCTCCGCCTGGAGCATTAAATGGTTCAAAACCGTGTAGTACTCATTTAATTTTAGTTAAGTTTATCACTTGATGTGTTGTCTTCCAGTTCTCTTGTGTGGCCATGCATAGAGGTATTTTTACAGAATGATCACTGGTGTTATCTCTCTGTAATAGTATACTGCCTGGAAAATGTATCTGTAGTAGAACTGCCAGTGTTTCTTCCACAGTTTCCGTGTATCCTCTTTCAGGTTTTGCAGTGTTCACATTATCTGTGGTCTGTCTTTCGCTAGTGCTTGTTGCAGTTTTGCACTTTCTGGTGTCTTGTCGACTCCCTTGTTGAAAGTTACATGAAAAACAATTAAGAATAATGGGATTGGTAAGGTGAATCCATCTGAACCTGAGTTAATTGATTGAGCTGCATTTATAGTCGTTGTCCAGATGGATGCATCTGTAACTGGTTTTGATTTGGATGTGCTGGGATGAAGTTGTTAGTAAATACATCTGTACCTGCGATAATGGGTTGGATTGCGTTGGAGTCATTGTTGAAGTGTTTGATTTGGATGAGCTTTGCTGAAATTGCTGTTGGGCTGAATACATCTGTACCAGATCAGAGGATTTCACGGCCATTGTCACTAAATAACAAATGATTTCCGGGATTGGACCGTGTCACTATTGATGCCGAAAAACCCAACGTATCGCCCACTTTCGTAACGGGCTTTATCAAAAGGAAAAGCAAAAGAGCACGGTAATACAACGTGTAAACCAAGCCAGAGGCGAAACTCTTCTAACGATCGGAAGGAGAAAGCCGAGAATTTATAGGTAAAATGCCGTCGCGGTTCAGCAAGTGCCGTCACGGTTCAGTGGCGGTGGGCGGGGCTTAGGAATTAGCACTTTTTACATAGAAAGAAGGAGAAAGCCTTCGTTCCGATTGAGATTGTTAGGGTATTTGTAATTCTCAATGGCTTTGCGAATCTTTCTGCTGAAGAAGAATGGGGATTCACAGATAATGGAAGTTGAATAAAAAAGGATCTTATGTCCGGTATCGCATTGGTGTTCAGCGATGGCTGATGATGAAATGAGACCCGACTTGAGACAGCGCTGGTGCTCAGAGATGCGAGTTTTTTACTGAACGTCCTATTTCACCAATGTATACAGCATTACAAGAGCAAGGGACTCTATAAACACTTTTAGATGACATAGTGTTAAATTTATCTTTGGGTGAAGGAAAAACCTGTGAGATTTTGCTCGGAGGTTTGAATACAGTTTTAATGTTTTGTTTTCGAAGACACTTTCCTACACTTGGCGGATATAGGGAAGAAAGACCACCTATTGCTGCAGGAGAATGGGTTTTTGGAGCTTTGGGTGGCCGTGTACATCTAAGAAAGGAAGGGATCCGTTACTTTTATCTCCATGGTATTGTTAATGTCTGGGTGTTGACTATCGAGATGATTTAAGAAGATGGGTAACGTGTTTTTACCAGGTAGCTAAATGATAAAGGTATCCTCAACGCATCGGAACCAAACCTTAGGTTTCAATTCTGGAAATTCCAGGCTACGGCTTCGAAAGCTTTCATGAATATATTGGCAACAACAGGTGAAAGAGGAGAATCCATGGCCGCACCAGAGATTTGTTTAAAGAACTGACCTTGAAATAGGAAATAAGTGGAAGAGATACATTTTTCTATAAGAGCAGGTAGACTTGAAGACGTCTCCCCATGCTCTGATAACAATTATTGGATTATGACTATGGAATCGGGAATAGGAACTTTAGAAAAAGGGAAGTGACATCGAAACTCACAAGTAAATCCTCAGAATCAATGCTTATATTGGATGCAAGTTCAACGAAATGGGCTGAACTGCGAACATACGAGGGAGGCTTACCAGCCAACTTTCTGATGATAATGGTTAGATATTTAGCTAATGACTAAGTAGGGGAATCTATGGTACTGAGAATGGGCCCGAGGGGAATGTCTTGTTTATGTATTTTGGGAAGACCATAGAACCGAGGAGGCTTTGAAGCGAGAGGAATCAACTTCCGTTGAATATCAGTGGGAAGATCTTATGATTTTATGAGAGAAGTGACTTCCCGTTCAATTTTGGAAGTTGGGTTGCAAGAAAGTGGGGCATAAGAAGAATCTTGGAGTAAAGACTTGACATTAGTGGTGTACTCTGTTCCATCCATAACTACCGTAGCATTACCTTTATCAGCGGACAAAATTGAGATGTCAGAATTGGAACGTAAGGTTTTGAAAGCAATTTTTTTGTCTTTTGTAATGTTACTTCTAGGAGGTTTAGATGATCGTAAACACCTGACAGTTTCAAAGCGGGTAAGATCGGTAACGTCTTTAGGAAGCGTTTTCACAGAATATTCTACCGAACTAATAATCTCTTCCGTATGAATGCTTTTGGGGGCTAGCGAAAAATTCAAACCTTTGGAAAGTATAGAATTTTCGCTAGGAGAAGAAAGAAAGATTTATGATCGTCTTAGAACCACTTTGATCTGTAGAGACCTTAATCGATGACATCAAAGAATGAAACTTAAGAAGATGAGTCGCAGTTGTCATTTCTAATGTTTTTTGGGCCTTTGGGTAGGTGATCGAATCGAAAAGAGACCAGTCAAGAAAGCTCTTAGGAACAACGGCTATCGCACTAAGAATATATAGTCTGCCATCAATTGCCATCTTCATCCACGGCCACCCAAACCTCCAAAAACCAATCCTTCTGCAGCAATAGTCTTTCTTCTCTATATCCACCAAGTTACCGACCGCGTAGCAAAGTTTCTTCGAAAGCAAAACATTAAGACAGTATTCAAACCCCCGAGCAAAATCTCATAGGTTCTCCCTTCACCTAAAGATAAATTAAACACTATGTCACCTAAAGGTGTTTATAGAATCCCTTGCTCTTGTAATGCTGTATACATTGGTGAAACAGGACGTTCAGTATTTGTGAATCCCCATTCTTCTTTAGCAGAAAGATTCGCGAAGCTATTGAGATTTACAAACACCCTCACAATCTCAATCGGGACGAAGGCTTTCTTCTTTTTTCTATGTGGAAAGTGTTAATTTTTAAGCCCCGCCCACGGCCACTGAATCGTGACGGTACTTGTTAACCCGCTACGGCATTTTGCCTATAAATTTTCGCCTTTCTCCTTCCGATCGTTAGAAGAGTTTCGCCTCTGACGTGGTTTACACGTTGAGGTACCGTGCTCGTCTATCTCTTTCCTTGCAAAAGAGTTTTGCCTCTGGCGTGGTTTACACGTTGAGTTACCGTGCTCTTCTATCCCTTCCCTTGCAAAAAAATTTTTCCTCTGGTGTGGTTTACACATTCAGTTACCGTGCTCTTCTATCTCTTCCTTTGCAAAAGAGTTTCGCCTTTGGCGTGGTTTACATGTTGAGTTACCGTGCTCTTTTGCTTTTCCACCCGAGGAAGACCCTTACGGGGCGAAAGGTTGAGTTCTTCAACCTCAATAATGTCACTGTCCAATTCTGGAAATCGTTTGTTACTTACATCTGTACCATTTTGATTTGGATGAGCTACTATTGGGGAGAGCTGGTTTGTTTAGGGTCGCTGTGTGAGTCTGCATCAGTGTTCTATTCATCGTGACAGTTTGGGTTGCCGATTGAACAAGTAGAGTATTTAGGTGATGTGGTTCTTTAGGGCGGCTAGGTGCAGAGCAGGGATCTTGAGGTTACAAGTGGAAGCACCTGAATAAACTGCTTGCATTTGCATGATCGGACAGGAGTATTGGATCAACCCAATTAAGTAAAAGTAATCAAGTATATGTAAAATGAACAGTAATCAGTTTCAATAGTGATTGAATAAGATATTTACCATAAGTACTTACCCTTATCAAAATTTAAAATAGTAATAATTGTACGGATATTAATTCAGCTAATATTTCACATCAATAATCTGACTTTGCAGTTGCAAAAGTGTCATTTAATATTATTTCTCATAAGACCAATTAACGTTAAGGTATAATTATTTGATCATCAGGACAATAGCAAAGAGTAATAAATGCAAGTAATTCATTATATTTTATAAAGCATGAACCTAACCTGAGTTGAGAGTGATATGTTCTACAGGAGCTCGTAAAATAAATAAATTCAATATTTAAATATTTTAATAAGGGCATATTTTACATAAGTTTACCTTGACAAATTAATGTCAATCAAAAATAAATATTATACAGCAAAATTTTCTATTTTTTACACACAAACCACTAGCTTTATGAAAAAAACGTTCGGCACCATTTGTTTAAAACCGTTAATGTAAGAAAACTGTAGAGAAATGTCACCTATTAAACATCTTTTACAAGAGATTGGAAATATTTAGACCTGTATGCTCTACAACAGTGTATGTTATTAACAAAATACTTGATAAAACATATTCATACAATATTGAAGGACTTATGTTATTCATATTTTAAACAAACATTGGACAAGGATGAGAGAAGACATTAATGGAAAAAAACTACATAATCGAGTAAGCTGTCCATCTAACTGAAATGACAACAAAAAATGAGTGCCGTCGTTAAAACAGAATATGGAATGACAAATGAATTTAAATTTAACATAGGGGTTCGATAATGTAATGCGTTATTTGCAGTGTTATTTAATATCGTGTAGAAGAATATGCAAGGTATAAGACTAAAAATAGAACACTTAGTATTAACTCATTATAGTTACCTCTATATGTGGATGATTTGTTAATATGTGATAAATAAAGATCAAAATGGGAGGATTTTCTAAAAAAAGAGATCGAGACCTAACTATTATAGTAGCCTAAAAAATATGAAATATGGACACCCTGTATATTGGTAAATGTATCCGATCAATGTTTTGTGCACGTTTCTTAGGATTATGCAGACAGTATGCTGTAAGTGATGGGAGTGCACGTTAGGAAGTGACACATAAATCCGCTAGGTGTCGCAAGCCGTAGCTTGTACTGCCGCCAAAGCCGATTAATTTACGGCGGTCTTTAGGCCAATTTTTTCAGCAGCGTTCGCGAGAAAAGCAGCAAAAAGCCTTATACGTACTTTACGGCGCGCGGCTCTAAAATAACACTTCAATTAGAGCCAAAAAAGGCATAGATGCAGCCGAGCACTAAATAACTCCATCAGATGTAAGCAAGCAAAAGCGCGGTGGTCACATCAATTCCACTCAGTGACACTAATAATGCAGCATTCACTGGAAAAGCTCGCGTTAGACGTCTCTTCAGCACATAAAACTGCAAATTTACGAGTTGAATTTGCAGGCTGCAGATTTATGCAACTCTTTACTTTGTTGCCAGGACATTATTTGATACGTATGCAAATATATATGCACACAGGGAATTTCTTTCTGAAATGCACTACCTGATTTAATGGAATTGCTTTGTGTCTGTTCTCGCTGAAATTAAATTCGTTTTGGTTGGGAAAACGAGTTTCACATTTATGACTTCGGCTCTGCAACAGGAAAAATAAGCTTTAGACATTTAGCTAGAATTAAATGAACGCAATGGAAAAATATACGTAATATTTTCAATTATTTTTAAAGAAAGTAAACAGTAATTTCTTGTGGATTTTACAGAAATTTCTATATATTTTTTTGGTTGTAAAAATGATGTTATTTACGTTGAACAGATTCGCCTGGAGGCTGTAGAAATCAGGCGTCCGTTACGTTATTTTGCTGGTTCCATCCCTTATGTTAAGCGCAGAACTGAGACAGCAGTTTCCGCTTTAAGACAGCTTAGTCATGCCACTTAACGGGATGATAATTCGTCACTGTGTGAGATGCAGCCTCACATCCCTTAATTATTTATAGGCTTGGACCCACAGCGACGCAGTAAGTGAATCTAACAAGTAAATGCAGACTGGTTTATTACAAAAATAATTGTTCTATATATACAAACAAATTTGCTTAGATCATAGTAATATACAAAGTTCATTTCTAATAACAGGTGCAATGTATTATATTCAGTAGGTTAATTTACTAGTCTTGCAAAACAATACTCAGCGGTTTTGCTTCCGTGATATGATATGGACTCCATGAACTCGAGCGTCTTTTATGCTGAGCTGCGATTGTAGGCATTTAAACCTTGTCACGGCCTTGCGTAATTGTGTACGCGAAGCCGTGTAAAAATGCTGAGCGGCGACTGCGAGGTGTTTAAACTTGACTGTGAGTAGGTCGCCGCGCTTGCATAATGCAATATTGCGTTTTTGGTGGCTTTTAACTTTTAGAATGTTTCGTAAAATTTAAATGAATAATTATAAATTTATATCTGGTTAATCTGTTAAAGACAAGATTAAACATATTTTTTTTTTTTTTTTTTTTTTTTTAAATGCAGACTGGTTTAATTTTTCTTGGAAATGTTCCAGCTTCTTGTCGATTCGTTCTTCGGTTTCATTAAACCTGGAAAGTGCTGATAGCAAGAATTTGGATTGTTGACTGTCCATTTTTATTAGTTCCTGTTGATTCTTGTCTAGCCTGTCTATATCTTGATAGACTTCATCGTTGACTCCAAAAATTGATGTTAATACTGTGCCAAGGACTCCTCTTTTTTCTCGTCTTGTTATTATTTCTTCCATACCATCTCTAATCCATTCCATTTGCTTTTTCTGTTCCAGAAGATGATGCACCAGTGTCTTGCATAATGTGTCTTCGGACAGTTCTTTTGCAGAGTCGCAGAGATTGTCGAATTTGTCTACCATGTCTGTGACTGTTTCGAAGTCTTCTTCGATCTTCCCCCTCTCGAACTGGATTTCGATCCGGAATGTTCCTCTCTCAATCTTCCCGTGTCCAATGTGTTCTACATAGTACCCGCTGTCTGGTTTTTGGATATTAAATTCTGCTTTACTTAATGTATTGGTGGTAAGAAGGGTAAAGATGAGTAACAGCAGTTTCCATTTGGACGCGACAGATTTCCTTGGTGCTGGGGATGATCGTGTCTGGATAATGTTAGTTGAAATTTTATCTTCTGCCTCTGGTTCCTGCGATTCCTCGGTAGTTGCTGGTAATGGAATGATGCTGCCTATGGATCGTTTTAGCTGATGTCCTCCTGATTTCTGGAGCGTCACTACTCGTACTGATCCATCGGCTGCTGGATGAGTTGCAGTGACTCTTGCTAAAGGCCACTTACTAGGATTGATACTATCTTCTTTGATTAACACTAAATCTCCAACTTTAGTGTTCTCCAATGGTTTCTTCCATTTGTTTCGTTGCTGTAATCCATGAAGGTAGTCCGAGCTCCATGATTTCCAAAAATTTTGCTTGATCTTTTGGATTATCCTCCAACGATTCGATAGATTTGAAGATATTGGAGTGTTGATTGGGTCTGGTGGCGATATGATTTCCCTCCCTATTAGGAAATGGCCTGGCGTCAGAGCAGTTGTGTCCTCAATATCGTTGCCTTGTGGACATAGAGGACGTGAGTTTAGGCAGGCCTCAATTTGGCAGAGAAGAGTTGTTAACTCTTCAAAGGTGAGAGTAGCGTGGCCAATAGTTCTCTTCAGATGATGCTTCATTGATTTTACCCCTGCTTCCCATATCCCTCCGAAGTGAGGGGCTATTGGAGGGATGAAGTGCCATTGGGTACCACCGGTTGCTAAGGTTTCTTGGACAACTGGGCCTTCAATTGTTTGGCGGGTTTCCTTGTCCAACACTTTTCTTGCGCCAACGAAGTTTGTTCCGTTGTCGCTGTATAGGTGTGCACAGCGTCCTCTTCGGGCAGTAAACCTCCTGAAGACTGCTAGGAAGCTGTTGGTTGTCATGTCGCTGACGGCCTCTAGGTGGATTGCCTTGGTTGATAGACAGACAAAAACAGCAATGTACCCTTTGTGCGAAGAATGCCCTCTTCCCTTGGATGTTCGGATCTGTATTGGGCCGGCGTAGTCCACTCCGGAATGGAAGAATGGAGGAGTTGAATTCACTCTGGTTGATGGAAGATTTCCCATCAGTTGCTGTGCTGCCTCTGCTTTGTATCGTAGACATCGGAAACACTTCTGGATGCTGGAGCTGACTGCTTTCTTCGCGTTGATGATCCAATATTTTCTTCGGATATATGAGAGAGTGAGTTGGGTGCCACCGTGCAGCGTGCGTAGATGCGCCTCTTGGATTATTAGTTTGGAAATATGACTGGAGTACGGGAGTATGATTGGGTGTTTTTCATTGAAGGACAAGGTGGAATTTTCTAATCTTCCTCCAACACGGATTATTCCATGCTGATCGATGAAAGGATTGAGGTTGGCAAGCTTGTTACTGGAACTCACATATTTGTTCTGCCGGAGTTGAGATCCTGTTGCCCTCAAAATAGGATCACTTCCTTGGATGACCTTAACGAGTAGGAGGATGGTGTCGTCCATTTCCTTCACTGATAGGCATCCTGATTGAGTGGGAAGTCGCTTACACTTGTTGATGAATCTTCGGCAATGTGACATGACTCGTACCATTCTTGTTAGAGAAGAAAAACGATGAACGACTTCGTTCTCGTCTTGATGAATGGTAGTTTGATGCACAGTGTAACTTCTTGCTTCTTCCTCGGTGGTTGCGGTGTCTGGTTGACACGGCCATGAACTCTTGTTAACTAGCCAGCTCGGTCCGTCCCACCATAGGAGATGATTCTTTAGTTTTTCTGGACTAGTGCCTCGGGAGATGACGTCTGCAGGATTCTCTTCGGATTTGACGTGGTTCCAATGTTGAGCCGGAATTTGATTGTTGATTTCGGCTACTCGATTCGCGACGAACGTCTTCCATCGTACCGGGTCTCCTTTTATCCATCCTAATGTAACCATGGAGTCGGTCCATGCGAAGATAGACACCTTAGGAAGGTCTAATGCTGCAATTACCCTTTGAAGTAGATTGGAAAGGAGTACTGCTGCGCAGAGTTCCAGTCTTGGTAATGTCGTCTTGGCTCGGGCTGGTGCCACCTTGGATTTGGCTATTAATAAGGATACCTTGACTTGGCCGGATGATGTGGTGACTCTGGTATAAATCGCGGCCCCGAAAGCTCTTTCGGAGGCGTCACAGAATCCATGCAGCTCTACTAGAGATTCCCTTTTGATAAACAACCACCTTGGTAAGGTAATTTCTTCCACTGCCTTGAGTTGAGACCTGAGCGTCTCCCATTTGCCTTGGATATTTTCAGACACTGGGTCATCCCATTTGATATTTTCGAGCCATAGTTCTTGGATGAGTAGCTTGGCAGTGATGATGACGGGTGCTAACCATCCCAATGGGTCGAAAATTTTGGCAACTTCGGATAGTATGGTGCGTTTGGTGGATTCCTGTTGCTTAACGTCTACCTTAAAACAGAAAACATCTTCATATGGAGACCAGTGAATGCCCAAGGACTTTTTTACGCCGTCTTCACTTATTTCGAGGTATGTTTGTTCCTTTAACTCTTCTGGGAGTTCTTGAATGATGGCTGACTCGTTACTGCACCATTTATGTAGAGTAAAGCCTCCACGCTTTAGTAAGGAAATGAGCTGACCTTGTTGTTGGATCGCTTCTTCCACAGTGTCGGCCCCAGAAAGCACGTCGTCCACGGAGAAATCTTTCTTCACTGCTTCTGAAGCTAATGGAAATGAGACCTTTTCGTCCTCTGCGAGTTGATGCAAGGTTCGAATGGCAAGATAGGGAGCTGATGCGGTTCCATAAGTGACGGTGCACAGCTTATATTCCCTGATTGGCTGTGATTTGTCGAATCTCCATAGGACTCTTTGGTACTCCTGGTCTTGGTTGTTCATTCTGATTTGTCGGTACATTTTTTCAATGTCTGCAGAAAAAACAATCCTGTGCGTTCTCCATCGAAGTAGAATGTCGACCAGTTCTTGCTGAAGTTTAGGTCCAGCGTACATCATCTCATTTAAGGATTTTCCGTGAGAGGCCTTGCTAGAGGCATCGAAAACGACACGAAGCCTGGTTGATGAACTTGCTTCTCGGATGACGCCATGGTGGGGAATGTAATACTTGCCGTTATTCTCATCTTCCTTTGCCACCTTTTCCATATGTCCTAAATCCAAGTATTCTTGCATGAATTTCTTGTATTGGACTGCTAGATCTTGATCTTGTCCTAATTTTTTCTCCAGATGTATGAATCGTGCCAATGCTGAGGGTTTGGACCTTCCCATGTGTACTGGAGTTTGTTTGAATGGAATCCTTACTACGTATCTTCCATCTACGTCTCGCTGGACTGTGTCTGTGAATTTATTTTCACATACCTGATCATCTGGGGAAAGTTTCCTTTGAGGAGAAGCCTCTTCAATGTTCCAGAATTTCTGCAACTGCTCATCCTCTTCAATTTTGGCAACCATGGTGTTGACCTTAAGGCTGGTGGGAGGTCTTCTTCCCATGGTTCCTGATAAGATCCATCCCAATTCGGTATTCTGTCCTAGGATGCCATCTTTGGATTTCTTGATTCCTTCGAGAATTATTTGGGAATATTCTTCAGCGCCTAGAAGTATATCTATGGGGCCAGGTCGGTTGAAGGTTGGATCGGCGATGAAGACATGTTTCCAGGCATCCATTTTTATGTTCGGAATGGGTGATGAAGGCATGGTTTTTGTAAGTTTGGGAAGTACCAGTAAAGTAACAGGTAAGGAAAATTTACTTGGAAATCTTGGCGTAATCAAACCGGTGATTTTCCATTTTGGGACTTTTGTTTCGCTGTTCCCAATTCCGGAGATTTCTGCTCGAACCTTGGTCCTGGGTAGCGCTAATAATTCGGCTGCGGCTTCGGTGATGAAGGAACCTTGAGACCCTGGATCTATCAAGACCCTCAAGAGATGAGTCATCCCGGATGCTGCCTTAACTTGAACCGTTGCTGTGGCCAGTAGCACTTGGCTCTTCTTTGCGCCTAGGTTGGCGGCAATGATTGTGGGTTTTGGCTTCTTCTCTGGAGCGTTGGAGGTCTGCATGGCTGCTGCGTGAGAAAACGTCTTCATCTTCGGAGCAGGTATCGGCTTTGATGGCGGCTGTGCCTTGTGAAGCAGAGTATGGTGTGGAAAGCGGCAGATTTTGCAGTTATAATACGAACGACATTGTATATTAGAATCGTGTCGCAAACATCGAAAGCACAATCGGTAGGTTCTTACCACTTCTTGCTTTTCGTGGGTGGAGAGCCTCTGGAATTGACCACAGTTATCGATGTAATGATCCCCATTGCACATCTTGCAGTTGAGATATCCGGCAGCGTAATTTTTCTGTGGCTTGTCCTGAGTTGGTTTTCGAGCTCCATCAATGGATTCCAAGGATTGGAACCGCATTTGTAAGAAGGCCATTAGAGTTTGGTGATCCTGAACTTCATTTGGGCACTGAAGCGACTGCTCATATAATTTGTTAGTTTCAGGATCCCATTTTCGAGTAATAACTCGGTTAATCCACGGACCCCAGCTGTCGGTGGAAATGCCCAAATTTTTGATTGCTTCCACACATTCCTTAGTGGAGTCATGCAATCTTTTCAACCCTTGGGCTGATTCCTTGGAGAGGACCGGCTGATCGAAGATGGTGTCTAGCAATTTGGTTAGAATAAGGCGATTATTTTGATACCTTTGTTGCAGCAAATTCCAAGCGGTGTTGTAGTTGGCTTGAGTCACTGCGAGATGCTGGATTAGTCGGCTGGGCTCTCCCTTGACATGCGTTTTTAAATACTGCATTTTGATGACATCATCCATGTTTTGGTTGTCATCTACTAATTTGGTGAATAGGTCCTTAAAAGTGGCCCATTCCTCATAATTTCCCTCGTATATGGGGATTTTAACTTGAGGAAGCGAGATGGCTGATGCTTGCTCGTTCCTTGTTGGTGCTTGTAACAAATTAATTAAATTTCGGTACCTGTCTTTCAACGTAGTAAATTCAGGACTGAAGTGCGTCTGGTTTGAATCCATCTCGTTAGACATGACTTCTTCGTCCATCTCGATCACCCGGTCCCATTCTTCCTTTAATTCCCTCTTTGTGATGGCGGGCCTTCCGAGTGCTTGTTCCAGTTCGGCGTCGTCCAAAGATTGCTTAAAATTCTGCATCCGAATCTGCAGTTTTCGGATACGAACCTTTTGCTCGGGATTTACAACTGTTTCCTCTCGCCTCCTAGTTTCAGAGGGGTCGGGATTTTCAGTTGCCTTTAAACAGCTCTGCAAATAACTTTTTGCTTCGCAGTAGATGGCTTTAATTTGTTCGTAATACCCTGTGGTAAAATAATTATGTGTAGGAATACTTAGCTGCACCATTTTGGCGTGATTTTTGGTCACGGCGTTCCAAGTTTCGTCCAGCGTCTTGTTTCGGCTGGCGATGTAAGCTTCTGTTTTTCGGCTGGCAGGGTCCTTTTTGCTGTTGGAAAATACCTGCGTGATCTTCTGGCCGAGTTCTTCTTGGGCGACAGCTAGCTGATTGAATTCCTCCATATTGTTTGCCATTTTCGGGGAACCGGGTGGGTTGGTAGATGTTGTTTTCTTCTCGGGATGTACCTCTTCTTAGTTGTAGACAGATCCGGCTCGAAGGACCATGAACAGATTCGCCTGGAGGCTGTAGAAATCAGGCGTCCGTTACGTTATTTTGCTGGTTCCATCCCTTATGTTAAGCGCAGAACTGAGACAGCAGTTTCCGCTTTAAGACAGCTTAGTCATGCCACTTAACGGGATGATAATTCGTCACTGTGTGAGATGCAGCCTCACATCCCTTAATTATTTATAGGCTTGGACCCACAGCGACGCAGTAAGTGAATCTAACAAGTAAATGCAGACTGGTTTATTACAAAAATAATTGTTCTATATATACAAACAAATTTGCTTAGATCATAGTAATATACAAAGTTCATTTCTAATAACAGGTGCAATGTATTATATTCAGTAGGTTAATTTACTAGTCTTGCAAAACAATACTCAGCGGTTTTGCTTCCGTGATATGATATGGACTCCATGAACTCGAGCGTCTTTTATGCTGAGCTGCGATTGTAGGCATTTAAACCTTGTCACGGCCTTGCGTAATTGTGTACGCGAAGCCGTGTAAAAATGCTGAGCGGCGACTGCGAGGTGTTTAAACTTGACTGTGAGTAGGTCGCCGCGCTTGCATAATGCAATATTGCGTTTTTGGTGGCTTTTAACTTTTAGAATGTTTCGTAAAATTTAAATGAATAATTATAAATTTATATCTGGTTAATCTGTTAAAGACAAGATTAAACATACGTTGTTTTACAAAAAATTGAATTGTGTTTCTAAGTGTGGCACGTAGTATTTGTGTGTTTACTATGTATTTCTTTTAATAGAAAGCAAGGCGTTTGCGAGCTGTAAGACATTTTATATTGACATGAAATTCAAAAGGTATTTTTTGAATAAAAAGTATTCCGGTCGGTTCACGATTAAAAGAGGCCACTCGAGCGTACTCAAAAAATCATTTCGAAGATAACTCAAAGGTAATGGGAAGGTAACTGAAAGGCGTGAAATAAATTCAGTAATATGTAAAACTACGTACATGTGAGACGAAATAAAATCGAGACCTCAGTCCTCATGTGGCAAAAGGTTTATTGCTCATTAAATACCGTGAAATTCTGGTTTTACCACTTAAACTACAGCAAATCACAAAACCATCACATACATGCTAAACCCGATTAGGGATGATTTTTGGGATAAATTCGCTTCTAAAGCATGTTACAAAAAACCTCAAAACGCAATAATTGTAAAATTTAGCAAAAACAATGTAAAATAAAATACAGGAGGTTCAGGATGATTCCTAGAACTTAAGCCCTAAAAGCCACCAATCCAAATACTTACGTGAAAAGGAAAGAAACTAGAGGGACTGATTACGAGAATGTTGCATTAAGCTGGGGTAGTAATATTAGTCTTCGCTGCTGGATGGACTGAACTGGGGTATAAGTGTTACAGAACTCAAGCTCTCCACATTCATCCACTCCAATCGCCAAACACAATCCAACAGCACTAAAAACTCAAAAACAATAACAGCCAAACCACCTTACAGAAACAAAGCAAAACTAAGGGAGAAAAGATAAGGAGCTAATCAATAACTAAAAATACGGTGAGGTGTTGATCTCACGATAAAGGAAATCGCCTACAATATTCCTGCCAACCCAACCTTAATATGTTCGTCCTACAAGAAAAAGTTACCCACCTTATAATATTCAACCAACCATCCTGGACCTTGATGGCGTCGCCGGCCAATGATTTTCAAACAAGCCGGTAAACTGCCCATTTTCCCAGAAAGAAAACCAATTTGTTTAAATTTAGATGATCAACGAATTGATATAAAATGTGACACCGCGCTGTAACAGCTGCCCAACTGTTAAATACAAAGGTAACACGGCAATAGCCTAGAAACCCTACATAACCCAGCTTAAATAGGAATCCAGATACATGCATAAAAACGCCCATCTGACTGTCGGATCAGGTACCAAAACTTAGGCCCGACGGCCTGCATACCAATGAGGTCGTGTTTGATGTTAGAATGCGCAAATTTAAGCCAGCACAACATGATTCAGGTCAAATAATTCTAGATGGCCCCTTGAAAAACTAACTAAATTTAATAAAATATGGCAAATTGACTTCCACTCATTGTAAGATGCCCAAGATTGGCAGCAAAATTGATTCAAGCTTTCTGACCAAAGAATTTTTATTCGTCTAAATTGTTGACAGTCAACTTTTGCGACCGAACCTTCCATGTTCGTCTAAAGCTTTGACTTTCAATCTTTACTACCAAACCATTAGTTCGCCCAGAGCAGTCTAGTGTCTTTGGCAGTCGAATCTCTGTGGTCACCTTGAAGCTATTCCTTCACCAGGTTCTTCCCCTGCGCAACAGTCCGGACAAGTGGAATTTCTCGTTCGCCCCGCATTACGCACCTGCAGCACCCCTGACGGTTGAACCTCCTTGTTGACCATCAGCTCCACAGCCCTGTTCAGGTTAAATCTCAAAATGTCTCGTACCCTCAAGAAGGATGTACCGTTTTTCATCTCCGCTACAGCCTCGTCCAGGCCGAAGCAGCCCCTCGAATTTTTCTATTTCTCTGTTTAGACTCTTCACCGTGATCGAGCGCCTCTTTGAGCCCTTGCTAACCCCGAGCCTGGAATCATCGTCCCGCAGAGGAAGCAAAAGAACCTGAACCGCCTCCAGTATGTAAAAATGCAGGCTAATCACTTAGTTTATAATTATTGTACATATATAAACGTATATCGATGAAAATAAAACCACACATAATCACTTATCGCTCCAGTGTTCTAATTAACACAACAACCCCAAGAAGTCAAGCTGAGAATTTTATATATTGTGTGAATATGCTTGTCACACAAGAAAAAGTGACCTACTTTATAGTTCCCAACCAATTACCCAACATAAAGTACCTCAACTTAGTAGAAACTAAACTCCTAATCCTAACAAGCAATTCTTTATGTTTTATAATTATAAAATGTCTAAAAAGAAAGAGGCCCTTGTCTTGCAATAATGATAGGAAACTCCTCCAGTAAAATAGTGGGTACCTACCCTCAACCTGATTTTGAATATATTTAAATAAAATATGCTAGGAGTGACCATGGATATTAATATAATGCAGTGTGATCCTAAACATGGCTACTAAACAAAAGCATTCTGCTAAATTACTTCATATGCTTATAATTAATTTTGTCAATTAGACATTAAATATAATATGTTGATTCAATTCGTGACCTAGTTTCCAAATTAGAATTCGAAATTCTTGGGTTTTTAGGTCATATTAACTAAACGTCAGCGATGATAAAAAAGGTTTATTTGTTTAACCAGTTTAAATTACGATGCCTATGACGTTTCGACAAGATTAAATGCCATTATCAAGTAATGGGATAGTTGAGTTGTAAACGAAATTTTAAAACTAATCCATCACCAAAAAAATTAGACATTTGGCCATTTCCAAGTCATGTGTATGTGAATTAAATTTTACTCCGATTTTCTGCTTTTATCTGCGGTTGTAGCATGAAACGAAACGTAAGATTCAAAGGATGCTAATATGAGGCTTGTTCTCAATGGTTTTAGTTAAGATTTAAGATTTCTTAGTTTCTAGTTTAATCTCTAATTTTTTTGATGATGGATTAGTTTTCAAATTTCGTTTACAACGCAACTATCCCATTACCCGATAATGACATGTAATCTTGTCGAAACGTCGTAGGCATCGTAATTTAAACTGGTTAAACTAATAAACCTTTTTTATAATCTGCTGTAGAACAAAAACCAAGCAATTGAACCTAAAAACTATAAAAGTATATAATTAAAACAATACACATTAAATAAAAAGCAACTTCTAAGGGACACAAAACTGGAATTTTACCAGTTTTAACATACGGAGCAGAGACCTGGTCAATGTAAGACTAATACAGCAGTAAACATATCTGTGATTATGAGACACCTAAGAAGAGTTGTACAAATATAAAGAAGAGATAGAATAAGAATTGAAGTAACAAGGAAAGAGCTAGAGATAGAACCACTAGTAAAAGACCACTAAATTGGCATGGGCGTATGATCCGAATGGGAGAAGAGAAACTTCTTGAAGAATGTTGCCCAATATAGAGGAAGGAATACTGAAGAAGTAAAGCACTGGTTGGTTCTTAGTAGGATGGAATACCAGACATGAATCGATGTGAATGAGTGATATGTGAAAAAGTAGCAAATATTGGTCTAAAATTGAACTTAAATCTTACTAAGACGATGATACCAGTGAACGAAGACGACGCGACGGCAGAAATATAAAAGTGAAACGAGTAAATATAGAAAACATAAAGGAATATATACTACTATCATGATAGAGGCTTTCACACGAGCAACTGTGTTACAGCAGCAGTGAAACAATAATAAATTTATTAAATCATACGATTAAATAAACACTAAAATGAGACTCTTTCTTCATAACATTTTTTGTAGTCAAAATAATCCAAAAGCGCAGACAATGTCGAGCTGCCATCACATAATTTAAGTAACATCGAGGCAGTACAGATTAGTTTTTAGTTAAAAGTAAGGTTATATACTTGTCCTTACACTTGATGAGACAAAAATATATAGAACCAAGCATGTCTATGTTTGCGCTTAAGAATAATAGTTAATCAAACTCTAAAATCTACATTTGTGTTGTGTTCCGAAAGGTACGTTTAACATTATCGACTAATGCAACAAAGTCGTGGTGCGCAGACAAGCTCCTACAATTGAATTTGAGGAAATTCGTTATGTCCGGAAGGTTAGATCTTGTCAAAGCGAAATTGCAACAGGATAACTTTGCAATCTTGATCCGTAGCAGAGAATGGTGTATACAGCAGGGCAGATCTTCTAGGTGACCTAAATGTGGCTTTGCAAAGACAAGCAATCAAATAAACTCTGTTAAAATTACCCAAATGTGAAAACTTATTTATCAATTATAGCAAGTTGATACATTTTACTAAATTTGCATTCCCAAGCTGTACAAATATTACTGCAGATGCACAAGGACCTCTTGGTGAACGTTCCGGCTTCACGTTGGGTAAAAAAGGGCCTACGTTGCAAAACGATCATAAACCATATTGACGAAGCGAAATTGGACCGTAGGACCATTCGGATGCGCTAAGCCCAGAAATTAGTTTTAACATGATATTTGTAGCTTCTGCCAAATTGAAAGTGTAATTGTGTTGATTGTAGATAGTGTTTTGTGTTATCCGTTAGTTTTATCTATTTATTTGGATGTTTGAATAAGACACTCAGTAAGTTATTATTGACAATTGAAAAGCGTATCCAGGGGCTACCGCAAAAAAAATATTTATTTTTGCTATGTTAAGAGAACCCACGCCACTGTGTTAAACCAAATGCATTGATCACAGTTGAGTTGAGTTTCTGAACAATAATTGACAGGACATTGGCGTGTCGTTCGAGAGGGATGCCCAAAACATAAGCGGGCAAGTTGGTGGATATGATAAAAAATGGTGGCGGTGGTGGAAGTGGTACACGCTCTATATCGCTCCTCCGAAACTTAAAAAATTACAGTATTAATTGAATCTTAAAAATTTTGTTTCAACGGCAAAGTTGCGTGCAGCGGTAGTACACATTTTTAGTGAAATAAGTAGAATTATTCGTAAAAATGCCAAATATATGTGGAGCATGTAATATTATAATTAGCAATCGCAACAGCACCGGTCTTCAATGTCAAGGTATTGGTGGTCGTTTCTATCACTTCAAATGTGTTGGAATACCTTCTGATGGCAGTATGTACGACTATAAAAAAACAAGTTTAACTGCAAGGATTGCAAAGCACAACAAAATAATACGCCTTGCGCTGGAAATATAATGAACATATTAAACGAACTACCCAATGATATGAAAGCTATAAAAACCTCGCAGCAAGATATTGTGACATCCGTTTCATTTTTCTCTGCAAAGCTCGATGAATATACCAAAAATATGCAAGTTTCCAACGAGAACACTCAATCATTGAAGTCGTGGTTAAAGCGAATGCTTAGCTTAAGCAGGTGGTAAATGAGTTGACAAATAGAATAGATGAACTGGAGTACTACAAACAAAAAATGAGAACCTAAATGAAATAAACGCTGCAATTAACTGATCGGGTAATAAATTGTCAAATCGATGCGCTATGTAGAATTGACCCTGTTTATAAAAGCGAAGCAACAAGATCCATTACGCAACGTCTAAAAGCAGCAGTTTTCGTATTAATACTCATTATGACACATGGAAGTGAAAACCAGGGGGTTATAAAGATCCATAATTCATATTCTTTTTTGGGTATTTCGCCACTCTGCAAATTAAAATTATTAAATAACGAACGTTTCGAGGGACAATCTGCCCTCGTTATCAACGATTAACAAATAAAAATGAACAAGAAAACTTAGCTTTTTCACGGAGTTTGAAAACCACCAACCTCCAAGAAATTGCTTGACGTTGACGTCAATTGCAAAGTTTTAAAAAAATGCAAGAGCAATTGATTACAGAAATTGTATTGGAAAAGTGAATATTATTTATTTATTGATTTGTAAAAGCATACCTTGTTTAAAATACCATTTGGAAAATTGTAATGCGAAATAAAACACTTTCATAATAATTTTTCTTGCCAGTCACTTTAAATATAAATTTGCTGAATAAAACAACACATGAATATTGTTATTAAAGTTTAATTTACATAATTTATCTATTATCCTTATTCAATTTATACGTAAATATATAACTGCTAGGGGAGAAACAATTTTTGCATGTTATAACATAGAGCTACATTAATTACTCCCAATGTAATGATGTTACTGCATTGAAATTACGTGAGTGTTTCCACACCAGCTACTTCAATAACGATGTGTTTTTACTTTTACCGCTTATAAGCGCTTCTCTTTGCTTGAAAAATAATAATGTAAAACCTTATTTTAGGAAACTTCTTGAATGGCCTGACCCTTAAAATAATATTTATTTTCAAGCGTAGCTGCTATTGTTTTACATAGTTGTATGGAGTAGTCTTCCTGCCACAAATGTTTTCAATGTTTATTTAGTACTATTAACCAGTATGGCCTCTTCGTTATTTGTTTGCTTTTATTTTTGATTTTTTAATACACATTTGTACTTTAAGTAGTTTTTAAGGTTTTTTTAGTGATGGGCTTATTCGAATGAAAAATAACCGGCTATCCGGTTATTGAAATAACCTATGTAACTCAGTTTTCGTTCCAAGTATTCGAATGAAAAATAACCTCATGCTGATACGTAGTAGGCTTTGAATATAAAACCTCTATTGAAAGGCACTACGTGCCATATCTCAGCGACCTACGCAGTGCTCAAAATTCTGTAAATATAAATACGTCATAACTCATAAACAAAGCAGGTTGTACTGAAAACACCATTTGGTTATCGCGTACCTACCTCCTATCAGAAAAAATATCAAATTATTAAATTCTGGGGACCTGAAACCTGAACGCAGCAAGCAAGCTATAAAACAATTTTTTATTTGCTTACATCTCCAAAGGTTCAAAACAAGAGGCGGCGCCTTTAACCAGCCCGACCGATAAAGATAAACGTTTTACCACTGTTTTTATTGCGATTAACAAGCAGTCCCGCATATTTCTTTCTTTCTACACTTCTTAATAAATACCTCTTAATTTCCAATACATAACACATAATGTACGGTCGGCGCCTTTTATAAATCGGGACACTACACACTATTATGATATATTTTGCATGTATTTTTTAAGTGTATAAACTGGGTCTTTGCAGTTATTATGGTTTTAATTATTACGTCAGATTGTTTATTGTTTGTCAATTATGAAATGCTATTTCACATTAATGAAGTAACCGGAGCAAGAATACTCCAAAGACTAGAAGAACATATTACGTGTCCCGATTTCTAAAAATCATTTATACAATTATTATAATAATTAACAATTAACTGAGTTCCTCTGCTATCTGCAAGTTACGATGTCGATGCAGATGACGGTGAACCGCCAACCGGCAAACCGGCTGACTTAATCGAAACGAATCGAGAGCCAAAATTTTTTCGAATGATTATTCAAATAATCATTCGGTTATTAATATCATTCGAATGCAAATAATTCGGTTATGACAATTGTCCGGTTATGCCCATCACTAGTTTTTTTTATTGCACCAAATCTCAAGAGCTTTATGTTTTTTTCACTTCCCTATCATATATGGAAGGAGCTATAGTTTACTAATAAGTTTTTTATGTATAGGAATATATTATCCAAAGCGCAAAAATCTCCTCAAATAAACTAAGCAGGGTAGACACAAACATTTCACGGCTAGTTTCTTAATTAAGTTGTCATTTCTGATATTTGGGTTGTTGATAACATGCAACATATCAGACTTTTCACTGTTGGTTTTACAAACGAAGAGGAAAATCGCCAAGAATACAACGTATATGACATATGAGCAGCTCGGCAGACTTGATGAATGGGGTGGTGACTAAAAATGAGGAATACATAACGACTTCCAATGGTCCGGTCCAACGGTGAGTCGATAATTAAGCTGTTTTCAATTCAACGATACAGAACGTCTAGGCTTCTAAGTCCTGGTTGTGAAATCCGTCGCAGGTCGAAACGCCAAGGAATTGGCCGTTATTAAACCAGAATTGCTACACCACGGGGTCTGCAAAAAATGCTTACACATTTCTATCACATGCTACCATCACATGGATGACAATTCAAAACAACATAACAAAATGCGAAACTAAAAGGAGCAAATTTACTTTTCTTATAAAGAATATTCATCAAGACAAATCTTAACTCCTGAGAATCAGGAAGAAATGATGTGCGCGATGATCTATGCATGAACACATATTTGTAGAAGGCCTACAATGCAAAGCATATATGGAGCGCCTCAAAGGGAAGTGAAACGTAAATGCGACCTTCACGGGGGTGAGAACCAGCGTAACCAGTACACCTGACTTTCTATTAAGGTAATTGTTAGTCCTTAAATTTACAGTGTTTTGTTGAAGTGAAGTTCCGTCAAGCCATGCGTTTGTTGTTTAAAGTGTAAGATGTCAAACAGACACTACCGTTTTAAAGTGAATTCTTAGTCTTGTCAAATTGTAATGCCTATATGTCGCTTTGCGTTGGAAGTTTAAGTAAACAGTGACTGTTGCTAATTTCGTTCGTGTAAAGTAGTTTTTGTGGTAAAAATTAACGTTAATACAGTTTTAAATGTAACCATGTCAATTGTTGTCGTTTTGTCGCTTGAGTTTAGTCTAAACATTGCGTCTTTAACCTGACTAACCTATTTTGCCTATTATTTGTAACTGTAACCAGTAAAAATTTTCATGTTTATTGCTATACATACTTTATCATTTCAATAGAGTCTATTGTTAGTTGTTTATCGTTTTTCATTGGTGTTTGCATGCATGGTTGTTTTGTTTTTAATGTACAGGAAAGCAGATGAGTGTAAGTTGATGCCACCAAAGGTAGGTTCGAATCAGCTGTTGCAGTCGCTACCTCGAGTTGTGCTAAGGCTAAAGTAGAAAGTTGGGCCTAGTTACTTCCACGTTCAGAGTGGGCCTGTGTTGATTTTGTTGTTCCGATCTAGTCCGAATGTGGTGGAGCACTATTTTTTTTAATATCTTTTACCTCTCGTTACCGGAGTACAGCCCTAACTTAAAGGTAGTAAAAACCTGCCCCTCTCCACTGCAGTTTAGCTAGCAAACATTTTTGTTACCGCCCGCCATCGTAACCGAGTTACGGCGTATTTTAGGTATATTTCCAGATTATGTCGTCAAGTCGTGTTTGTGCGGTAACATGTTTATTAAATGTGGTGAGTTTTCAATTTAAAACAATGAAAGCATATCTAACAAAATTTTAGTAAGTTTTCAGTTTGAAATCTATAGCTTCTCTTTTGCACTTGTGAGATTTAAAGAATTCGCCTTCGGTTCATTATTTAAACTTTCTCGCACTTGCAAAAAAGTGGCACTTTAGCAACTTGTTGTATAAATAACTAATATGTGTGATGTTGGGCAGCAAATGTGATATTTATCATATTCGAATCTTGCGACTTAGATTTAATTGATTTTAAAATCTGGCTTGCGTCCCCCTCAGAAACTGTAGACAACTTAAAGGCGTCGTTTATAGTGTTCTTTAGATTATCAATATAGAAACGCAATAGTGCTAAATCTGGAGGATTCTGACTCTACGGATTTGAAAAAAGGTGTTCATTACATTAGGATGTAATAAGCTAGAAGGAAGATTGGTGGGATCTTTTTTTTTATATTATATATAATCAAAAACCTTTGTACCGTTACCTGGAGGAAAAAGTATACACTATTGTAAGCACTTGTACAGTATTATCACTAAACACTATGCGCATAACTTATTTCTCTCATTTTTCTTAGTGTTATTCCAATTATTTCTTCACATGTTTCTTTTGGTTTGCTTCTACGTCTCCTGTTCACCGTTTTCGCGCCCCATATTTTTTAACCTGTTTATTATCGCCCAGTCTTTGTAAATGTCTCCACCATCCCAACTGTCTTCATTCTATTGTTTCAAGTATTGCCTGACTTCAAATTCATCTCTTATACCATGATTTCTTATACGGTTACGTCTTGTTATTTTTTTACCTCTCTTAGATACTTCATCTCAACTGCCTGTATTCTACTCTTCATAGTACTTGATAGAACTTGCCCCGAGTTCGATTGCCGTCTCTAATACTTTTTTTATTTGAAAATTGATATAATTTGCATTATCAGGTGTTTTCTTTTATTGTTTCAGTGGTATTAGAAATGTTGGGATATCTCTACCTCTAGTTGCTTGAGCAGGTGCAGGGTAAAAAATATAAGTTTGTTTATTTTTGCGATAACTGAGAAATAGATAAAGTAATATGCACATATGTTAGTCTTTACATTTAACAAAACTGAGACCCAACAGATAGGGGGTAAATGTTATAACAAAAAACAGAAATAAGCAAGAATACGCTGTTGAATGTAATGCAGTTGCTGCGGCACGGTGCGATCGACGGGTGTGTGGCCCTCTGCCTGCTTTATTCCCGTTTAAATGCATTTCGTAGGCAAATTGATATAATTAGCATTGCCAAGTGTTTTTTATTGTTTCAGTATTATTAGGAACGTTAAGATATTTTTACCCCTGCGCAGGTGGTGATCACTAACTTTGCACTAGAGAAGGCATCGCAGAAAAAAAATAAGTACTTGGTTTTGATGAAAACGGTAGGGTATTCATCAACAATTTTCATAGTTCTACTAAGGTGTCTTTAATGAGCCTTTAATATTTAATAAGCATTAAAACAATTGGCATAACCACGGCAACAAGTACGACAATTGGTTGCGTCAGTGCAGATTGTCAGTTGGTTAGGTGTGTATGTAACTTATGCAGAAACAAACCGTCAGCATAACCCACAAGTTTGACAAAAATCGAGTATATTTCAAATGCGCCAAAGTTTGAGCTCGGTAGGTTGAAAACGTTAGGGGATCAGGAATGGGTGGCGTCGACAATTACGAAAATGATTTTGACGTTGAGAAATTGAGATATGTCAATAATGTCAACAATAAGGATGCATGTTTGGACACTATGTATTGAAATGAAGCAGCAATACAATTACAAATAATTTTTTAAAAGTTTTACTCCGACTCAGAAAAAGCTTAAGTATCTAGTTATTAGAGAATAAACAAAATACTCCTTACCTACATACAGTGTGCAACAAATGGGACATTTTTTTATTAGTTGTACAACCGAAAATTAAATACGGTCACAAGTTGCAGCATGTTCGATAACCATATCAGATGCATTTAGAATGGCTCCAAATCAAACAGCATACAGGGCAAGACAAAAAATATGAAACTTGTCCAAGAATAAAGTTACCTTATTTCAAAAAATATTATAAAATTTTACTGAGAAGAGTTGTTTAGAATCAAAAGTTATGCTCAAATACAAAGTCAGGGCCTCCTATTCGAATTTTTATTCTTTTTTGGAAAAATTTGTATTAGCCCCGTATGATACATATTTTTATTGTTCTGATTTTATTGAGAGTTTTTTCATATGTAAAATATAATTAGTAAAGCATTTGCCTTGTTAAAAAGATTATTTGCGAAATTCTGAAGGTCTGTTAAATATTGTTGCAGAAAACATGAAATGGACGGTTACCTAAAAAAATATAAATCCAAGTAAATTTTACAAATACGCTTCAAGTTGTTAAGAGTGTTGTGGTTCTGGCTACTTTAAATACATATAAAATCATAATTATAAAAATATGTATCATACGGTGGTAATACAAAATTTTCTAAAAAAGAATAAAAATTCGAATAGGAGGCCGTGACTTTGTATTTGGGCATCACTTTTGATGCTAAACAACTTTTCTCAATAACATTTTGCTATATTTGTTTAAATAAGGGCACTTTATTTTTTCACCAAATTCATATTTTTTGTCCGGCACTGTATGCTGTTTGACTTGAAGCCATTCTAAGGGTATCTGATATGGTTATCGAACTTTTGGCGGTATTTAAATTTTGGTTGTACAACTAATAACAAAATGTCCCATTTGTTGCACACTTAATGGACCACACTGTATACTCTCGAACTTCGTGAAACGGAGAAAAATGAGTAAATGGCGGATAAATTACAAAAACATATTTTAAGCAAAATTTTAAATGTTCTCTAGAAGTTTGTCTGGCAATATTCGGCTCAGCGTTTTCAAGTAGCTTTTATTATGTGTCCACACATATGTTATTAGGCGGTCTAGGACGTTTAGGCCCCGCCACTTTAGGAGCGGTGACAGTTAGGCGCCACATGAAAGAAATTCACATTATTCTTGATTTCAAAATTTTTTGTTGGGTAATTATTACAGTAATTAATGTTGAAGAAAAATTAAAACCTTCATAAACAATATGTATTTGGCGCTTTTACGAGCCTTCTTCAGTGTCAAAGTTCTACAAATTTACATATTTAATTTACATTGTATCGATTATGAAAAATGAGTTACCTATTTACATTGTATATATGGGTAGTTTAACGTGGTGGAATTATACACACCATATAATTTCACTACGTTAAACTATCCATATACAAAAAGTAAATAACTAATTCTTCATAATCGATAAAATGTAAATTCAATATGTAAATTTGTACAACTTTACACTGAACACACCGAATAAGGCTCGTAAAAAGCTGAATATATATTGTTTAAGAAGGTTTGAATTTTTCTTCAACATTAATGACTGCAATAATTAAGTAACAAAAAATTTCTTTCATGTGGCGCCTAACTGTCCCCGTGCCTAAAGTTGCGGCGCCTAAACGTCCAGGCGCCTAATAGCGTCCGCGACTAAAAGCTTCGCGCCTAAAAGCTCGCGCCTAATAATGCGCGCCTAAAGGTGCGCACCTAAACGTCCCTTTCCGGTTATTAGGCGTGGTCTTTCCATTGTATTGTTTCAAATAATAAGCTGTCGTAGTTTTTATTCACATTACTTATTTTGAATATTTTTACAATCACAGTTACAAGCTATAAATCACAATTTCCGCAACAAGCAAGTCACCTTATGCCGTCGCCACAGCTGTAAAAAATTCATAAACATAACCGCACTTTTCATTTTAAGAGTTCAGTAAAGATAAATTGTCGACACTGTTGATATTGCTTACCTTATCTATATTGTCTACAACATCGGTGACATGGTGATGTTAACAAGCAAAATTGACGTGATCTTGTCCATCCTTGTAGGGGATGCATTTTCATGTAAATATAAAAATATTAAAGCTAGTTACAATATGATATTGACAAACTGACTAGTTAGATTGAAATATTGCGCAGCAACAGTGGACGTCCTCCATTAATGGTTTTAAATATATTTAGTTCGTATAATTTGCACATATTTTAGACAGGATCGTTATTGAGAGTGAAATATGTATACACTTTGTATACACATCGTGGAAGTAATAAAAACAGAACTTTGCAATTCATAATGAACAGTGAATACTAAGGTGTGGTATTGACAAACTTAAAACAAATTACATTTGAAAGGAAACACGGTGAATTGTTTCTATAAGAATTCTTATATAAAACATCATTTATTCCTCAAAAACCCGTGGTATCGCCTTTAAAATTAATTAACTCCCGTCTTATTACCTTGATTTGTTACCTTCTGATTATTCTTTACTTTCAAATCTTTTTTTTTATTATATATTGTTTGTAATACATCATTAACCTCCTGTTTTCAGGATCTTTTACTAGGTCTTCTGCGTTTTCTTTTGCCCATTGGCTTCCAGTGTGGTAGTTTCAAGCTATCTGACTCTTTCATATTCGTTCATGTCGTTACTATATCATTCTTTTTACTTGCTGTAATATACATTTTCAATGTTCATTTTCCTTTTAATTCTTCCATTCGTTATCCTGCCTTTTCTAGTGACACCACAGCATTATCTCCAGAACTCTATCTCTGTTACATTTACATGTTTGTTGTTATTTTTGTTTACTACTCAATTTTCAGCTCCATATGCTAGTATGTTCTAAATAATAAAGTTATATATCCTTTGTTTGCATTATTGGTGATGTGTCTGTCTCATAGTAATGTATTTAGCTGTATTCTAATGGTTCTTGTTTACCATAGTATATTTCTAATTACCTTTGTAGTTGTTGCATTTCTTGATATTGTGACGGTAGCGCCTGATCAAAATTCAATTTATGAATAAAACATATGCTTGGAATTTGTACGCCGCTAATACGTTACAATGGGCGCTTGAATCTCTCGTGTGCACGGATTGAAGACAAACGAGTAGTTTAGCGATGCGTGCCGCCTCCAACGGACAATCTGGGTGCATTCCTTTTCAGCCTCTTCCCTATAATGTTACCCAGACAGAAAGGCTAAAAAAATATAAAGCAAGGATGTATAACCTGTTGAAAGCGCTTGGATTCAGTAACCCGTTCAACCAAATCTAACTGGAAGATCTACCAAGCCCTCTGGACTTAGCCGAAGCTACCTGCAGCCAGAAAAGGTTCTTTTACCAAACCCGGCAACCGCCGCCTGGATTTGGCAAGCAAAATAGACCTACCGCATCGATATGGAGTTTATCTTGCCCTGAAAGACGAGTCTCCTCTAGTTCCAGGCCTAGATTTGCCCGGATACGCCGTCCGTAAAACACTTGAATTCCCAGACTCACCTAGAAAAACGCCGACTTTAACTGCATAGCATAATTGTGTAGTTTTTTGGGGCCAGTATTTACAAATATCTCTTTCAAACCCTTCTTCATATCGTATTTGTGGCATGTTGCGTCTACCACTTAAATACGACTCTCGAAACCGCCCTCAAACTGAACGTTATGGAAGAAATTCGCATGTAAGGTTTAGCTACCCTTTCCTGCCTTCCAATAGGTCAGGGCTTCAACACGGGGCCGCAGAAATGACGTAACTTTGCTTCACAGACGTCAGCAAAACAATCCGCAAAGCGCGGCTAACCCGACGTTTACCAGACCAAATCTACCTTCATCCTCGTTTAGTTCTAGAAAGTTGTGGTTCTATGAGCCTTATTTTTTCGTAAGCCGGGTAGGTGCTAGGATTTCCCTTCAAAATGGTGGAAGAGTTTCCTTGATAGTTTCCCGAACTCGGTCCGGCCGCCGGTCGAGCATTTGCTCGCTGGGCCATCCGCGCACCTGCCAAATTTGCTTTCAGACCTAATTAAGGTCCCAACTCACCTGTTATGAGGGCAGTTTTTTAGCTATCAGCGACGCCCTGTAGCATTACCAGCCCAAGATCGGAGCCTTCGTTCCAACCCGCGAGGTAGCCTCAAACTCACTGCGAGCCCATTGCAAACGGCTTGCAGAAGGTCGTGGGTTGCAGCTCTGTTCAGGTCTAGTTGACTTGTAATTTACAAAGTAGTAGATACTATTTAATATGTATTTGATTATGAGTTGACCACTGGCGTTCTCAACTACCTTTAGGGTTAGCTTATATAAATGTGAAAAAGTAATTAAGCAAAATTTCTTCAGTCTAGATTGTTCATTAATTTTTGTGTTTATTGCAATATGATGAATTCTGGGGATTTACATCTGTACCTTAATTTTATGGTTTGGCAATTTCCATGTTATTATGTTTTATTTTGCTGTTAAGTATAGTATCTTATAAAGGTCTAGTCCGAGTCACGCCTTAATACTTTATTCCTAATTTTTTTTTCACAAAACTTAAAAACCTTTTTTATTTAGTTACTTGCGAGCGTATGTAGAGATGATGATTATCGGTCAATGGTACTCTCTCCATTCGCACTTTCCTGTGCAATCCGACATAATAATTTTCATTGCTTGCTTGCTTGACGCCACTTTGAGAGCGAACCCGTGGGCCGAATTGGCTGATTTTGGTGTCAATCGACTCAGGGCGACGCAAGTAAGCCAGTAGTAGGGTTTTCAAATTTTTATAAGTGATTTTTTTTATGTGGATTTTTTTGTTGATAGCTAACCTCAAAATTAACTCGACACACAAAATGGATCACTATTGTACAGAATGCATTAAATTAATTATTTCGAGCCCAATTTAGGTGCAGAACGCTAGTTTATTAATACTTTTCTAGAAATATGTTTTATAAGTTTGGTGGTACGTAATAAAAAATGTTAACAACCCCCTTCAGTTCCTCTTTATCTTCCCTCGTTAGCATTTTAATTGATTTGGTTAAATATATAAGTAGATATCAATGTCACCAGATTGCACTAGATCGAAATGGTCGGTATTTCGGCGGAAACACGACCCCTAACAGCAACGGCGAATCATAATTTTTATTATGGCGGCCTAACCGCAGACAAACAAATCAGAGTTAGCTTAATTTTAAAACAATTAAATCTCTTACGTAACGATGCGTTACCTAGGTGATTTTACGTAAGTAAATAAACGTCACTTTAAAACAAAACACTCAAAGGACGCTACCGGAAATGGAACTCGTCAAAAGACTCCATTGTTTTATATTTTAGGATAAACGGTTTTCTGACCTTGATATTCTGCTCTGCCATGGATTTTAGGCCTATACCGGAACCTCAGCAAGTCCCGCGATAAATGGACCCCTTTATCCTCTGCTGACCTGCCGTGCGAGCTGTCTTCAACTTGCCAAAGCGATGCCTGTAGCTCAATCCTGCTCTCAGCTCCAAACCTGGTCCTTTGCCAACACCTAGGGCTCTACAGCAATGCACGATGAATGCTTCTACCCCAAGTTTACAGGCCTTAGACCTTGAAGAACTTAGCACCCAAAACACCAGCTTAAGGTGGTAGATCAGTAGTCTTCAAAGTTTGGGCAAGCTATACTCGGAGACGATAAAAGGTATGCGAGCGAAATTTGGCGTACAGACATAAATCTGTAATACCTTTAAAACGAGACATTAAAAAACCGCAAAAATTAAATTTAAGCCGAAATTAAAAAAAAATCGCAAAAAGAAAAATATGTCATAATAAAATACAAGTAAAAATCAGTACATAACCGTGCATGTTTATTATTATTAAAATTTCCTCTCCAATTGCACTTGACCAAAGATATTGCAGGATTTCAAATTTGCCGCCATTTATTTTATGCGTTTATTTAAAAATCCCGTAATACAGATGTATTTTGTAGTTGAACGCTTCTTCCGTAGATTTTGTCACTAAAGCTGCATAATCCTATATATGCCAGTTGCTGGGTAATTCAATTCGGAAATAATTCATGGTAAATTAATGTTTTATTGTTTTAATCTCTTAAGTCATGGCCCAATATTACTATCCTAGGTTTTTCCCCTCCGCGGAGGTGAGCGTCGGCTCCTAGGAGCGAAAACGTGATCTAAAATTGGTCAGTTTTTGGTTTTTCGAAGATAACTCTAAAAAAAAACCAATAAATAAAAAAAGTGGTTCACATAAAAGTTGTAGAGCATTAAATTCTGCGTAAAATGAGTACCAATATGATATAGTTTGATTCAGCTATACTTATACGGCCATTTGTCAAAGTTGCACCATTTTGTCAACTTACCAAAAAATCTTCTTTTGAGTAACAACGGATTCGTTTATTGATTCCATAGCTAAAAGTTATGCCTGCAAAGGATATGATTGTTGATTAATGTTATGGTTTGTCAGGTATTAGTTTTTTTTAATATTTTGACTGAAAAACCATAACATTAATCATCAACAAACGTTCGTTTTTCTTTTCAAAAACAATGCATAAGTGGAGTAAAAATGATTTCTGACACAAGAAACGCTGCTACAATAAAATAATTTTATTATACAATAAAATAACAAAAAAACTGAACCTTGTGACATTTATCGTGTTGCACCCTGTATAATTGATTGGTTCAAACGCGCACTTTTCGAAGAAGAAAACGTCTGTTCGCTCTCTTGTTTACCGCCCTCGATTGGGTCGTCGTCTTCCTCCTCCCTCAACAGGAGCATCTGCTCATTGAGCTCATCATCGTCTCCAACAGTGTGGTCCACATCTACTTCGGTAGTAGGAGCATTCATGATGAATGCCCTCTACAATTTGCACAAATGGCTGAACATTCTATTCCTGCTTTTCTGCAACTACAAGCAGCTTTGCACCCTTTGGTGCTTTTGCAGGATATCTTTGACAAAAGTGACTGTGGAGCATGTTCCAAGGTAGTGAGAACAGGATCCAGACCGTACTTGGTTGTTAGCCAACCCATAGTTCATGGGACTCATGGCGTTACCTAACCACATCTGTACATGCAGGTACACCCTGAAGCAGTGTTGGCGGGGTGCTTCTAGCGTTGGAGGTAGGGAAGTCAGATTGAAGTTCGTTTTCACTAAAGATTTTGCAAATAGATCGAAACGTAACTCATTCAAGGTATCACCTGTCTTACCCCCATAGAGTGCTACTAAGAACTTTTTCCCGGTATCAACAATCATTTCCGGGCTGGCGTCTTTGCTCATAAAAACATTACTCACTTTCGAGAGATGTTCATTTTGCACAGTCAGCTTGACAAACTTCTTCTTTCCTTGCCTGTAAAGTGCTGAAGTGGTATCATTCAAAGTCTGTTAGTGCAATTTTACGCTCCAAGCCTGGACATAAAGTTCTGCTGATTTGGCATAGATAAAATGGCCACTGGCGTGGAAATAGGGCAACATTTTCTTCACATAGTTGATATGTAGCTCCCAATCTCCGCTCCTCTCAGCTTGAATGAATTGCTTCATCAGTGTTGTCCTATGAAAATATTGAACTCATAGCTTGGCAGTTGGTTCATTGAGCTCAAGCCGTTCAAGTTTGTTTGCAAATTTCTGCATTAGATTTTCAAGGTTGGGGTTTGATTCTAGGGAATATTATTTTATTTTATTATATTCATTATTATTATATTTTATTTTTAATCTTTCAATGTACAATCAGGAAAAAAGCAATTGTGAGATAACGTGTATTTTTTCGACGCGTTATTTTTATTTTATTATTATTTTGTTTTTTTCTTTTAATTTGAAAAAATAAAACAGCTTATTACCTAATAGTTGCTTTCTTTTAACAGCATTTCATGTCACATTTAATCCATTTTAAGAGAATGGAAAAGCTTTCTTTGACCACAAAGGACTTATAAATTTTAGGGAAATAGAAAAAGTTTCACAACATTTTTGAATTTATTATATTTACCAATCAACCTATTTGATTCTCATTGTAATAATATTTCTTGTGCCAGATATGATTCTTCACTTCAACCAAAACATTCTAAGGTGAACGAAATGATTTTGATCATATGGGCCAAATGAAATGAATCGGCAATTTACTTTAAAGTTAGTGTTGCCCAACTATTTTGTAAGAACAACTTACACTATATTGTTTGTAATATTTTTATACATCAGCATAACGTTCTATAGTGAAATACAAAGTATGATGAACAATTATTTTCATCTAGTATAGCTATGGAATAGTAGGTAGGTACTTAATTTATGAATGCAAATATAAGTCACTTATACTCGCACATGCAGTCGTTGTTTTCGATGGATATCCGTTTGATGGTGGCAAAACAAATACCAAGACTGCAGAAAGAGTTCGCCGATCGAAAAAGCAGATGTCTGTGGATGTTATTTTCGATTAAACAACGCCGGTCCTAGTTTACCAAGAACGATTTCTAGCAAACGAAAAGATTCAAGTCCGTCTGATTTCAATGCTGAAAAAAAAACATTCGAACATTACTGTAATACAGTTAAACAGGCTGAAGAAGATGCTAATGTGTTGACTCTCAACAAAGCGATTTCACTCTTTCTCGTTGCCTTGTATGGTGGCGACATGAAAAAAATACCTTGGTGGAAGTCCGTTACCAACAAAATCCAATGCAAGGAACATATTTAATCTTGTTTCTTTGCCACCAACGAAGGACGCTGGACGGTATCATGCATTTAGGACGGATCACCAGGTTCAACAGTGGTATGTAATCGAAAAGCACAAGACTGGGGCTGGAAAGTTGGCACCAATGAGCTCACTCAGTAACAATGACAGAATCCAGCACCCGACACCTTATTAAAATTAATTTCATGCAATTGCAAAAAGGGATGGGGCGGAGCATGTGGCTGCAGGAAAAGTGAGATGAAGTACTCTATTCTGTGTGGATTCTGTAATGGCCAATCATGCGAAAATGCACCGGAAGTTCGCATCGAGAGTGGGGACAAAGATGAGGACATTTCATCAATGTAAGTCCCGAGTCTCAGGAGTAATGGCTTCGAAGATAACATTGAGGATGAAGACTCTCATCAAGACGTCAACATATACCGACCAGGACCGTCTAAAATTAAAAAAGTAAATAATATAATCGCGAACATGAAACATCACTAAATTGGAACATTTGTGGATTAGGCCTAGTAGGGATATCACAATAAAAAACAGCACCATTAACTCTACCTCATGGTGGTGTGGAAATGAGTTTACTTTACGTTTATCAAATTATTATAGCTACGTAACGAATAGCTAGAAATAATACAAGACAAAATTTTAAAAATAAGAAAAAAACCCCTAGTGACTGGACTATACTAATCAACTAATTTTTACAAGTATTTTTATGAGTAGTATCATATCGTAAATTGCAGAACAAAATATTAAAAGTGGCCAGTAAAACATGGACGGTATTTTATTATGTTTTGTACAGTTTAAAGGGCACATTAAAAAAATAGCGGATGCACAGTAATGTTAATAATAATAATAATAATGTTTATTTCCAGAAAAAAAATTACATAATACACAAAAATAAGAAAAATTCCCCTGGAAATTCGAAGGCAGTCAGATGACCTCCAAGAAACGGAGGACCCTGCTCTACCCTGCCACTGACAATATAATATAATAGTATATTTTATTTGAATTTGCACGGTACAAATAATAATTGTTGAGTAACATTTGATTTACCGAATGGTTATTTGGGGTTAGATTTTATGTTATGTTTCTGTTTGCACTACTACTATTACAAATATTATTTATATTTATATTTCTTTTTACAATAAAGGAAGTATTAGATTCACCCCAAAAATTCGAAATTGAGTTTCCAATAGATATTCAGAGTCACCTGAACTCAAAAAACATATTTTTGTTCATTGGTCTGTTTGTCTGTCTGTGAACAGAATATCTCAAAATCAAAAAGATGTATGGCGTTGAAACTTCATATATAAGTTTTGTGTACTATCTAGATGCGACCGCAAGCTTTTAAAGAATATCGAATAACCGGAAGTATGGTGTTTACTATTATGATTTTTCAGTTTTTTTCGATTTTTTACATCAACGGCTTTAACGATTTTTTTCAAACTTACATTTTTAATGCGTATTGATGTGAGATAGGCGATTTTCTAGTTTAATACCTCTAAAATGGGTTTCTTTTCTTTCTTTTTTTTGGTTTTTATTAACTCCTATTGTAAATAGGTATATTATTACATTTTTTAATTCAGCTTAACATTTTAGAGAAAATTTGTTTCTTCAACTAACGCTCGATCTTGCACGATTTCTGTAGAATTTGTAATGTTTGAGAAATGCTTAAATGTTTTGGCTAATTATAAGATCACTGTAAAAGGCAGTTGTGTGAGTGTATCACAGCAGATTTTTCTTTTTTGAAAAAACATCCTCTTCGTAGGAGAGGGGCGCTGGTAAATACTACATAACAGAATTATTTTTTTACGTGCTCGGCAAAGCAACCTTTTTTACTGTGTCATAATGGAAATCGAAAACAGCTATTTACGAAAGAAGTAAATAATCTAAGACTTTATTGAACAAGTCTATCTTATCGCCGAGCTAGGCTAATAAATAGGATGAGTCAATAAAGTTGGATTATGCATAAATTGCATGCAAAACATATTTAAATAGTTGGAGGTTTGTATAATCTTCAAAATGTACTTAATATCTGAGAGGTATTGGGGAACTCTATTTTTCAGATATCTTAATTTTCGTGAGTATAGCTCTTGCTAAAAGAAATAAATCATCTGTAAAGGGCTTTACACGAAAATTTCCTCGCAAGGGGAAGTTTTTAAACTAAAAATTTTGAAAATACCAAAGGATTTTTTTTCTACGATCGCAAAATCAAATAAAAAAAAAATTGTTGGGTGATACGGTTTTTCTCACTTTCTAATAACCAGTAGATATGCTAAGGTGCACTGTTACATGTGTGTGAACACAAAAATGCAATCGATCAATGAAGAACTAATGCCGACAAAACTTTTAACTTTTATGGTCCTCATAAAATCTTAGATTCTCTCAGAAAAGCAGGTGGTACAATAGTGAGAGAATTCAAACGGGTTTTTGCGTGGGCTTTGCGTCCCGAAGAATATGGAAACTAGAGTTCTGCGTGAAAGCAATAAAAACTGTAATTACAGTTGGCACTAATATGGTTTGCCATTTGACTAAAATTAACTTCGTAGCGATGCTGGCGTCGCGCACGCCAATAGTTTCTTACGCCTTCTGATCTAAAATCTTAACTCGATACACTCATCCACACTTTAAACATCTGTAGAGGTGCGAGGAATTAAAGCAAAACATCTGCAGCCTAACCACGACAATCTACTAATCTGAAAATACTATTTGTAATTGGATAAATTTGTATCTATTATCTTTCGTTTGGTAGGACCCCTAATTGTTTTTGTTTCCATTTTTCTTACTTTGTTATTATAAAGTTTAAGCTTGCTAAGGTTACATTTTCATATTCAACTCAAAGTTAGTGCTATTTTAATACAGTTAAATTCAATTTTTTTTAAGGTTAATGATATATTTTACAATTGCAAATTCAAATGATCACATTTTGGAATATTTTAAAAATAATATTTGAAATGATTAAATTAATTTTAATTCTTATTATAATTGTATTGGACTAAATTGTGTTAATCGCTTTATGTACCTTGATATATTACGTGCCTATGAAAGTATTAAACTTTAGATTAGCGAAGTAAGTTTATCTACTCCAGTGGGTTAAGTAACTTATTACGTCACTCATTTGACACCACTTCCGTTAGGTAATGAAGCTCATTACACCACCCAGTTATGTAATGACTTCATTACCTAACTGAGTGATGTAATGGCTTTATTAACTAACTGAAATAGTGTCAAATGAATGACATAATGACATTTGCCCACTAAAATATTTTTCAAAATGACAGATCTGGCATTTTTCTCAATTTTGGAAAGTTGAAGTTAAAATTTTGTACAACATGTGTGATAATGCATTATTAATATACTTGTGTGCTTACATAACTTGTGCTACGCACACGTTTGTAACTTACACACACTTATATTAATGAAGCTGAATAACTATTTTGTTGAAATATAACATAATAAGAATAAGGCGGTTACTCAGAAATAGTACAGTGGTCAGCATTAATTCAGATTGTCAACATGTATGATTATCATTAAATGTGAAAAATAAGTGAAGACTTTAATTTCTTTCAACCAATAAACCTTCTAAACAAAATATTATGGCAAGGTTTACTACAGCTGTTATATTTTAATTCTTTGGTTAATCCTGATAAACCAATGCCAATTTAGTCTCATATCTGTTTCGTTATTATATTCTTCCTATTATATTAATTACTACATATTTTTGGGCCCTTCTTTAGGTCGCCGTTTTTGTGGATGGACGTAACAAGCTTCTGTCTATTTACTTGTTGGTTTCTCTTTATGTATGGCTTTATAGCAGACATTCCAAATTATATAGAATAGCATTTACGATCCACACTTGACCATTTCCGAGTATTATATTTGACAATAACTCTTTTTGGTATGTGCTTATCCTTTTTCGCTCATCTTTTCTGCATTCTGATCCAGCTTTTAATTAACAGTTTTTAGTAATAGTTTTTCATTCTTTTTTGATATGACAGACGTATATGTTCTTTAGGTTTCTTCTACTTGTTTGATATCTATGAATGCCTTTTTTCCTACTTGTAGGACTGTTTCTTTTTATATCATGTGTTAAAAAAACTCATTTAAGGTAGCGCTTGGAAAGAAACATAGAAAATCTAGTCATGTCTTAACTTAAGCTTGTAGGTAAATCTCAGATTGCAATTTGTTTATGAACACATCTGTCACTGTAACAGGTAAAAGTTTACACTGCATTAAGATTAACTGTATCGAGAAAAAAGAAAATAAGATGACATGTACACAACAACAACAAATGTAATAATCATAACGGTCAATAAAAATTGTTTTGTATATTTTATGAAAATAAGTCAAGGTGAAGATTTAATTTAGTTCTATCTGACTTATGGTAGTCCATATGCTTCAATGGGTATATATTGAGATGGTATTTAGCCCTCCGCTCAACTCTAGTTGCAGTGTAAACAAATTATAAATCAAATCACAAAAGCACAGAGTTGGGATAATTCACACAACTGTAAAATTTCACATAAATTGTCAGTCCGTAATTACATTGGCAAAAATGGCCAGTAGCATTGAGATTGTTAGAACACATAAGCAAAGAAAGAAACTCAATTTTCATAAGTTGGAATCATTGATGTAATTTTAGCATAATATAAAAGGTTTGTGCGAGGTAAAGCTAAACCCATTTGAATAAAACTGGCACACAAAGATTCGAAATATGTTCAGTATAAAAGAAGCGTAGAAATTAAAGTAATTAACATGTGGACAATTTTATGAGCATTTTATAATAAGGTAAGAATAAAAGGATCACAGAAGGACTGTACAGTAGCTCAGTTGGCTAAGCCCCTGGCTGTCATTCTAATGGTAGGCGGTTCGAATCCGACCAGAACCCACAGGGACAATATTATAAAATACAAATTAAGCTGTTAATAGTTGAATAAATTCTTAAATGACAGACCAGTTTTTGCTCTCCAAATAAATTACGTTTTTATATAGTAAACATTAAAATAGAGAGTTATAAAAGATACCAGTGTGTTCAGAATTTTGAGGAGTACCAGCACAAATGAAGGTAGCAAAATCCACGTCCTGAAATTATTTTGCTTCGGCTACATCCATCGGACTGGAATGGCAAAGAGGGGAGCTTCCGATTCAGCAAGTTTGAAGTACTGCAGGGATTCTGGAGCGTATGCTAGGTGTGACAGCAAGTCAGCCCAGTAGATACGAGCAACAGCAGCCATTCCTTCGACCAGGGGGCTCCAGCTTCCACAGCAAGCAGCGCAGAGTGGGTCGGAGGCACCAGCCGATCTAAGAAATTTAAGGTTAGTATGTGCCACCAAATAACCGGAGCTAGAGGCTTGGAAAGTAGTACCATACCTAAAACACAACTCAAAGAAGCGAATTCCATTGAATTTATTTGTCCATGTGCAACCAATTGTCCAGGAATTGTATTTTACATCGTCATTTGGAGATTAGAAAAAACAAACGCACGTTAAGCGTCCTTTCCAAACAAATTAATTGAGGTTTTAGCTTGAAACAAAAGAACCAAGTGACGCCGTTTGAAGGCGCGAAAATTACAAACTTACCGAATAATTTGTTCATTAATTCCTTTTGAAAGTTAAATAAATACGCAATCTGTCAGCCTAGCTCGAATTATTTTGGCCAGTTATTTTGACAGACAGGCAGCACCTGCGCGCTGCGTTTCAAGTGCATTTTTACGCCAGTGGCGTACCTTCCATATTAAAATATTATAACAAAGCAAGGATCCCAACCCATATGAGATATGAGTTTCATGTTCAATTTACCCGAGCTAGCAAATATAAAATGTACAGATGAGTGAAATATTAATTGAGGGCATACTACCGTTTATAACATCCCTAACTAGAACCCAGGAATGATAATAAATAATTAATCAGCCAAAATTCGAATTTGAATAAAAATAAATATTGTGTAGTGACCGTATTTATTTTGAAATTACTTATTTAATCAATAATATTAAAATTAGACCACGTTGTCATTGCAATATTTAGTAACGGCAAACTTCAACTTGATTATGGCATGCTGCGAATGAGGTTTTTTTTAACACAAGATAGTTCTTCCTGCCTTTGTTTACTTTTCTGCTTTACAATAGTTTCATTTCTTCTATATTCTTTTTATTGTACATTCACTGTTTTTCACATATTGATACATTTCTTTTATGTTTTAGGATTTAAATGCATTTAGCTTTCGGTGTAGTTTTCTTGAATGCGTTTCTTATAGGATCGCATTACGGGAGATGTATTTAATTTTTTTAAATTTCTACTTTGTTTTGACCTTCCTTTAAGTTGCCTTTTCAGGTGTAGGCTGCACGCCTATGATTTAATTATGCATGGGCTGTCCCATGCTTGGATCGGTCAATCAGTGCCCCATAAACAACCCATCTTACAGTAGACTGAAGTTTGGAGGCGGAAAGCAGACGTATTATCGAATACGGCTATAATTGAATTGTCTACGTCTTTACGGAAGTTTTTATGTTTATACTGTATATTTAAATTTATAACTCTTTATACTCTTACAAAAGGTATTTATGCAGTACGTGCATGACATTAGTAGAGCCAGAAACGAAAGGCTCCAGGCTCCACGCCATAGATGAGTGAAGAAAGTTAGACAGGGCATCTACCATAAAAGAAGAAGAAGAAAAAGAAGGACAGGAAGACAGTCGAAACTCATAGTAACTGTTGAGTTAAGATTTTGTAGCCAGAAACAATTACTTAGCCAAACAATCTCAAGGCTCTGAAAACTGGTTGAAAAAATGTGTACATTTAAGAGGAAAACGTGGTGAAATGTTGTAATATTTACTTCTGTCTTCTTGGGGCTGTTTGAAAATATTCCATTATTTTATTGGTATTCGTATAATTATGGGCTTTCGACTAAACCAGCCACTGAAATATGATACGTTTTAAATTTAGCACAGAATCGTAACGAGTCCAAACCCAATTTACAGACGGCTGTTTTTAAGACCAGTGTTTTAGCAGGTAGTTTTAAATTAGTTTAACGGGCCTTTTGCGGGGAGTTAGCCGAGAATTTCCATATTGGAATGTTGTAAAGCCCGAAGCAAATGGGGGTGGAATTTTTACAATGCGAAGTTTCGGATGTGCTTTGGCAGTCGGTAGGCGAGATCGCACATGTGTAAACGTGGAAGCTGATCCACCGCTGGTGTAATTCTACCGCGATTATGTGTTTTGAAGTGATTGAATTACTTATAAGAGAGCGGATGAAACGATGAGGTCTGTAAAAAGGAATGCTAATGCTTGTGTAGCTTGCAAATGTAGTTATTGTACAGCGAAGTCGGACATTCGATATTGTCCGCACTGATGCTGATTGTAGGCAGCTTTGTTGATTGGGTCGCTGTTCATTTTTATATTTGGCCAGGGGGTCAACTAGTTGCAGAGGCTGCCCTCGTGCCTGGATCAGTGGTCATTCCGTTAGGTGGCCCACGATTCTTAACCTGATAAGCACTGTGCTTATCAGTGACCCCAGTTAGCGCTACTGGGGGGCGTTTGGGAAGCCCAACTCCCAAGGATGCCTTGTAGCTGTGTCTTTTACGGTCTATGCGGCCACCGTAATTGCGGGTTACATTGACATCGGTTGGACCCATTGATGCAGTTAACGTTCGGTTAATGTGTACTAGATGCGGTAAGCATCCGTGTTTTCAGGATTATTACAGGTACATCATCGAAGGTGCACTGAAGAATATACCTGATGATATCTTCTTCGAGATGCGACTTGGGAACGACGCGGAGGGCCATGAATCTCCCTGTAAGTATTATGTAATGAGCACATTACTGCTGAAAGCTGAATGTTTGTTGTTTTGCTTGCATGACTGATTGTAGAATTGGCTGAGTTTATGTTCGCGGACGGGCTTGTGGGACCACCTGCTATATAAAAGGACTCGCCGTTCGCCTTGCACCCCTTAGTGTCATGTTCCTGATTTACAACCCCAGACCGCAGGGGCGTTATGGAATTTCTGGTAAGTCACCAGTTCTTGTACATTTATGCATGTGAACCGATCTGAATCAAGGAAAACATGAATTAGCCCGGGGCACCGAAAATATGTGCCTACAGAAATAATAAAACTACCTGTAGTCTATTTTATATTAAAATCATCAAATTAATAGTAAAGTAATGCCACTGAGCACATAACATGGTATTTCTAGCTGTCTCCAATGTCAAGAATTGAGTGTATAAAGTTTTTACAAAAAAATATTCGAAGAACTATGAATTACTGATCGTTAGAACGAGGTTACGTCTGGTGCAATTTAAATTTATTAGAAGCATTAACCGTGCAAATTAAAAATGTTTCTCTTAAAATTCAAAAAAAATCAGTCTCGGATCGATGATGGGCTGGTAACTTAATCGTAAACGTTTTTCTTAAGCCACGTTCAGCAATAAATTACAATTCCTTTCAGAGCCTATCTGTAGGGAGATTTTCCTGTGTAGGTTCGGCGGCTTAATAGAAAATCAAATTGAATCGCAATGAAACAGCGTTCGCTTAAAATTTGTAGCTCGGACCTCCTGAAGCTTAACGGTCTAAAGTGCAGCAGGATCGTGACGAAGACGCCGACATTAAACTTTATCTGCAACGTGCGTATCCTTTTAAAGGCGATCTGCTGGAGAGAATATCCCGGAGTTTTGTAGGTTTACGTTATGTTAAATCCAAATTGAGTGCGCATTATACCTAATACGGCGAATGCCATAAAAGGCGCATAAGTAAAATGTATGGAAGATAAAAATTGCTCTTGAATGCCGCGGATATTTAAATGAGTCGCGGGAACTGAAGACTTCATTATGGCAGTCGCATTAGTCCATTCGACGCAGTGAGAATCGAGAATATTTCGTCTGGTTGCGGTTTGTTGGCCAGCACACTTTCTTTTATTAGTAGCATCTAAATTAGACGACTTTATTAGCGAATTAAGGTGAAATCCAGTTTACAAATAGCAAAGGCGATGTAGAATTTAAACTGCAATTTCCGGTAAGAAAAAGCAGCCGGGGCTGAGTTTAGTGCATCGTAAAGTGTCGCATTTAACGATTTTACAAACAATTTTTTCAAATATAAATGTCACCGCGCCTGAATTACTAGCGGCACTCTCAGAATTTTAATGCGCATCTGAAATTCTGCCTTATGTAGGGCAATTTATAAGTGCCCGACACATATAACCATTAACATCGCGAGCAACTACTCAAATCGTAAATATTCATTCAGGCGGGTTTATTAAAATGCTGCCGAAAATATTTACTGCCAGGCGCTGGCAAAGATGACACAACGTAATGAAAATGAAGTTAAGAGCTTGCTCGTTGTCATTTTCGAGGAGCTGCTCTTTAGCGGCAGAAAATTCTGGTTGTGGAAAATGGGTCGTTGTGTTTAAGAAGAATTTGCATTTAAATATCTTAACAATAGACTTAAATGGCAGACAAAAATCTGTTGTTTCCTTTAATTACTTGTGCTTGGAAAAATGAAAATAAAGCTTTTGCGTATACTGATGGATAACAAACCAAAAAACCAATTTACTGAACTTGAAAATGGAGAAATTTAAATAAAAAAAATAGGCAATTGCTTTCAGATTTAAAAGCATTTAAATTTTAAAGATACTAGTAGTAGTATATTATGTTATAAGGAGTAAAGTTATACTATAGTTTATATGGCGTGGCTCGACGATTTATCTGCCTCACAAGCTCAGAAGATACGTCAGCCGAGTCAAATAGGATGGATCTAAAAATGTCTAACAAAAATAAAAAAAACTATAATTATTCGTCTGTCAACCCGCTTTATTATATATAGAATTTGTAAGTATTACAATGATATGAATGTTTTCGTAGGTTTTAAATAAATGTAATAAATATGACTAAAATTACTCTTATCGCATGAGTCAGGTGTCTATATCCTAGCAAGTATTATTAAATTATAGAAACTAATTCAAATACATTTGCTATCAAATTCGATATTTGTGTCCTTTTATAATAACTTTAAAAAACTAAAAGCTTTGAATAATACACATTTAACTACTGGGATCGCTTCTATAGGTAATGGCAGCCCAAGTTCAATTATGGCATTCCAACCTAACAAATTGTGCCAAACAAATTCGCTTTGCTTCGAGAAACAGTTAAATTTTACGTCATTACACGTTTCTTAGGCGACAACAAAAGCGTAAGTAAATGAAAGTCGCAAAACAAAACACTCAAGGGACGCTTTTGCCAGAAGTTGATATAAAAGAGACGCAACTTCACAAATTTAAGAATAATGCTTTTTAGAATCACTTTTCTGACCTGTTGTGCTGCTCCTGCGATGGATAATAGGGCTCCAAAGAACCCTGCAGTAGATATCACGTCACTGTAGGCCCCTGCGCTGATGAATACAGCTGTAGTGATCCCACAAACCTGGCTTGGTTGCCTCCTGAAACCTTCTCGGCTGCTATGCTTTTTCCCGTTCTAGGGCTCCAAACTGTCCCCGGACAAACCGCTGCCTCGTTCATACTCGCTTCAGACTTCAATTGCGCCGCCTGCTCGTCAAAAAACTGCCTCGGACACACCAAGTACTGCTCGACCAACTTCGAAGCACTATTTTATCTGGTCGGAAGCATTACCAACACCAACCAAACTTCCACAGTTTTCACAAGACACTCCCAATAAATTATACTGGGGTATTTATTTATTTATTGATCATTTAAGTTTAAATTGGGGAAGCCAAAATGAACAGTCACCAAGCTTGGCTTCCTATCTCCAACTGTTTTGTTTACAGTTGTTGTCATGACAATCCAAAGCCTACTCTGTCAAATTATCACATTCAACGCAATATTGTACAAAGATCAAATTATAAATCAGCACATTATGGAACATTTTTAGTTATTATTTGACATTCATGAAATGTTATTAATTACAGTACCTAATAATTATGGAGGCTTAAAATTGTGTTCATAGCAGTATATTTTGGAATTATTTACAAGTTTCTTGGTTAAATTTTATTTATTCCTTGCAGCTATTAATATGTCAGATTTAGAAACTGATCAGCGTACCTAGCTTGAAGTACTAAATGCCGCCACGTCAGGAATTTCAAATAATTTAGTTAATTTATTTTATCTCCGCTCGTGAGAGGAGATAATAGCTCTATCTGCCGCTGTTTAGATGCCATGGCAATGAACCTACACTTTAACATCGTCAATCCAGCAATATAGTGCCACATGTTACTGACGTTAGAAAATAGATATTTATGCATTAAGGGAGATATGAATATGTTTTTTCCCTGAGGTTGACAAGTGTCTGTAAGTCAACCGAGGGTAAAAAACATGAATATCTCCCGTGATGCATACAATATTTTATTTACTAGCATATTAGTAACAATAGTATGAAATTTCAAAATGTCATAATGACATTTAAAATTAGAATATTTAAGTAACATCAAGGGTTGCCTCAATGTATGGTTGCTAAGACATGGCCTATAGTTGCATGGTTACCAAGAGTTTGAGTGAGAAAAAGTTTGACAGGTTCCTTGGGAGTTATGAGTAGCTTTTCATATTTTGTTTCTATGACGAAAATGTCCAATATCACGTTGCTAGTAAATAAAATATATTTTACCGTTTGACTGCTACGTCTGTATATATACTTGGATGATTTGGTATATCTTACGTTTTATATCAGTAAATCTGCTTTTTCAAGTGTACTAAATGAGCGAAACAAAAATTATTACTTTTATAGATTTAGATATAAGTATGCAGTATTTATCTTAGGTACCTTTTATATTGGGTTTGTAAATATTGCAGTCTTTCATTTATTAGCATTTTCATGAATGTAAGTCTTGGAATAAATAAATAGCTTAAGTATACTACGTTCTAAATATTTCTCTCAACCGAGTCGAAAGACATATTAAGGGATCGGATGTAGCTTTGGACCTAAGCGGTAGTTGCCGGTTCGAATCGTGCATGTGAGTTACATGGATTAATCGAACGGATGAAATATGGACGTTGTATGCAGCTAATTGTATAGAGCTTTGTTTTTGAGTCGTTGCCTGTGATTTTATGGTGGGGTTGGTGTGCAATCGGTACCGCAGATAGTACTATCCTATTTTCGAATACCGGACATCTGGCGAGATAACCGCACGCACAGAATAGGTTAGTTCAAAGCAAACCTGTTGGTGATTACCAGGTAGAAAACAGGGACATCGGAAACTGGCCACTATGTTGATAAGCCGCAACGAAAGCCAGGTGTCTGCAATAGGTTATAATGGTTATCCCAAGTTGCAACCTTCAGCTGCCGATCGGCGATGACATCGAACCTCTTGCAAAAACGGGATTCTCAACATAAACATCTTTAAACTAAAAGGGGGACCTTGGCTCACACGACAGAATGTATTCGTTGTAACTAGAAGGAGCTGAAAAGGTAGCGCATGAGATCTGAGCAAATAATATAACAAGGAAGCATAACATTGAGATGTTCTGCTCCGTTTTTCAAAATCGTAGCATGTGCTCGGTCAGGTAGAAATCCAGAAACATGTCTGATTTTGAGAATATCACGAAAAATATTTTTTTCAGGAAATTCATAAATTTCCCACGAAAGACATCGCAACACCAAAGTGAATCCTCACTGTAGGATGGCAGAGAAAATTCCCAAATATAGATAATTTGACTTTATAAATGTAGATTACGTTTCCATCCTTCCTGATTCAGCACAAATTGACACATCGGCAGAAAAGATAAGCTTCAGTTCAAAAATTTGGAAACCTTTGAGAAATCCAGGGCAGGCAACCAAAATGCATTGGAGCTTGAAATATTGTAGGAAATAACGTAGAATTATTTAGGAAAACTAATACATTGAAATGTGAAACTTGCTTTAGTTTAATTAGATTGTAGATGATATTTAATTGATCAAAGGTAGGACAATTAAATACGTAAATACTTATAAATGACTTTTGACTTGTAACAATAATAATTACGGATTTAAAAAAATTAAACACCCTGTATATTTTTGAAAAGCCCTTTTAATGGGCTTTCTTTTGATATCTAACGAACAGATGCCAGTATACTGCAAATGTAAAAACTTGTAACTTGTAAAAAACAGATTTAGATTTAAAAAAATCAGCCGCTGCTGAAACTAGAAATAACAAATACGAGAAATCGAAAAAATACAGAAGGCAATTAAATCTGAAAATCTATATTGCATCTAGGGCTAGAAAATGAAATATTACAAGAAAGATCATTAATATTACTTTTAAAAAATACAGCGATATACAGGTTGCTCCATTTAACAAATCGAAATTCTTATAATTGGAAATTATGAGCTCTCTGTATAGCTTTAACGGAAGGAGAAATATATCTGAAAAACAGTTGAACTTAGGGGTATGAAGTAACATATAAAAAGAAAGTTCATTAAAAGGGCTCTTCAAAATATAAATTATACAGGATGTTTCATTAAAAATCCGAAATGATTAAATTTGATTATGTTTAGCACCCTGTATAGCATTAATACCCGCACCCGCTATTTTTGACTCTAAAGGTAATTTACGAAGAAGTCATTTTTTGGTAATATTTTCCATCATTCAAATGTTTTGTGTTACAGCACCCACATCTAAAGTTCAGCATTTTCTTGCATAAAATCATTAACATCTCTAAGACAGTTGACGTTAGACTTATACAACTTCATGTAAAAATGATTAGTATTTCAATTCAAAACTTTTAATTCACCTAAATATAAGGAATTCCATTTAAGAAAAAGTAATTGTGATTTGCCACACTTTTTTGAGCAACCCTGTATAATTAACAATATTTTAGTAATATGAACTACCTTTGTACCTACAACTTTTACATACACGATATTTATGTAACTCTCGTAGGTTTAGAAATATATTTTACTCCCGTATCGTTGCCAGATCCTGTATTCGTTGTAGTAGCTTCTAAGAGTTGAAGATTGAAAGAATGGATATTAATCAATATGAATCTTAGGAAATTGGATGAACCCATCTGTACTTTTAGTCTCACCCATGGTGATTGTAATAGGAAACTATAATGAGGTATTTTGCCATCGTCTTCGTCATTGAAATATGAAATGTGGATAGGAAACGTGTGGATACTTTTCAGATACGAATTTAATACCTATATCTTGGGAAGTTTAATCGAATTAGAGATGAAGACCTGAAGAAGAAGATGCAATACTAAAGTCCCATCATGGGGGGAAAAATAACATTGCTTCAAATAGTTAAAAGAGAAAAGTAATGTTAGAAAACATCACCGCTTTGGGGGTATACAATATCAGAGAATGACTCAATAGTAGCACTAACAAAGTCTTTAAAGTTAGAACAGTCGTAATGATTTTCAATCTCTGATGATGTAGAAGGAATTAAATGGAAAAAGAAGAACTTGCACCACTATTTCTCGTTGGTAAAATATCGTATAAACAACCAAAGATATGTATCTAATACGGGTCATCGTGGTGAATTGGGCTTTAGGTTAAATCACCCCTTCTGGGCGACGAAAATTTAAAGGTTGCAAAATTGTTTAAACAAAGAACAATATGTAGGTTCTTCCAAAATAGGTTTCATTAGATATTAAGAGACACTGTGATAGAAACATGATGCACCAACTCATTACACTATGGCTAAAGTGTTATAGTATGATAGATTGATTTTGTGTAAGGAATTTACGTATCTGCCAAGGTCTTCAGCTTTATAACAATTAATATACTACGGTCTTCAAATAAACATCATATAAAAAATCGTCCATTAGCTGAGAACTCACGTGTTCAACTATTGTTAGCCCAAAATAACTTTAAGTTTTTATCGACCTCGAACTTAACTAAAACTTATGGACCCATTCCTGATGCACAAAATGCGTTGCTGAATAGTACGTCCTTAACGGAATGTGTTTGGGGGAAAGCTCTTGCAGGCAGCTCTTAAAACGTTAAATTTATTGGAAAATGGCCTGCCTAGAATTGGCTCCAGAAAATGTTGTTGAGAGGTGTTTATTAAGAAATTAAGTAAACCGGAAACTGGAAATGCTCCCCTAAATGTGCAGCGGGTCAATTAAGGACTCGAATTAGCAAAGTTATTCGTTCGGAAACTTGGTCACAATTAACTTAAATGTAGTAACTTTTAAGCTTGAGATCTTGCTTTTATAGCAATAATTGTTATTAAAGCATGAATTGTGGTCGAAACCACTTTAATTGTGTTAATTTTCTTACTTACTTGAAAGCAGATTCTACAGTAGAAATTACAGAGTTGTGGTTTTGAACCGCAGAATAGCTTGTAAAATTCATAAAAATATGTTGAAAATCTTAAAAGGCGCAGAAAAGATGCATGGTGAGCATAACGATCAATTTCAGCGACGGCGTGTGGAAATATTGATATGTTCAAAACGTCGTATTATCCTATATTTGCTTTATTGGGTTGAAAATTACTTTAGAGAGCGTTGATATTTTATAACGAAGAGTCTTTCAAACACTTTATACTGGTTTGCACATGACAGAAATTCAAAATGTTGTTGGGTAACATACAAATGGAAATTCCTAACGTTAAGCACAAAACTACTTAAAACAATACACACTGCATTGCTGTTTTGAATAAATGCATATAAATATTAACCGCTGTCATCTTCTCGTACGAGCTAAGAATTCAAATGATTTTTTCTCACGGGATACCAGAAGTTTTCAAACGTTTCCACTGTGGAAACTTTTATGTAAATTGCGCATGTCCTACTCCGTTAAGGAGGGGTTGCGAACGAAGGCTTCCTCAAGGGAGGCAGCTAACGACTGAGTCAGTCACGTTTTGCTACTGCATCTGTAAATACATGTAAAATAAATATCGCTATCTATTAAACGTATTAAAAGTCTCCTTGTTTTATTATATTTGCCACATTTTGGTGCCGAAACCCGGGAACAAGGAGATTTTAATCGGTATCGGGAACGCGATCGCGAGTAACGGCGGGTGTTTTAAAGGTTAGTGAAATCGTGGCTCAAAATGGAAAAGGCGCGTCGAAACGCATGTCGTACGCAATTAACTAAAACAGTAAACGCAATAACGGCTGTTTTAGAAACGGACTACAGTGACGAAGACCTGTGTACAGCAATAGCCAAGTTAAAGTTATGCAGTAACAATTTAAAGGAAGCTGATAGTGTGTACGTGCCATTAATCACTGAAAACTTCGAGGAAGAGATACAACGCACACTGGACTACGAAGAAACTGCAGCCACCCTAATGGCTAGGTTGGAACATCGGAGGGAAAAGGTGATACAAAGCACGATGAACAGAACGAGCCCAACAAGTCACAACGTGGAACAGCAGCCGCAATCAACTGGGTCCAATAATATGGTAAAACTGCAACGTTTGGAACTAATCAAATTTGATGGAAGCCCAAAACTATGGATACCATACTGGGAGCAGTTCAAATCATGTGTGCATGAAAACGGACAGCTGAGTAAGGGAGATAAATTCAATTATCTTCGTATGTCAGTAATTGATAAGGCAGCCGAAGCGATCGAAGGATTTCCACCTTCAGGTGCATTTTATGAAGAGGCACTCAGCGTACTGAAGGAACAGTTCGGTGACACTGAACTTTTAATAGAACAGTACTTCGAACACAGATTAACAATCGAACCTTTGCGCTCAAAAAACGACACAATAACGTTACGCAAAAATTATAATATAGTTACGTCAGCCATGCGAGCATTGACCATTTTGGAAGTACCGTCTGCACAATACAATGTGATGGTTAAATCGACTTTAATCAAGTCTCTGCCGACGGAATTGAAATTAGAGTTCTTTAGGGAACAAAGACGAAAAACACCAGATGTATCCCAGGCCGCTTCTACGGAAGCCGAAGATAGGTCATCGGCAATATCGGCATCCCGATCTACAAAGGAAGGAACGGAACGACAAGTGATGGATTTATTGCAGTTTCTTAAAACCGAATTGGAATCCCTGGACCTTGCTCTAAAAGGGAAAGTCGACCAGCAAGTTCCCAGAACGAGGGTTGAAATCGACCGGAAACCTGTCTTCCGCGGCACGGCGACAAATTTATTAGCTACTGAGCAAGTTCCTGGTAGCTCATGCTTCTTCTGCAGCAATGACCATAAAACGGAGGTTTGCGATGCCGTTTTGGCGGTCGAGCAGAAAAAGGATCTTCTGCGTAAGAAAGGTCATTGTTTTCTGTGCACTAAACCTAACCATGCCGCTAGGAATTGTAGGAATAGATACATTGTTTGTAAGAAGTGTAAGGGGCGCCATGCCACGACTTTATGCGATCCTGAATGGGTGAAAAATGTAAATGACGGATTAGCTGCCAAAACAGCAGGTAGTGCGGAAATGAACCCCGATAATTGTCCATCGACCTCCACGACTGTATCCAGCTTAATGACAAATATAAGCAAAGACGTTTTGTTACAAACAGCCTGTGTTTATGCTGGAAAGGAAAATAACAACATGAAATTGATTCGGACAATCATTGATGGAGGAAGCCAAATCACATTTGTGAAGGAAAAGGTATCGAGACTTTTGGGATTACCAATAATCGGGCAACAGCACCTCAGCATTGCTGCTTTTGGACATAACGGAGCAGCGCCGGCCAAGTTATGTAATCGGGTGTTGATTACACTGAAGGGACAATACGACGAGGACACCATTAAATTAGAAGCTGTAGAAGTTCCAGAAATTTGTATGGATACATTAAAGGTACCAAACAAGACTTCAGCAGATTTCAAGAATTGGCAGCTAGCAGATTGTGTGCCTCTCGATCGCGAAGTAATTAAAGGGATTAGTGTGCTAATAGGTGCGGACAATTATTGGGCAGTAGTTACTGGTGAAAACGCAAGGCTTGGCGAAAGACTGATGGCTGTAAAAACAAAGTTCGGGTACACAATACAAGGCCCGGTAGCCGTGGAACCAGTGAACGTATTCGCGAATGTACAGGCAGTGTTACATGCGACAGTTATTAGTGCGGAACCAGAATTACAGAGACATAGACATTCGGAATCAATAAGCATTATTAACGAAACAATGCAAGATAACTTATCTTCCAAAGAAAATTGTGTTGTTCGCGAACGTGTGATAAAGACGGGAGATGTAGTTCTGGTGCAAGAAGGTGATAAATCACCGGGCTGCAATAATGAACGTAAAAATTATGACGTGGGATTTTACGCGAACAATTTTATATATAGTGCTAATAATGTAGATCTAAGAAAATATTTAGGGCATAGTGTCATAGAGTCATTTAAAAACGCAAAAATAAAGTGGCCATCTGAGGCACCGATTTTAAATGACAATAGGAGTGTAAAGTTTTCGCGTAAGATGACAGGATTAAGCTGGAATTCCAGGAATAGTAGTTTAAATGTAAATAATAGAATAGGTGTAAACAATAGAGTAGGGAATTCCAGAAACAATAGAATAGGTGTAAGCAATAGAATAGTTGTAAACAATAAAATAGGTGTACATAATAGAATTAAGTAGCGCATAATTTCGCGGGCGGAGGATGTGGAAACTTTTATGTAAATTGCGCATGTCCTACTCCGTTAAGGAGGGGTTGCGAACGAAGGCTTCCTCAAGGGAGGCAGCTAACGACTGAGTCAGTCACGTTTTGCTACTACATCTGTAAATACATGTAAAATAAATATCGCTATCTATTAAACGTATTAAAAGTCTCCTTGTTTTATTATATTTGCCACATCCACGTTAAAGCAATAAATATCAATGAAATTGTTTTAAATCTGATGGAGTTTAACACTGCTAATTATTGATGAAATTAAATACATAATATTGCTCCAAATATTTTAAAATAAATAAATAGATTATTTCTGCACGTTTAAGCACAAGCTATATTGCAAAAATATTCACGTCACTACGTTGAGGTCACTTTTTTTTCAGCGAAAGAAAACTATTGCCGATTGTTAGAGGCGAACAGCAACTGAGGAGTGTCAGGAAAACCTTTAAACGGGAGAACATGTGTTTAAAAACAAATAAGCCCCAAGACTGTTTATCTCTAGTATAATGATTATGGGCGAAATCTTGTAATCATTTTAAATTTTTTGTAGTTACTCAAAATTTCCTTATGTTAAAATTAGGTTCAAATTTAATTGATTAGTCAAGTATTCTGCCGTTTAATTAAATCGTTAAACTTTTATGTCAATTATCTATTATGGTAGAACAAGAATAGCTTCATCAGGGTTGGGTTGTTACACTTGGGTAATATAACAATTTAATCTCGGTGAAGTCCTGGTTCAGGAACGCCTCTCGTACCTTGATGGATTTTCAGACATACTCGGCCAATCGCCCTAGAGTTGCATTCAATTGCAAACCATTTGTTAATTAAAGCTCCATTCAAATTGATTACTGGTTTAATATTGATTTTTTACATAAAAGTCAGCTCCCAACAAATACTTTTTTACTCGTTGGAGCAGCTATTATATTACTGCCTGCTATTTCGTAATTAATTAATATTACTTAGTGACTGATATCTCATATATTTTTATATCCACTTACTACTAGATTTTATTTTATTTTGTAAAAAGTCAGAATTTTAAAATTGTTTACTTAAACACATTTTACTGATTCTCTTCAGTTCAAGCTTCCAATCTTGCTTGGAGGTATCTTGTGTCGTATTTCTTATATTCAACTACACATTCTTTATGCCATAACATGTATTAATATTATTAAGCATTATTTCTAAGGTAATTTCACAGTAAACTTTAGCTTAATTATCTTACGTGAGCAAATTAAACGTGACATCGTCTTGTATTGATCCAAAAGCAATCTGTTAGCATTCTTGTTCAGTTACTAGTCTCTCAAATGCTACATGCTATAAATTCAAGTTAATCATGTTGAGAAAAAACCATTTAACTCTTATTTAACTGATTATTAATCGTTTTATTAAACAACTTTTTTATTCTATCTAATATTAACGTTTTTAGCGGTTTAGCCAATTATCATATTTTTTCATTTAATTATTTTTTAAGCATAACTGTTAGACTAAGCAAAACCACTTGCGGGCACAGTATCATAGTAATATCAGAGTAATCAGATGTAAAACTATGAGTAACCAAATATCTGACTAGTATTTTTGAGGTAGTATCACGAATATCTCTTGACACTTAGAGATGAATATAGCTTAAGTGCACAGAATCAGTGGTATTCTCAAGTGCAAGGGACACGAGTTGTAATACCCCAAACATATTCGATTTAACCATGACTAAGGACATCATTCAATGGGTTATTTAAAAAGTAAAATTTCTTTTATTAAATGGTTTTTTTCATACAGTGGAAAAATGTAAGTTCTCTACCAAGTTATTGTGTGAAATTTATTTCATACAATTTTGATATGTTTGGCCTTAAAAAGAGTTGTGGGGATAAAAGTGGCATAGTAGTAAAAACCAGCTTCAACGGGAAAACAGCACTTGAAGAAATAAATAACAGTTTGAAAAGTTGGATTTTGTTGAATATGAAGTAGCTTTTTTCCAAAGAAGAAATACTATCAAACCGGAATTAACGTTTCTAACAGCAAAGTCACACTGGAAGACGTTAAGTTGATGGTACAAGAATAGGAGTAAATGAGGCCGGGAAGTCGATCACATTCTTTGTGATGGTTGTTCGAAGAGAACCATTTGCAGTCATTCGATGGGATAACCGTGAATTTTGACAAGCTGTGACATTAGTTGCATATGCCCAGCTTCCCAAAGCGCAACTTACCAATCTGATATTCCGAACATTTCTCGTGTGGATGCCGTGGAATGTCTTATCAATTTTTGATCGAATATATTTTGAGGAGTCCTAGTATTGTTGCCGACACCCAATATACAACGCTTTGTGTACCGGATCTTCGTATATCGACACCCACTACTCAAATGCAGGCCTGATAGAAAATGTTGTTACCAGCGTGTAGATCAACGCTGCTTGCTCGTAGTAAATTTGTACGGCAGGTGCCCACATTTTATTCAACAAGCCGATAAAGCCTGAAAGGTCTATCGTCGTATCGCGTATAGATTGACGCCAATTTTGCCCGTCGTCACCTTCGAACTGTCCATTTTGATTTCATTTAATCTCGGCCTTCAGCCATGGCTCGATTTTGCGAGCTTCCATTTTTGACAAACGTTTGGCTGCTGCGTGGCTCGTTTCCGGCCAGAAATATTAGCTCAGCACTAGTGCTGGACGACCTTTATTCCGGTATCACTACCGTTGGTTCACTGCAACAATCTAAGTTTAATATATTTTAATAACTCAGTAATGCATGTCTCACTTACCGCAAATTTTAAATATGAGTTTGCATGGGTAAATTTCTGCCGAGCTTCTATTGCATTTTATTCGTATAGTTGCACTTGTGAAATAAGCTTTGGAGGGCATCTCCGCTAAGAACGTAGTAACGTATTAAGAGCTTCTTTATCATTAATGTTTTCTTCTATGGAATTGCTTTCGAGGTGAACATATGTAATGAACTTTGCTTATTGTGCGGTTTGACGTTACTAGCAGGTTAAATTCTTTGTTACGGTTGTAGCCGATACATGTATTTATATGAGTTTTATCTTAAAGAAGTTCTCAAATTTACAGTATGGTTTTATTTGTAAAGTGAAGTCCGGTTTTGCATATACTGGTATTAAGATACGTTTTAAGAGACTATGAAGCAAGGTAATTCCAAATTCTGGGTCTAATCGAGCATATACGTCCCATTTTCTTGGTTAAAGTTGCACATTACATCATGGGCAGGTAAACTGTAGGTGGCACCCTTAAACCTACAACGAATTTGTTGTTGTACCTTTTCAGGTACAACTGTTTTGACCATCGCGAGCGAGCCCCTTTTTATTTCAGTCTAATACCTGTCCCCAGCGCTGAGCTGCTGAACCCCTCTAATCTTGCTAGTTATGGTAAGCAGGGATTCCGCTGTAACAAATCCCCGATGTAATTGATTTTGCTCTGGCCGAAAACATCATATATCGCATTTTCATTGGTGACTTTTTAGTATATGACGAGTAAGTTGAATTATCCGGTGAAAATTTCTAAAAGTTAAAGAACTCGTAGTAAGAAAACATATTGTGGTTATTTTTTCTTTATCTAAGATTTCTCTAGAATCTTTCCTCGCTGATGTGGTTGATTTTTTATATCGTATGGCTTGTGGTAGGAAGCCTGATATCAGAGTTTTTAGTTCCGCGAGCGCCTCTGACTTAACCCAACGACTGTCATCGAAATGACAACCGGGACCTACGGCTTAACGTGCTCTCCGAAGCACGGCTGGCTGCGATTTAACTGCCCCTATAGGTCGGACACCCATCCGAGTGCCGACGACCGCGAACGTTGCTTAACTCTCGAGACTGTTTGACCAGTCCTTGGAGCATGCGGCTATGCATCATGTGGTTGATGTGTGACCTCAGATGATGACGACTACACAATAACCCAGAATATGGTGCAATATAAGATACGATTTGCAGGTCTGACTCTAAGTTATGCCTGCGCGACAGGCCGATGCAGGGCACGTATGTTTTCTTACGCTGTGATGGAGGTTTCCCATGGCGAAATTTTCGTATTTGACAGTAAAATTTTATTATAGTTTAAAATTGTTTAGCAATTCTTATCAAGAATATGTTACTTATGTTACTGGTGACATTAGTATGGTCACATTCGAGTGCGGTGCAAAGTAATTTTGTTGAATTTCTTTTAGGAAAAGAATTTAGTGGAATTTATTTAAGAGCTTGTTCAACAATCCTATTTAGTCTATTCAAGATTTGTTGCATAATTTCATTTATATAAACTGCAGATAATAAATAATAGTAGAAAGCAAACTAACGGAGTTGATTTTTATTCAGTTAAATGAAAGGATTTTGGAGCAACTGGTTTAAAACCTATTTTAGATTCCAAAGAATAAAATCGGAAAAGTAGTAAACGTAGAGACTGCAAATATTTACTGACTTTGGTAGTTCTCCTACCGCTGCGTGGAAAGCTGCCTGGAAAATTTATTGCAGCTTTATAATTCCTTGGGCCTTTGTCGTTGGAACAAGAATTGAATTTTGAACTCCAGGTTACTAGAGGCAATTTCAATTGTAACAGAAGTATTGAAGACGCACATATTGTTTACTTTGCCAGTTTTGGTCTTGCAAATTCTTAGCTTAATTTTTATTTGTTAAAAGATTGTATACATATTCATATTCTCCAGTATTCTCTTTTGTGCAATAACATAATCGATTCTCCTTAGAATGAAACGTTAGATAAATGTTTTGGGTTGAAATAAATTAAATTGCGCCAAACACATACCTAATTTACAAATTTAGTATTAAAACTAAAGCAGTATAACATGATATTGTCGATGGATAAGGATATTCTTAATTTACTGATACTTAATCCTTTAACCATAGTTTCAAGCAGTAATCTCATTACTGTATTATCTTAATAATTATGTGTTATTAGGATAATTCTCGTAATGCTACAGATACGTTAGTGGTTTCAGTATGATCGGATAAATTCGACAAAGGCATTGTTAACATATTCGCTTCAGAAATGCATCGCTGGCTATATTTGACCCGAAAACGAATATGGAATAATTTATATGGTTCAATATGCAGCATACGATTTTTTATGTCAAAATAGATTCTTTATATACAAGAATCTATTGCGAAAGATATGAAAAGCTTTTTTACTTATTATTGTTTAAATAACATTAGTTAATTCAATGTCTCATTTTCATGGGTTGGGTCTTTACATACTGCCAATTTGTTATTTGAATATGTAAAACTTTATAATATATTGGCTAATTACATAAATTGTTATGGTTTCATTGAATGAGCCCCTTTCTACGCTGCCTATTTAACTGATGTACGAAATATTTGAAATTATAGGAATTTCCTTAATGTCAAGTTATAGTGACCTAATCTCAACATATGTGATGCAGTACAAATTAGTAGGCTTAGTTTTACCAATTACATCTGCTATAACTTATTGATGCGTCGCCTAGGTGATTTAACTTAAGTAAACGATGCCACTTAAACAAAACACACGTGACGGTTTCCACGAAAATGTTTACTAATTTTAAGTTTGAACCTTAGATTGCTGCCCTGCAAACGGATGTCTGGGCGCTTTTTCTTAGTCTAGCCGGCCCTGTAAGCCACCCGAAACTTACCAAACCGACGCCTGTTTGATAATCCTTGCTCTCGGGCTTCGATATCTACTTTTGACTTACAGCTAGGGCTCGGCTGCGTTGCACGAAGGTTGCTGCCGCTTCCGGTTCTTATATTGGACCTCCAACTAATTACGGCACGCAGTACCAGATGCTCACACCTAGATACTTTTAACATCTGCAGAGGGGCTAGTAATGCTTGCAAACCCCTGCAGCTTATCCACAACACTGCACTAACTTGAAACACTTTGTTAAGTTGAATAAATCGGTATTTTTATTGTATTTTTGCTTGAGCTTTGTGGGAAGCCAAACACACACCGACATTGTGGTGGCCCCACTTGATGTTACATTTATTTTTTTTAAATTTATTTTTAGTCAAGATTAATGCTATGTAATTACAGTTTCAAATTAAAATTATGACATTTGTATGGAATATTTAATATGATATTTGGTATGCTTGGATGATTTTATTTCCTATCATAACTATATTATTAGCTTAAATTGGGACCATTACAGTATGTTTGTCAAATATTACAATCTAAAAAGTGACTTTTATAACAAAGAATATATTTTATAACCTTTTAAAACACAACAAAGTGAACACTATTAAGCATCCATGCTTCTCTAGGTGAATATACGTAGTATCCTTATATAATTTTACAAGAACAATGTAATTTTATTTCACTTTAGTTGGATTTGGAGCTAGCAAAATATGCTGCCCTAGTTCGCATTTGTGCAAATTTAACTTCCTTAATATTTTTTGTTTTTTCTGTGTTCATGAAGACGTCATTTTACTGAAAATTTTCTGTTTTCTATGTAGAATTTTACAAGTGAATTGAAATCTATCCATTTTTAAAACGCCCTTAACAATAAAACCTTATTTGTGGAACGGCAAAAGAAACTTTTAGAAGATAGAAAAGGCACAAAGGACATGCTACGTCCTGGACAAGCTTATGTTGTGAAAGCTGCAAGCACGGTTGAGTGCGTGGAAGACATTTTAAAGATGCACCTATACATTGTATTGCCGGATCTTAATTCGAAAACTCTTCTAATTTGGGCAACTACCTATTTTAATATGCAGCAGGCTATATCATGCGCTTCCAGGTAATCATACTAAATTAAGCTACTCGCTAACTTGCTTGCTACCTTTTATAACTGCCCCTGTAATGCTTTAGATGGTTATTCCTTCCCCCGTCTTCCACAATTACGGTTGACTGCAGCCCAGAGAACATTTTAAATATAAGTATGTACATAAAATAATACATGGGATATCCAGTCATAACTTTTAACAAGAGGCGTATTTAAGTAAGGCATATTGCAAATACTCGTATCATAAATATTAGTATCGGAACTGTTCACGCCATCATTAAAGCTAGATTATCTCCGATAAAAAACAACAAAATATCTGATGCGGATGCAATAACGATCGAAGCTATTAATTCGGTCGGTAAAATTATAACAGCTTTGAGGAGAGCTTTCACTGGCTGCCATTTGAGACAAAGAACGTCTGTCCACTGGAATAACTCATTAATTTAAATTATGCATGAAAGGGGGAAATTTTTCAGATCTGCGGGATTATCGATCTTTCAGTCTCATAACCTATTTAAAAAAACCCGTTCATTTTACTACAAAGTAGATTTTTATCAGTAATGAGAACTGGAAGGCTATCGAACTGGCTACAAATGAAATAATCACCAATTAAGACGCCCCCTGATTCACGCTGATATCCATATGATTTTAATAAATTTCTTGCACATGTATTCGAAGAATATTTAATGAACATCAACATAAACAGGGAATGTCCTAAAACGTACAGTATTTACTAATAGCATGTTATTGATGGTAAAATTAATTTTTAAGCGAATATTATGTGATATATCTGATATCAGAGAAACTTGTCGGATGTCTAATTTATGAAAAATAACATCTCATGAAATACGAGTAATCAGAAACAACAAAAACCGCAAAATTAGTAAAAACATACATTAGTTTATCCTTGGCAAATCATGGTAAACATACATACATCTTTTAAGTGTGATATGATCATATGTCTGTGACGTCACGAGTAGGTAAAATTGTTAGTGATTGTTTTTATCATTGCTTGTTGTGTTTCTGGCCTTCAGCTGGGGCTCACTTGAATGTATTTTATAAATGTTATCTTAACAGAGTTCTCGATCTTACTGTGTTATTTCATTTTGTAAAGCCAAGTGCAGTTCCGAGTGCCCTTAAAGTTAGGTAAGCTTTTCACAGATTACAAACGTAAGTTTGTATCTTGGTCGCCAAAAAGAAGTTTTACTGGTGTGCATAAAAATAACACGAATTTGTCTCCGTATCTTTCCAGATACAACTGCTTTGACTATCGTAAGCCAGCCCTGTTTTTTTACCTTTCAACCCGTCTCTTGCTACCGATCTAGATCGAACAAGTTGTTATCTGTGATAAACGGGGTTTTCATCGTAACCAATGTAGGTATTATCGGTATGATCCCTGCAGTAAAGAAAACCAATTTTCAAGTGGAAGAACAATTCAAAGCAGATCTACTAGATTCAAAACCAAATTTTTATAGTTGTTTAACGTATGGAACTACATAACTAGGTCGTTATCTAAGATTTTAAAAAAATACTGCAATAAGCTCAACCTTTGAATTTTTATCAATTCAGAAATTGTAAAATCGAAGTTAGAGTTAATGAAATGCTACTAAATTTGCTTTGTCAAATATTTGCAAAAAGCGTTCTCTGACACTTTGTTATAGAGAGCCTTTGATACAACTTAGTACTATGAAATAGGCGTTACATGTTAGTTAAGTTAAAAGACGTTGTTACTTATAAGAAAGGAAACAAAATATTTGCTTCTCAAAGGTTTATGATCGATTTATAGCATATTGTTGGATATTTTGTGTATTTATTACCGTTGCAATAAGTGGTGATTGTGGTACTTCCAGATTTACCTAAACATAACCTAAAGTGCATAATATTCATCTTATTAGTCAAAAGTCGTGATATACGATAAATAATATTTATACTGTACTATAGATATTATGTAGTAGATTTTAATAGTGAGGACGTCAAGAAGTATTAGAACATTCAAAGCTTACCAATAAGTGTGCAGTTAAATGTCATCATATACAAATATGTAGATAATTAACAAAAAATTGCAAAGGTATATTAAGAACTGGGAAGAAATCAGTGAAAGAATCATAACACTAGACATTACGCTATATGGAAAACCAGTGATAGTCTTAGAAGTATACGCACCAACAAACAATGCCAATATAGAACAGAAAGAGGACTTTGCAGAACAAATGACAAATAGACTTAATACAATTCCTGATGGAAAGGAAATAATTTTAATGGGAGATTTAAACGGAAGAGTAGGATCTATGAACAATAATAAAATAGTAGGAATATTTGAGGAAAATGAAGTTAATGACAATGGCCATAGGCTTATAGACATATGTGACCAATTCTCCCTGAGGATATTAAACGGTTTCTTTCAACACAAGCAAGTACACAAGATAACCTGGGTACAACCTACTCGAAAATTAGTATCCATAATAGACTATATTGTTATAAGACAACAATCAAATTTAAAAATCATAGATGTAAGAGTACAAAGGGGGGCTGAATGTTCATCAGATCATTTTAAAGTTAGAGGAAAAATATATTTCAAATACAATAAACAGGGACAAAAATATACAGACAAAGAAAATTCCGATAAAATAAGGTACCCCAAATTTAATACAGATAAACTACATGACGAATCTATCCAGTTCCTTTACAAGCTACGATTAGCAAACTACGTCAAATTAGAAGAGGAAGGTAATGCAGAACTTTTATACAATAAATTAAAAGAATATTTATTTAGAGCAGCGAACGAAGCATTAGGAGAAGGCAGTAGTGAAGACAAAAAGAAGGGAGATGAATGGTGGAACGAGACAATCAAGAAATTTGTAGAGGAGAAAAAGAAGGCATACGAAAAATGGTTAACAACACAAGATGCAGAAGATAGAAAACAATATATGAGAAGTAACAGAGAAGATAAGAAAGAAGTCTCAAAATTTAAGAACGAAATGTGACAAAACAAGTGTGTAGAAATAGAAAGGTTCATAGGAAGTACGAAATCTAGTGAATCGTGGAAAACATTAAAACATTTAAGAACCAATGATAAAAATACAGTACATCTAATAAATCTACAAAAATGGAAACAGTACTATGAACATCTACTAACAGAGAATAAAAATGAATATAAACAGGTTCAATATGAGCTGGTAGATGCAGCTGCTTTAAGAGGCATGAAAAACGGAAGATCGCCAGGTCCTGGAGGCTGCCCGATAGAGCTAGTCAAGTACGCCCCAGTAGCGGTGATAGAATATTTAAAGAAAATATTTAATAAATGTCTGAACGGAGAGGAAATTCCTTCGGAATGAAAAATGGCATATGTTAGCCCAATATATAAGAAGGGAAAGAAATCAGAATGTGATAATTATAGGGGAACCAGTGTAACGAGTGCTATTGGACGACTGTATGGACGAGTTATTAAGTCAAGAATAGAGAATGAAATAAACGAAAAGGAAGAACAAAGCGGATTTACTGCGGGGCGATCATACATAGACAAGATATTTGTGTTATCACAGTTATCAGATAAATCAATTGCACATAACAAGGAAGTACACCTCATCTTTATAGATATAAAAAAGCCTATGATAGTGTCCCTATAAATAAGTTATGGGAAGTGTTAGAAAACAGCACGGTAAATAAAATTTATGTAAATACCATAAAACAAATGTATAGCAATAATGTGAGTAGAGTAAAAATAGGAAACTCACTTTCAGAACAATTCACATGTACCAAAGGGCTTAGACAGGGATGCTCTATGTCGCCCACTCTATTTAAGATCTATATTAATGTAACGCTGAAGGAATGGAAGAATAAATGTCAAGGAATGGGCATCCCAATTGACGAAAACATTATTTATACTCTTCTGTTTGCGGATGATCTAATAATTATTGCTGGGGACGAAGAAGACGCAAGCTATATGGTGACGAAAGTGATAGAGGAATATGAAAAGTGGGGACTAAAAATCAACATACAAAAGACCAAATATATGGTGATTGGTGGACAAAAACGTAATCTAGTTACTGACAAGGCAAAATTAAAAAGTTGCTTAGAGTTTAAATACCTAGGAGTAACTTTTACAAAGGAAGAAATCAGAAATAAGGAAATTACAAACAAAATTGGACAAGGGAGAAGGACTATACAACTATTAAATTCTGTGTTATGGAGCACTAAAATTACAAAGAAAAAAAACATATTTAAGACAATAACGGAATCTGTAACCACTTATGGGTCGGAAGTATGGGTATTGAATCAAGCGCAGGAAAGAAGATTGAAAGCGCTTGAAATGGATTACTGGAGAAGAAGCTGCGGAGTACCAAGAGTAGAAAGAGTGCGAAATGAAGTGATAATTAACAGAATGAACATAGATCACTCCATCCTAGACACAATAGATAAAAAGCAATTATTATGGTATGGACACGTTAGCAGAATGGATGACACTAGATGGCCGCAACGATTATATGAATGGATTCCAAATACTAGAAGAATGAAGGGACGTCCCCGTACTTGATAGAAAGAAAAGGTGGACGTGGCAATCAGAATACGGGATCTCCAGGAGGATGACTGGATAGATCGAAAACAATGGCGACTACGAAGCGAAAGGCGGCGTCAGCCGTAGGAACTCGCAATATATATATATATATATATATAGATAAAAGTAACTACCCTTTCCGGTATCATGCCTCTTCGAGCAATGAAAGAAAGATGATGCAAGAACAACATTAGCACCCGTGGAAGAAGAGCTTCTTTTAAGTATTTTTCAACAATAAGAATTTCCGTGTTATGCATGTATAAATGTTGTGTGGCACACTCGATATATTGCGAGATGAATATACATTGACGATAATGAGATTAAACACGGGGTTATTTTAGAGAAAAGCAAACTAAATCGTTTTCAAAAATTGAATCTTAGTAATGCGAAAGTTCGACTTCGTGCAGTACTCGGCCTTTACTTTATTAATTACCAGGCTGGTTAACACGTTTAAGGCATCTAAAAACATTATTAACAAAATATTTCAAAAAAATATTTCCGCTGGTGTTGACTTCTACTGCTTTATTTAGTTAGAAATTACGTTATGGATTTTTTTAAATCAGTTTTTGCCGAAATCACTTTGCAACAGGTTGCTCCATCTCGGCGTCGGATTCAAATCAATGCTCTTTTAGTACTTCCTCATGGGGCCAAACACTTGAAAGTCACACGATGAGCAATCCAAGCTATTGTAATTCCCACCCAGGTGGGGATGTGTGCAAAAGGTCCACCTTTTTGCATTTCCTGCATTGTTTTATTCCATTCAACTACTATCGCTGGTGAATAGCAGTCTCATTATAGTCTAAAGCTAAGGTAAGACGTAATAATAAGATATAAATCTGTACCGATGCTTTAATGAAGGGGGGAGAACTATTTTCGAAGGTGTTGTTGCTCCTTTCACATCGAAATAGGTTACGCCATATAGGTACCTGAAAAGTTCCTGACAAATTGTTATGAACAACCTGATGTTCAACTGTGAAGATGCTGTAGAAAATTTTCCAACAGGATAAGTGCTTTTTTCTCTGCTACAGAAGAGCGGGACAACTCAATCAACGATTGACCTGAGTGCTGTAGTGTGTTTGTTCTCGTCTGTGTTTAGTTTCGGAATTATCTAATCGGTTGCAATCTCCTTGAGTTACAGAAAGTACAAGTACTAAGAAGTTCGTAGTTACGTATCATGGTGTAATCCACAGCGGTAAATTTGGCGGCCTGAAGCAGGTCTGGAAATGTACTGAAGGCGCCTTAGCTAAATACAATAATAAAAACCATGGCCTAAAGATATCGTTTGTTGAAGGCGGTTGAATTCTTAATTACATTACAGCTTTTTACACTTGAGTGTCAATATTTACGACATACAAAACTCGTATAACACAAGCACATAAGTACTTAAGTGAATGCACCCGGTGGTCCTTCTTGGTCGATACACCTAATTTGCTGCTATGAGTACGAGAAAGAGAGAAAGAGAGTCGTCTAAATCACGTCAGTGCGAGCAGGCTAGAAGGAAATAGGTACAATCGGTGACAAACTGACAGCCCAATTATCTGAAGATAACACGAAGGAGAAATCTCAATCAATTCTATAATACGAAAAGTCAAGGCTCTTAAAATTGTGTACGTTAGATCTTGGTTATGTGTACTTATATTTTGAAATGCCAAGAAGATTAGCTGGAATGTCTCTAGTATCTCCACACCCGGATTGCTTCAATGATCGAAAGACGCTTCTTGTTTGACTGCCAAATTTGAACTGTTGTATGCACATCTGAGGAAATGACCTCGTAGTACCTGCAGTAACGAAGAAAACCTGTCGTCATAGAATGATCAAAAAATTAGAAATGTTCTAACAAGCTTTTATCTTAACAGCATGCATTGTTAGACTCTTCCATACTAAACAATTGAATTAGAACCAGCTGATTTTGTTTGAAACGACAATTGATAGACAAGACCACATTTTACATACTTTTAATGTGATTCAGCAGCAATTGACTTAAATTACTTCACAGGCATGAGTCTCAGGCGGCCCGGCCGTGGTTTTAAAAATCGTACGTTTTCTCGCTACCACGCTAACACCTGTGGTAGTTGTTAACCCTTAATAAGGGAACACTTTCTTACTTTAGACGGACAAGGCTAGCCACCTACCCGGATTGCGAGTAAAGAGAGCTCATAGAAGCATTTCGTCTTTAAAAACAGGTCATTGGCCTATGATAAGAGCAAGAAGAAGAAATACACTTGATTTATTTCCATTGCTGTAATCACAGTACATTTGGTGTCGATATATTTTAGTTAAACCAGCCTTATACCACAATAGACAAATACCGAAAATGAGTTAACTGATAAGAGTGACAAGTTCAGCAGTCTACCGTAATTCGCTCCGCCGAACCACAAGCAGTAAACACGAGTCATGACGAAAAAAGGCTGAAATAGATAACAAAAACCCAAAATAAAGGAACAACATCAGTAACTCGTTTATTAATAACGGCAGTAATAAAACTTATAAAGGTATTAGTCTTCGTTTCAATTGCCGAGTGGCGTTACTATTTGACTGAATATGATTAGGTTATCCCATTTACCATCCTTGTTGCAATTGAATACGTAATACGAAATTGAAAGTAAGGTTTATATAAATGTAAAATTTAATCGGGAAATGACTAACGATCGAATTCTGTTTATTAGAATTCAACATCAAAGGCCCGTATCGAATAATTGTCGCCAACGGGCGCAATTCGCTAAGCCCAGAAATTTTCCTTAATGCACCCAACATTGTAAAATATAATCGGCACGTGGTGCAATTCCGACGCCCACGAACTCTTCCTTCGACGGCGACTGCTGGGTTTCGAACAATAAATTCGTAACCTGAAGAAAATCGAAAGCAAAATTAGGCGCAGGTGAATAGTAAAAAAATACATAGAACAACGAATAAGAGAAAAGACCTTAAACAAATTTGAGGTAGCATTAGCCCATGTAGAACTAATAGGAGCTACCTCGAGTAATGGGCGGTCAGAGGATATTATGCTTGAAAAATGAAACTGCTGTATCTCGAAATACTAGACGGCTGTTGTAACCCAATAACAAAGCTGCCTCTGTGGCCACGGTTCCTATGCAAAAATCTGCACATGGAGCGACGAACAAGTTGCTTAGCTTCAAAAACGGAAATTAGAAGAATACCGAGTTCCGAAAAAGGAAACAAGTCTTCAAAAAAATTCTCCGTACTTTAACTTGCGTACTCTAAAATTTTGAAGGTAGAAGGCGCAACGAGTTGATATTTAACGCTTACTAAAAATGCTCACCGCCATTCGAGAACGTGAAATCAACGGCGAACTAAGCAAAAAATTCACGGCGATGAATTTCGGATCATCACAGGTTCTGTAAGCGGGGTTGCTAACAGTATTAAATAGCTTTCCTATAATTTAAATTAAATTTTGTAAACTAAAGAAGAATAAATTCTGAATGACAAAATAAAAATCATGCAAATCAAGACTGATAAGAAACAGTTAAGCAAGATACATTAATATTGCTTACCCACAGTAAAATTTATAAACGAAGAAAAAACTCCAAATTATTATTGGTCAAGAAAACGTTAACCACATTGGGATAAAGGTTGTTTGGCAAATATATTTGGGTTAAAACGTTATTCGGTTTTGCCCGGAACCTATTTTCCATTCTCTTCAATTTTTCCATTGCCCTTTATTTCGTTTGCGTTCGCTAATTGTTTTTACTGATCTAAATCTATATAGAATTAACTGATTATAATAACATTTGAGACTTTAAAAGCAAAACATCGTTCCTTTCTGTGAGAAATTAAAAGAGACGGAAATATCTTTAGCAAAAGCGCTGCCAATTTCTTGGTTTTAGTTATTACAGGGCAGTGCTAGATTAGGATACAAAACAAGCCTACATGTCGGTGGTTACATTGGTTACATGATCTAACTTACTTTAAATCGCGATCAAAGCTTTACGAGGATAGCCAATTTGTCCACAGCTGTAAGATGATGACCTACCAAACTAATTAGCCCTGAAATAATGGTGTCCTCCAGCTAGGTGCAGTTGAGAAATAGGTAGGTTTAATATCGATAGAATTGTGGGTGTTTTGAATAGCTCATAATTGATGTCGAAAATGCACCACGTAGTACACACTTTGTAACTGAAAAACATCCAAAACTATCAAATGAAGTCCGGTGTACTTAGCAGTTTTTACCAAGTTAGAAAATTATCTTCGCGTTTAAGTCCTCTGCAATACCTATTAAGCTCTTCCTGCGAATTGCTTTACAGTACCAAAAAAAGACACAAGAAAAGACACAAGAAAATACACACAGAAATGATAGAACCAGATCTATTGTTACTAGTATTGTCACTGTATGTACAGTTTAACTCGGAAATTAGTATTTCCACCGGCAAGTGCCTGCTTAAATTTATTCATTAAACAAGGGCCCTAGAAGGCTTTTCTTAATTTAGTTAAACTGTAGAAGGATTTTAAAAATTATACTCTTTTCGGCTACCACGTTAACACGTGTAGTAGTTGTTAATCCCTAGCAAGGGAACTCTTCCTCGATTTCGTCGGGCAAGGCAAGCCATCTAAACGACTTACAATTAGAAAAGGTTCATAGAACCACAAGTTTGTGGAACTAAACGGGTCACTGGCCCAGCATAAGAGGAAGAACAAGAAGCAGAAGTTAAATCAAAACGTTGGCAAGGTTTTTCACATGTTTAACTTCATAAATTTTCTGTACGCGCGTAGTGGCAAAGTCAATAAATAGGTTCACTTCACAATGACCTAAACTACTATAGTTGAATGAAATTACAACACAAGTTCTACCTGATAGCAGCTCGCAAGGCCACGAAACTCGGATGAAGTATTTGGAGGTGACGTGGAGGGGGAGTACTTTTGTTTAGCACCTGAACGAAGACAATGACAATCAAAAAGGGCAAGGAGTTCGAGGAAAGTCCACAGAGTGGAACAGGGGTTGATAAGACTCACACGCCAGCAAAAGAAAATACAACACCCCGTTACTTTACAAATATGAATACGAGCCAATTTGTATGTCAACTGTAAGTGTTATAACACCCTTAGTCAGTGACCCTGTCAAGACTGCTACACATCCCAGCGCTGGTGGACAACACGTCTCTTTCGTTTAAGCCTCCAGCGTTTTTTCTTAAATACGTCAACAAGGAGCCGCTTGGATGTTAGAACCCCGACCGAATAGAGCATGTCGGCATGCAAGTCTTCCAGCATCATCCCCACTTAGCGTAAGACAGAGCGGACCGGATCCAATTCCACCAGAAATGGCCGAGAAATAAACAATTCTACTACGAGTGCCGTTAATTTTCAAAATATCTTAACACAGTCCTTTTACTCATATAGAGAAATTACCCGTAGAGACGCAATGGAGAAAAGCAATGATAAAGTTGTACGTAGTGTAAGATTCCACTTTGGTAAAAACTGTATTAACTGACTCGCAAACAACACAACTACTCTAGTATATGAGCTTCTACAGTAATAGCGTCTCACTAGGTATTTGTAACATCATACTGAAAGCGAATTTTGATGGTATGGAACTGTAACGCTAGCATCTGCATACATTTATAAAACAACATGTATTAATTTAAGTCTCGCTTATTTAAGCGTTATCACGGGCTACATCTTGCCGACGCTCGAACAAGTAGTAACAAACTCGGGCCCGGTGGGCGCAAAACTACGAAGAGTCAACCCTCGCGCCGCCTCCCACCTAAGGATGCCTGCAGTGGCTGCTTGATAACACGACGCGAAGGATATAAAAGAAGGTTCTGCGACCAGTATATTTGACTTGAGATCTCTCGCTTCTCTTAAGTCCACGGACTCACAATTATTCCAAACTCCTCTCCTCAAGTTAGATTGAAACTGCGACTGCCCGCAGTGCTCGCCTCGTAGCTTATTAACCTGAAAACCTGACTTGAAGTTAGATTGAGACGGCGACTGTTTGCAGTGCCCGTCTCCTGGGTTATTAATCTAAAAACCTGACCGAAAGTTAAATTGAGACGGCGACTGCCCGAAGTGCCCGACTCCTAACTTGCTTTCTGATAATTTAAAAACACGCATCACAGTCCGCCACTATAATAGTCCCAAAACTACTTAATCACCACTAGGAATCCAAATTACACGACTCGCTTAAATGTACATTGAACCCTGTAGCCGCATGCATAAACCTACCTGAAGGGCCCGCCCGTAACGTTTAGAGACAGTCTCCCGTAGTCGGAACTCCGGCCCGCCTGTAGAATCGATCGCGGAGAAAATTCTTCTCGAGTACTCGGGATATCAATGCCCGAGGCCCGCTAAAATTTGAGTAAAAGATTCAGGCAGAATTTCGCATCGCCGTCGCTCCAACGGATACGTTGCAAACTCCTAGGACACCTACAAGGCCCGCGGGAACTCCTAGCTTGACACTGAAGTGCAGGTATCTCTTACATCAGCGTGATTTTGCATTCGATTCTAGCATCATAAGCACCAACAATACTATGATTTGGAGGTTACCCGGCCGAGACATTAGCGCTACCAATAATCGGTCCGTCGCCGCCAAATAGGTGCGTTCCGAAATTGCTCGTCGTACCCGCCTACCGTACACCAGCGTCAGGAGGGTTGCAGCTCACCAGGAAGTAACGAAACACTACGCCCCAGACAAAACTGTTATTTCCACAATACACAATTCACTTTTACATTGAATTATTACTATTTTGTAAATATAGTTAAACACAATATATCTTTCTAGTAAATAGATGGTGTTTTTCCTAAACCCATATATATTTGCGTGAACGTATTTCTCCGATTTAAGCTTAACCCTAAGTATAAATCTTTGACGCCATTAGTAAGGAATATAAAACGTTACAGAACAACAGTAAATGAGAAGCCAGCTATGGAAACTGCAAATGGTTTAAAATCAAGTTCTGTAGCAAGAATGTATTATAAACCATTCACATCACTATAATGGAAGCTAATCTTGGCCGTATGAAAAAATGGAAAGTAGCTATTAGGAACAATTTCAAGTACTTTGGCGAAAAGCTGACTACAAAACAACTCAACTATAAGAGTATCCATAGCAATATTGCATTAAAAATAATTCACAGTATTATACTAAAAACTACTTTGATGGCATTGAATAACAGAAAATGACAAACAGCTGTTTGGAACTGTATACACAATAATTTAGGTGTTGGCAATATGACAACTCTCTAATCCTAAGGTGACGATATATTAAATTATTCATTATTTTTAGGTTAATTAACATTTTTTGCTCACGTAAAGGCCGAACAGGACAAACAAAGGAAGCAAATTGCTATTTAAACGTTACCCAATTGCTTTTATAGAACTTTCTATTTGTTTCGAGTCTTTTTGAGGACCATTTCGTAGCCGTTGATTGTAGCCAATCGCTGGGTTACTACTTCTGTTTATTACGAAACTAAGAAACATTGTCCTATTACAAGCTCTGTCTAGCGCATGCTATAATTAAAAGCGGTGCTTTGCTAGATAACGGCTCGCATTATTTGCCTGCAGCGTGCAATTTTTATCAAGTTTTGCAGCCGCAGCAATGAAATGGAGAGAACGAAGTGATAAATCCGCCATTGTTCTGCAGCTAAATCGACGTAATTTAAACGGAGGAGCTTTAGATGATTGAACACAGCTCTTAGTTAATTTGCATGTTTGATTTTTTGCAAAGAACTTGTAATTGGCGGCCGTGTTAAGTTAGGGAGTAAAGAAGTGCTGTTTGAAATTTATTGAAAACTCAGGCTGTGCTCTACTTCGCCTACGTACGCTATATTTAGCTGCACGTAAGACAAGCTAAGGCTTTACACCCACTGCGTGGGGGTTGCGTTGCACGTGCACGTGTTCGTAATATGGGGGCCTTGTTCGATGTGAATAAAATGTTTTATTTATAGTTCCATTGATAGAATTACATAAAGTGTCGGGGGCGTTTTAAAAGGGACATTGCAAATAAATGCTATTGTCACTGCTATTACATTAGAAAAATAACGAAATCAAAACATAAGTAATAAGTATTCTAGATCCTCTCAAAGTCTTAGAACCGTGATAACGTGAATATCCGGTTAACGTGAACTATCGCTTCGCTTTCGATTTGAATGATATTCTGTATGACAAGCTATACGGGTATAAGTAATTTTTTTAATTGACATTGGTTATTATTAGCGGACCACTGGCGGATAAAGCATGAGTAAAACTGAAAAGCGTGATCTGTTTCAGCTGCCAACCAAGCCTTGTTTACTGGGAATCACTTTCTAAGATTAGTCTTCCAAATTATAGTTCTACGCAATCTTTAAAATTGTTGATGGCAACTCTCGCTGTTTTTTGTCGACTGATGATACACTATATATATTTTACATATACCAATTGCAAAATGATTTAGTTCATTTAAATATATCATAATAATAACAAAAACTACAAAATTTTCTAAATTCACGTGATTACAAAAAATCGCTAAACGCTCAGCAAGCTCTTTTTTCAAGTAAATAACTAAAACATTTTGATTGAATAATGTTGTTGTTTATTATTATACTGTAATGATATACACATATCATACGTATAAAAATCAATTTTATAAAGGATTAAGGGAGTACAATAGTTAAATATAATCAAGAGCTATTTAAATATGAATTCGGAATGTGAATAATTATTACACAATTAGTAAGGAAAATAGAATTTGTAATTGAGCGGAATATGGCTAATTGAGAAATAGATGGATTCAAAAATAATATATTTAAAGAAAATAAGGTTTGAAGGAAATGACAAATACTTAATTGAAATAAATTATTATAAATAGTAGGTAGAAATGAAATATTAGGAGATAGAGTGTAAAAAGTAGAAAAATAATATCGTTAAGCACTTTGTTTTTAATTATTAGAAATAACAAATTTGAAGAAATGTAGCTGAACTAATTTTGGTGTAATTAAAATATTAAAATAAACCCTATTTTTTATTAAGTGATGTTTGGATAATAAAAAGGGTTAAATACTAAATTGGCGTGTGAGATAAAAATAAAATTTAAACGAAGAACAAGTAAAGATATAACACTACGGAAGCTTACAAGTATGTGATAAAAAACTAATGGAAAAGCAGAATTAATCTACAAATGTGAATAAATGGAGTAAAATACTATGTCAAGTTTATTGGAGAATTACATTTGACATCATATATTAATCGAATTGGATTACGTCAAACTGTTTGATGTTAAGGGAGAGTTCAAATGGAGGACCATCGGTTGAGGAGGCACATTTCAGGAAGTTGGCAGATGCGGTGTTGGAATTAGGTGGCTGCAGATTTGGCGTGTTTGGTTACATGCTGTAGGGAAAGTTTTCATCACTAATTCGAGACAGTTTGGACATCTTGTCTGTCGGTGAAACCTTTTGTTGCGAAAAGGTATTTAAGAGGTTGGATTCGTAGGCAGAGGGGAGCAGGTTGGTCGACATCCAGAACATTGCTGAGTTCAAGTGAAAGGTGGGTGATATTGAGTAGTAAGGAAATTACTAGAAAAGGAAATCAAGACTATAAAGGTGAATTAGTTATTAACGAATTACTTACTGTTCTAATATTGTTGTGTACTAGTGAAACGATCTGGTATTTTTCATATAATTTTCAAACCTGTTTGACCTATCATTTGACAGAAGTTATTTTGATTTATAAAATATAATTAAAAATCAGATTTCAGAAGTAAGCAATCTAGATAAAAGGAATCCTTCCTTGATTTTTCAGAAGCTAGCACAAATAATAATTATTGATATTCAAATCATAAATAGGGCAATTTTAAATTGATAAAATAAAAATATAATTCATAGACAGATTAATATCACTATACGTGAAGGTATAGCAATACATATTGTTCTATAATATTCAAAACTACAGCTTTATTTCTTTTGAAATATGTTCGACGATTCTAACATCTAACATTCCAAACATCTTTTATGGTACAATCTAAAGCTCAGTTAGACACAACAAAATACAAGATTGCGCCGATAGTTCAGAGGAGGAGTTTTATTTACTCGTACATAAAAGTAGTAGAGTTATCATAGCATAGGGATACATGACAAATTCGTCACAAATTGTTAGACAAGATCTGCTGCTCAAGCCTGAAGATGACATGGGAAGCCTTCTAGCAGACTAAGGACTTTGTTCTCATCTGTGGGAAAGTTGGCCAACCAAGCAGAGAACTTACCCAGCCATTGCAATGTTTATGCTTTAACCAGAAATTTGCGAGTCTGTGATCAGCTTTACAATAAAAATAGAATGTTTGGGAGTAAAAAATTGCCATATTGGTCAAAACGCATTGCATATTAAGCATTTCGGTTTCACTCTCATATTACAGAAAAATCTGTAAAGCGGTTTAACCGGAACTTTTCTCGCAAAGTAGCAAATGTGGTCACAAGATAGGTATCGTGTGTTCCAAAAAGAACTCATTCGCAACATTCCATGATCACATTGAAGTTTGCCATAACTTGATACATACCCATTGAAGCAAATGAACTACCATAAGTCAGGGAGAACTAAATTATACCTTGATCTTAAACTATTTTTCTAAAAATATACAACACTTAGTAAAAACTATTTTTATTGACTGTTATGATAAATACACTCGTTGTTGTTGTGTACGTGCCATCTTATTTTCTCTTTTGTTTGATACAATTAAACCTAATGCAATGTAAACTTTTGCCTGTCGCAGTGACAAATGTTTTCATAAACATAATGCAATTTGACATCCACCTATTGACACATGACTAGATTTTTTTATCATTCTTTTCAAGACCTACCCTAAATAAGTTTTTCTTTTTGGAACAGACGAGACGATGCAGCTATCGTTGTTAATATTGAAACAGTAAAAGGAAACACTTACAGTGCCATTTCAAAACCGAAGACACCTTATCTCTGTAAACAATGTAAATTACTCTCAGGAGAGCGGCTCTGAAACATTAGCCTGAAAGTAAGGGTAAATAAATCAGAATAAATTTATACTTCATTTGAGCCCTGCTTAAAAACGCGAAAGAATTCAATAAAGTTTTTGCGTTAATAAAACTGATGATTTGTATATTTATTACAAATGTTATGCGGCACGCTTGTTCTTTAGCGCGATTAGGTTTCATTAAAAAAAGTTAACATAGGCGCTGATTGAGTATTGACTTTTTCCGATTTGAAACAGTTCTGCATTCGTCGAAAAATGGCAAAAAATGTGGGACTTGGATACACGTGTTGAATGCATAGTACAGCTAGTTCTTATTAACATTAATCCTGACAGTGACAGTAATAGTGAAGCTGACGATTCAAACTTAATCCCTGAAGATAAACCCCTGAATTTTGATATGTACGCTACTGGAATCACCTTTTTTGTTCAGGTAAGCAAAGTAGCTAAAGTGTCATGAGTTCTAAAACTATGGATATGGTACGATTCGAACTCGCAGATTTTGATTGCTGGCCCGAGCGCGTTAATTTCTGGCCAACTGTAGCTCACGTAGGTACTATATTAGCTTACAACTGGGTTATAAACAACGCGATGACGATAGAATGTAGGGTGTTTACCCTGTATCCGTGGGTTTCTTAATATGCGTATTCTCAACAATGGAAAATACTTGAGTTAAGTGCAAAATATCACTTTTAGCTAAGTAATAGTTCAGGAGGACTTACCCTCAGCTCCAAGATACATACCTACCTTTGTGATCTTTGAAAAGCTTATCTTAATTCAAGAATACGAGACTGCACGTTATTTTATATAATGAAATCACACCGTAAATTAGAAAGTCTATTTAAGATGGCAATAATAAATGTTCATTTAAGTGGGCCTTAACTGTTGGTCAGAACCGCAATAAAGAATGGTAACAAAACAATATCTAAAAACTGTATCTGCCCGTGATAGGAAAACCTTAACACGGGTTCGACTGGGATATAACGTATGTAATAAAAGTATTGGGAAAAAGTTTGAGTACGTATATTCAATTTTATTCAAATAACCTTTAAGACATGTTGTTCTTACATTTAAAGTATAAAAAATTACAACACTGTGTAATGGTAAGCGTTCCATTTTGCAGTTATATGTCGCATAAGCTTTTGGACAAAATGTACTTCAAGTTCATAATCTTTGAAATAGTCTGCTATTAAGCTGTTCTTTAATGTGTGAATCCCAGTCATCCCAGTCTTTCGAACAGGAAAAGGCCACAACCGGAGAGGACACAGCCAATAAACTAGGCAAAATGTCCCTCAAGAAGGTCAAGCTTACAGCAAAGGAAAGAGAACGCACCAAGTGAGCCTGCGAAGCCAAAGGCACTAAGTACGACCTGAATTTCAAAAAGAAAACAGAAGATAGATAACACCCCAAAGAGGCCTAGGAAAAAAGTAGACAAGTCGATCTCATCAAAAGCAGGCAACCACAGCAAGCTCGATTTTGCTGATGCAGCCACTACGGTGAAGATGACCATCTACCCTGTTGGATATTCAGACGTCAAATTGACAGAAAAACAAAACTACCTAGTCAGAGACAGTCTGATAGATCTCATCTTCAAGATGGAAGAAGAAGAAAATACACCTCTTTTTACCAGCAATTATTTCAAAGCTGGTACACGTGGTTGCATGTAACGACAAACTCGCAAGACACTGATTAAGTGAGCAAGTACCTAAACTGCACCAGTGGGCGAATGCCAAGCTAGAGGTAAAAGATCCTAAATTCCGTCGGGGTAGTTTTCAATGTCTTCAAGTGGTACGATAAAGAAAAACCCGAGGCTGTTCTCCGTTTGGCCAAGAAACGAAATAAGCGAAAGGTGGAGCTCTACACCGATGTTTGGAAAATACTCAACGTCACTCCACTAGAAGACCGCGGCAAAACGTTTGCAGTAATGATAGATGACACTGCAAAACCAGCACTTACATCAATCAATTGATTAGCTCACCTAGGTGTCAATAAGCTCACTACCCTCATTTGCTTTAAGACTAGAAAAGAAGTACCTGAAAGCAATACAAATTAACCTCAACTACTGCAAGGCAGCCACTGCAAATCTAAGCAGATAGGTGCCAGTAGATGATATCGATTTAGTACTCATCCAAGAACCACGAATAGTTAAGGTACAGGTCTGTGCATTAGAGGCGATAAAAATATGCATACTTATAAGAAATAATCTAGATTTTTTCCATTAATGAAATTCTGTTCTAGAGATATAACCACAATAAAAATAAAATGGAATAACGATGAAGGTTGTGACCAAGCCATTATAAGCTCCGTCTGCCTTCCATCCGATTCCAAGGACCCACCACACAGCGAGGAACTAGGGAACTTAGTATCGTCTGCCTCCCAAGACGATCTAGACTGCATCCTAGGCTGCGACGCAAATTCACGCCATACCATTTAGGGCAGCACCAACTACAACATAAGAAGTGAGTCGCTTTTGGAATTTATCATAACTAGCAATCCAGTAGTAGTCAACAGAGCTAACAATCCAACCTTTCATAACTCGAATAGACATAAAGTTATAGATATTACCACAACCAATATGAGAATTAGTAAATCAGTGAATAAATGCCAAGTCTTAGACAAACCCTCACTTTCTGTCCACGATTGTATTAGCTTTAAACTGTCTCAATGGGAAGTAAGCTAAAAAATATACTACAATCAAAGGAAGATGGACTGAGACCTATATAAAGAAAAACTATAAGAAAAGATAGAACACCAACAGTTCAGATCTTCCAATAAAGTAGATTTAGACTCAAATGCGGACCAGTTAAAAGAGGTCATGATTGACTTCTTTCAGAGCAGCTGTTTTCTAAAGAGACGTCATCAACGAGCAAAACACACACACATTAGTGGAATAAAGACGTAGAAAAAACCAGACAAGAAGTCAGGCGTCTGTTTAATAGGCCAAAGATGACACAGAACTGGGACAACTATCACAAACTCTCACAGACTGAGCAAAAAGATCAAGGCAGCTAAGATAGCAGCCTGGAAAAAAATTTGCCAGGAGGTAGAGGCTACGTGATACACAGCTAGGTTCCACAAAATCATCACAAGCCAAGCCACGAATCCAGTAGGCACTATTAAAAAAGAAAGTTGCGAAGGAAGAGGAGACATTATCTCTTGTTATAAAAACTCACTTACCCGGAGCAGTGGATCAACCTATTCTGGCTGAACTTAATCTTACCCCTAAAAGGGAAGACTGGGAAATAGCTAAGAGAATAGGCAGTAAGAAAGGATTAGGTGGGCAATCAGCCTTTTCAGTTCTTTCAAATTCCTTGAAAACGACGGCATACAACCCGTAATGCTGCAGAAAGGGATAGATATACTGCTAAATACACTCAAAGATATGTTCCGAGCAAGTCTTGCCCTGGCCTATATTCCCCAAGCCTGGAAAGTGACTAAATTAGTATTTATCCTCAAGCCTGGTAAGAGCAGCTATGCAGAAGCTATATCTTACAGACTTATCAGCCCAACGCCATGCCTTCGTAAAACGCTGCAAAAGATTAGTAGACAGATACTGGAGGCAAGAAGCCCCAACTGCATTCCAGATTCACAAATATCAACATGCTTACCAAACAGGAAAATCATGCGAAACCGCACTACACCAACTAGTGGTAAAATTGAGAGAACCCGGAGTATGCAATTGGAGCATTTCTAGACATAGAAGGCGCTTCCGACACCACCTCCTATCACTCTAATGAAAGAGCAATGACAAAATATCAGATCGATAGCACCACGATAAGATGGACCATGGCAATGATCAATACTATAGTTGTCGAAGTCAAGTTATTTCACAAGAAAAGACAGTGCAGACGACAAGGGATGTCAACAAGGAAGAGTTCTTTCTCCACTCCTGTGGTGCCGCGCAGTTGACGAACTGCTGACCCAACTCAATAACAAAGGCTTCTATACTCAAGAATACGCTGACGACATTGTCATACTGATTCAAGGTAAATAGCAAAGAACCGTAGACAATGTATTTACGAGTAATAAAAACAGCACCAAAGAAAACCGAAGAGAGGTGTCTAGAAAATAATCTTAGAATTAATCCTAGAAAAGCCACTGTCGTTGCTTTCTCTCGTAGAAAGAACATCACAAACAGAATTAGCATAAAACTGTTTGAGACAAATGTCAACTGGGAGAACAAGGTTAAGTTTAGGACTAACCATCGACTTCAAGCTAACTTGGAACTCTCATCTAGACAAAACAATCACCAGGTGCATACAAACATTAGTTATTGGGAAAAGAGCTATATGCAAGCTACTAACATATGCGCTAACATCAGCATAGAAAAGAAGTTGTACAATCGGGACATACACATTCTCTCAGACAGTCAGGCAGCTCTGAAAGCGTTAAATGTATTAAGTACTTTATGGAGACTGGTCAGGAAATGCAAATCCAAAATTCAAAACTTTGAACCATGGGAACACAGTAAAACTGCTCGATCTCAGGTCACCAAGGCATGGAAAGAGGCGAAAATGCGGCCAAGCTCTCAAAAGAAGCAGCCCGTAATGTAATAACCGGTCTAGAACCACGTCTAAGCATACAGAAAAACCAACCCCGTTCAGCTATTAATGAACAGGTCAATACCGCACACAACTAAGGTGGAGAAACTGTAATCAACCAATACATTGCAAATTATTGTTAAAAACTCCGAACCCACTAACCACCAAAACCTTGGTGAGACTAAACAGAACTTAAATCAAGCAAGTAGTCAGTCTACTAACAGGCATTGGAACAAATCAGAAAATTCGTGCCCAGAATCAATATCTATAGAGATGAACCTGTTTGCAAACTATGCCAAGTGGATGATGAAACAACCTATCATATCTTCTTTGAATGCCCAGTATTAGAGCGTAAAAGACACTAACTCGACTGGAACCTTAACTTTATTAACAACCGCAAGCTAATAAGAGACATTGCAAATCTAGCAAAAGATACTGATGTCGGCCTGTTAACTTGAACACTCCCAACAGTACAAAAGGCCTAAAAGGCTGAAGTGCGCATTTGGAAAAAGGCAATTTAATCTAATCTAATCCCACTCATTGCCGTATAAATTATTGCTTAGTAAAGAACAAAAATCCTTGATATTTTTTGCCTGAGGAATATTAGTTAGTTTGGCATGTTTTGGTATAAATAGAGCAGTGTGCTATTTCAGTCAATCTCTCATGGCGTGTAAGGACAATTTTCGCATTTAACGCCTTTCCGCCTTTTCTTCAATTTTTAGTTTTTGTCCCGGTTCATTTGCGCCCAAATCAAAAGTTCAGTAAGGTTTTAAAACCCAATTTCGTTTATTTCGAATATTAGCGTCTCCCAGCGTAGTTAGGATCAGCGTTTTAAATCTAAATTTAACTTTGTACTTGCATGCCATATGACGCATGCGTCTTATCGCATTCTAGAATGTCGCCGTTGCCTACTGGTCCATTGTCTGCAATTTTATCGTATATACAGGCCAGGACTTCCACCGAGGTTCTACGCAAACTGCTGATTTAGGCTTATACCATAATGGGACTTTCCGTGCGGTCCACATACGTTGAACAGCGAACCAAATTAAGTAACGCCTGCGCTTATTCATTTGGCTTTAAGAGCAATGATTCAACGGCCGGCACTCGGACTGTCCACAGGTGTTGGTTGTTGTTTTCCGGCGGAGCATTTGCCTCGCCACGTAGTCAAAATGATGGAAAGTGTTGAAACCAGATAGGTGTCGTTGGTCAGGCCCTGTGTTAAGTGACGTGTTGATAAATGTTTAGTCGAGGGATCTTTTGTATCGTGGAGTGCACACCTCCAATTACGCTTGAAGCGGATTTTAAATATAAATCTCGTTTGTGTGCTAAACTGTCGTTCGTTGAATTTATGTGTATCTTATCGTAACCCTGCCTTTCGTACGTGCTTTATTCTTACCCTTCCTGTGGGTTATAATGCCGTTCAGACCTGCTTGACTATCGCCCCTATGCAGTTTCCTGTCGTTCCGTTGAAGGCAATAGCTTAGACGCGACCGGCAGTTGGTTGGACGTCACCAGAGCAGCTGAATTCCTTCAAAGGTATTGTGTCAGTTTATAAGAATTGTAACGAACGTAAATATACCGTGAAGTGATGTTCGAAGTACCACAGCGTTGTGGTTCATTTAAATGTTAAAATGTTGAACAGAAATTACCGATTTTAAATTAATTTTGAGTATCTGTTGTCAATTTTGATTATTGCAAAGTAGCTTCTTTGGGTAAATTTTAAGTTGTCACCATTTTTGAAATAGTGTCGCCAATTTTACCACTTGTGCTTAGTTTATACGTTGCGCCATTAACCTCACTAACCTTTTCTTGAGTATTTATAACTGTAACGAGTAATTCTTATAATGTCCATCGCCACATACATATTTTTTTTGTTAGTATAGTTCATTTTTAATTATTTGTGTTTTTCATTAGTGGATTGATGATGTTTGCATGTGTATTTTGTGTATTTTCCGATGTACAGGGATTCAGACAGCTGTAAGCGAATGTAAGTCAAGGTAAGTTTGACTCAACTGTTGATGTTCGCCGCTCAAGCATTGCCAAGGTAGAAGTAGAAAGGTGGACCATTTCTTCTACTTTCTGAGTGAGCTCATCTGTGTTGTTTTCCCGATTTAGTAAGTAAAGTGATGGAGCTTAGCAATTAACATCTGTATTTCGTTTACCAGTTCGTAGCCCTAATCTAAGATCGTAAAGAATCTCTCTTCTTCACTGAGCGACCCGGCAATATTTGTTACAGCTCATTGTAACGGGGTTGGGGCATTCGATCCGAGAATTTTCCGATTGTGTAATGTAACAGTCCGACGTTTTGTCGTAGAAGACCATTCGTGTTGTAACAATTTGACGCCCTTGTGTTAAAGTAGTTTTTATTCTGTATCAGGCTCTCGCGTAATAGCAAGAAGCTAAGTCTGGCCAAAATATTATTACATCGTCAGCATGTGCATTTTGTAATAGTTTAAAACGTTACGATGCAATTTTCGAAACATGAGAAACATGAAAACGTCGAGCTACCCCTAAATTATGTTTTACCTTGGCTTTATCCCCTCTTACAATTCTGTCGACTACCTATACAGACACATTTTGAAGCGTTTTTTAAACGAAATTTTACACAAGTTTTTCTTTGTTTGCATTCTCTTGAGTTCAATAAATTAACACATTTTGGTAGCGCTTAGGCATTCGTTTTACCAACTGATAAATACTCATTTGGAATTCAAGTTGGTAAGACATTTCGATCAATGTGATTGCAAAATTTATACTGTTATCATGACTTTGGATATTAGGTATTTTTTGTTTCGAATGACCCATGACTAACGCATCTTTTATTTATATATTTTATGCTAAAAAAATCTTAAAACTTTTGCTACATACATTAGTCCCACAGGGGACAGCAATATTGATACGCTGGCGGTAAGCCAGCACAAATCGCTTTAGGCGTTACTGTCATTCTAACGGGGGTACTCTGCAAAATTTATTTCACGACATGCATTACTTACTTTCTTACTTATAAAACACATGCATAATTGGCGGTAATTTACACATACAATACTTAGCTGTGTACAGATAATGTACGCAAAATAGAAGATAAATAACGCATGCAATAAAAGCTGACTGCGAAGTAAATGGCAATGATGTGGTCGATCACCGGAGCTCAGCGAAAATTCTGACTGGGTGCGAGGTAGGCTAGTTCAAAAATAACGAGTATAAACATTTTAAAAATTGTTATATATTACGTAATTATCTATAAATTTTCTGAAAAACTGTTGTTTTGTAAGTAATTTTTGAAAAAAGTAGCGTTGTAGCCACATCTATTTGTTTGTCTTACAGAACTGATACTTATATTATAAAAAATAAAAATGTAAACTGAAGAATACTACGAAGTAGCGGAAATATATTTTTACTCTACTCATGAACGAAGTGGGGAGAAAATTATAATCGTGTATAGCTGCTATATTCCTTAAACCAACTCGAAATCAGACGATTTCAGCTACAAAAAGAAAATAATCAATTGCTCATTGTCTGTACAATTAAGCAGTGAAAACCATATCTTATGGAAACGACAATATGCAGAAGTGTATAAAGAGGCTTGCGAAGATGGGCCGTATCGGCAATTGCATTAGCCTTTCTATGGTTGTTTATACCAATTTGTACCTGTATTATTTGCAACGTTAAATTAGTTTAGTTAATTTACATCGTATTTTATTTATTTACGTGTAAGCGAAGCAATAAGCTAACGGTGTTAAGGGTAAGTTTTTAACTATATCGCTTTAGATACTGTTAGTTCTAATTTTGCTGCTGTGACCTTTTTCATTGGTTGCCTTTATCTTTTTGGTAGAAAGTTGTATGGGTGTGGTCTTTCAGTATTTATAGTTTTCAGGTTTAAGCACAGTCATATTTGTGTATGGCTATTTATACAGGGTGTTTCAGAATAACTGTTCCTAATTCTCAGAATTGAGAGAGGGCATGTTATTCAACACTTTTTAATGATAAACTAGTGTTCGGAAATACTTCCGTTTCGAGAAAATACGACATTAACGAATTGAGTACTTGAAATAATCTCAATGCGAAAAGTAACGATTTTATTGATTTCCAGCGGTTGCAATATTTATTAATATTTAAGAAATGGTATTACACAAAAATTATAAGAAATTATGGCCGCCATTGTCGACACACAAAGTATAACGATGTGTGATTGACCGATGAATTCTTCGAAATATCTGCGGATGATCACGAATGTCATCAAAAGCAAGAATAATTCGAGCCACTAACTCCTCTGCTGTATCCACAGGTGTCGCATAGACGAGTGATTTAATATAACCCCAACTACAAAAATCAATTGGAGTCATATCTGGCGAACGTGCAGGCCAAAGAATAGGACCTTGTCTTCCAATCCATTGGTTTCGAAATTGCGCATTTAAATAATCTCGAACATTTAAACCGAAATGCGCTGGTGCACCATCATGTTGAAAGACCAAGTCTCTACGAATATTAAGTGGCACATCTTCAAGTAACTCCGGCCATGTTGCCATGGATAAGGTTCACTATCTGCAGCTATTTTGCATGCATGCGTTACTTTCCACATTGAGATTATTTCAAGTACTCAATTCCTTAATGTCGTATTATCTCAAAACGGAAGTATTTCTGAACACTAGTTTATTATTAAAAAGTGTTGAATAACATGCCCTCTCTCAATTCTGAGAATTAGGAACAGTTATTCTGAAACACCCTGTATATTAATAAAGCAACAGGCATAGCTACTCTTTCACAAATTTGTGTTATTAATGCTTAGAAACATCTTACACTATTTCTACACCTGGAAATTGAACCTTGTAATGTAGGATACCGTATGAATGTTACATTTAATTAAAATAATATCCAGATATCTAATGTATATCATGTGGTGTAACAGTTGTATGTTTTAACTGGCGATGTTGTAAAGGGCAAACACAGGGTTGTTTACATCAAATAGTAAAAAATATCTTGAATTGATAATCTACGATAAATAGTCACGTTAATGGTTAAATTGCCATTAATTGTGAAGAATAATAATTGATGATTTGATACGTAGTAGCAGTATAGTATTCTCTACGATCAAATTTGACTATAAGTCACAAATGTTAATCCAATATAAAATTCAAGATTGTTTGATTCCATTTAACGTGGTATTTTACTACGAAGCCAGTAAAAAAGTGAAACTGAGTGTGGTGGTATGCTGTTGAACTGTCTATCCACATAATATAGGTTTCAAAGAGCTACAACGAATTTTGTTTTGGTCGGGAACAACTCAGGGAGGTGTTCGCTGACTAGCATTTATCCAGTTAGGAGCTGAGATAATACATTCAGGTACATGATACAGAATTAGAAGGTTAGTGTCCATTTCTTATGAAATATTAAGAAGTCATATAGCAAGTTTGGTGCGGCAAATCATTAATATAATTGTAAATATATTTAGAAATAAATTTAGGAAAATACATTTTCTAAATTTAATAGTGATTCGAGTACTCAACGTTTTGCGATCATTATCATTTGAAATTCACATTTTGGTATTAGGTTATTTTTTAGAATATACATTTAAATCAAGTTTGGATATTTAACATTTGATTAAACTTTTTTGACAATATCTATTTATTTTTGTAATGTCAGATCAAACTTTGATATGCTACTAACAAACTGAAAGTATGAATTTAATTGTGTAAAGTACCAGAAACGAGTATTTGATTCACAAAGTGAAATAAGTATTATATTTTAAAAAAAGATTCAGTCTAACTACAAGAGAAAGTTGTTAGTTGAAAATATACTTATTCAGCTGGGAGTCAGGAATCCCATTACTTGTAAACTAACTAGTCGAGGCTTTAAAAAACTATAATCACATGGTATAATTCTAAATGTCAAATTTATTTATGAGATACGTTAAATTCTATTTATTGTATTAAGAAGTAAGGTAAGTACATAATTGAGCTATACCTGATAATGCTTCTTTTTAATAGTTAGTAAAAGGGTATATTTAATTTGATATTAATTGTAATGACACCGTAAGAGAATGCTAAATTATAAATTTGGCACCCCAAGTGGGGCTAGATATATAACGAGACTATTGCTGCTATGACATTCTGTATGTTATTGTTAGAAACGTAGTTTTCCACGAACTCTTATCAAGAATATATGTAGTTTTGACATTAAAAAAAGTTATCACATTCTCAACACTTGGAAATGTATGTGCTCACAACAATATCTCAATATTATCTTGGAGGCCCCAAATGGATAAACGGTTCGTGCATCTGTTGCTGCGTCGATTTTATTGGAATTTTATGCAGCCCTTAAAATGCGAACCTTATTCCGGAGCTTTAGAGCTTTTGGTCTGTGTCCGTCCAGACGGATTGCGCCTGCGAATTATGCTAATAATCTTGATCTTCGAATGCAAATGCGCTGCTCCCGGGAGAAATCACATTTCCGAGTTCGCGTTTAATTTTTAAAGTCATATTACGTACCTGTTACACTTTGGTTTTCTTGGACATAGGATAAGCCTGGAATTTCGCTGGATCGCTATAGAAGTGGGTCTCGCGTGACGCTAGTGGCGTTTTTCTCTTAGGGAATTTCGGAAGTTTTCCTTTTGCTTCTGCAGCTCGTTCGTTTACGTCCTCTTTGTTTTCGGTCCATTGTGGAGGAGCGTTATTCTGTGTTGTGTAATGATAAGAATACAAAAATTACACAATAGTTAGGGCGGCGCAGGCGGTCTTTGTTAGTTTCTGGAGTCGTTAGAACTCTATTGTCGAGTTTTCGGACCGGTAATGGTTTCGAAACGAGGGGACATATCCGGAGTGTAATTCTGCCGCTTCTTCTGCAGCTCACGGGAATTGTACAAGGCTTTTTTGACACAAGTAATGTCGTTTGAGGGACATTGCGAATACGTTTATATGCAGACAAATTATTAGAAATCCGACGAAGAAGATACATAAAAATTATCAAGTGAATTATGAAGGTTGTGGTCTATACAAGAAATAATAACTATACATGACGAAAATTGTATGCCACCTTAGAATACTGACGCTTGAAAGCAATGTTCTTTTGGTGTCTGGACATTGCCTAATGAAATATAGGTTTTTAAGATATGCTAGCTGGCAACAATGTCGTAAACGGTTACTTCAAATGACGGAACTATCTGTCATCTGCATTTGATCAAATTTGTTTTGAATTTGCAATTTCATTTTTAAGCAAAACATGATTTTCATTCTGTGTTGTTGGGCGAGGCGAATGCATAATGTACTATTTCGAAATGCTACCCCCTAAGGGGGTGAGAAAGGATAAACTCTGTTTTCATGAATTCCTCAATATCTCTTAACCCGATAAGATATCGACTTTGTATTTAATTGGAAAGGTTTCCTATACATATGTATGAAAACATATTTTAGGAATTTGCCCTAAAGGTGCGACTTTTCATTTGTGGTAAATTATAGAACCCATTGTATCTCCTGTGTTTGTTGAGTTAGAACACTATTTTTTGGCATTTAGACGTTTTTTTAAAATCTGTAGAAATACGTTTAAAAGTTTTTTAAAAATATTAGTCTGGTTCAATGTATATGATTAAAAGATAAAGCACCGACTCAACAACGCCGTAGTAATCCTTGGTATCAGGAACTTGAAGTTTGACAAGAAGAGTCCTTTCGTTACATAGGGAAGTGCTAGGAAAGAAGTTTTCGAAATTCCCCTTAAAGAGAAGACAAGGGGTAAAATGTCTTCTCACAAATTCCTCAATATCTGTAAGGCCCGATAATATATCGATTTGGTTACCTATACAAGTTCCTAAAAACGTAATTGAGGATTGTACATGAATAAACTCCTAAAGGTGCGAATTTGGGTTCAGGGGCGAATTATAGAAACCTGCGCTTATTGAATCAGACCGTGGTTTTTGGGCATGTGTTTTTTAGATCTTTAAAAGTGGTTTAGAGTTTTTTCGAAATTTCTTTCCTAAATGTGTAAAAATGGGGTAAAAGTAAGGAGTTAAAGAAAAAGTTAAAGTTATTGCTTTTTTCGCCTTGAGTAGGAGAATTTCTGAAATTCTACCCTCCAAGTGGTGGAAACGCGTACTTTGCTATAATGTATGAATACAACATTTAATAAGGTACATATATTTTCTTATTTTATTCTCGAAATACTAACTAGAGTTTTATCGAACTATAAAAGGGGAAAGACAGTTACATACGCATTTCCAGTTTGTTAGTTTAGGCGTTTAGCGTATTGAGTGAGGGGGAGGGGTCCGCTTAGAATTCATTTGAGATTTAGAGGAAAAAACAAACATTTGTAGTCCGTACGAAGAACGGGTATCTTGCTAGTTTATGATAATTTTATAGTATACTAGTTGTTACCCGATGCTTCGTTCGAGCAAGGTTCGTTATTTGTGTATTAAATAATGACTAATTATTTTCTGTCATCCCGTCACATCCCATCTTATCCCCGTCCCCGTCCCTGTTCCTTTCTCCGTCCCCGTCTCCGTCCCATCCCCTCCCCTTCCATCGCATCCCTTCCCTTCCCTTTTCGTCCCGTCCAGTCTCTTCCCGTCCCGTCCTTTTCCTTTCCGTCCAGTCTCGTCCCGTCCCGTCCAGTCCAGTCCCATCCTGTCTTTTCCCGTCCCGTCCCCTCCCCTTCCATCCCATTCCTTCCCTTCGCTTTCCGTCTCGTCCCTTCCCGTCCCGTCCCGTCCCGTTGTTTAAATAAATACTGTTACTAGTTATTGGTTTTGCTATTATTTGGTTTGCTGGGCTTATCTCTTACCTTGGGGAGGTCCGGCCCAAGGATTTGTCGACGTCGAGGACCTGGCGCCCTCTCCCATGTGGTTTTTTGCAGCTAGCTGGAACCCCGACCCTTCTCGACGAGTTAGTCAACTTAGGCCGATAATTACCAGCCGGGAAAATACCAAATATAACTTTCGCCACCAGGTAACGACGACCCTTAATCATTCGTCACAGTAGCTTAACTGATAAATTTTTATATTTCAAAATAAAAATAAAATTTTTATTTAGCCATACAGTTATTATTAGGTTCTTCAGTTGGCAAGTCACAACAGTCTAAGTACAATAGATAAAACCACAACAATTTATGTGTTTATTTATACACTACATGTATGTAGCAGTATATGTGATGTTTATTTAGTCATAAACTAAATAAATAAATTCTCAAATTTGTACATATACCTTTATACCTTCCCTGTTATTTCTTGATAGTCATTTTTATTTGCCATTCTTTTCTGCTGAAATTTTATAACTATTCTTCGTTTCTAATAAGGTATGTGTATGTTTCATGCATGCATACCCGCAAATTTTGGTACGTTTTTGTGTCCTTGTTTTGTATTAGCAATTTTTGTGCCCAAAACTTTGTGAACTACTACTCTCGCTGTCTGTTGAAAAATATTTGTCGATTCATTATTTGTGTATGATATAGTGATGATTAATTTTCAACCCTGAAATAATGGAGGTAGAACAGGAATCCATAGTTAAGAATGAAAATTGTTGTATAAAAATTTAAAGATACCCACATTACCCAAATTACCTTATTAGCTCAGGATAAAATATGACGAAGAAGAACGGGCTGGAAATATTGTCGAACTTATTGCATGGGCCCAAGTTCAGGTGAGGAGTAGATAAGTAGTTGGTCACCTATGGTCAAGCAAAGACGGTGTGCGTTACAGAGTGTTGCCGTTCAATAAATTTAGTTAAATACAACAGGTTCTTCAGGCAGAGCCTAACAATCTGATGTTTCGTTTTCGTCTCGCTGTTGTGTCGTGAAATTTTATTTTGGCTCCTGGTCGGATACTCGACGAAATTATCAATAAATTTATCATTAGACCAATGCTTGGTATACCAATGCTCTGTCCCGATGCAGCCCTGAGATAAACTCTCGTTACTAACGTATAGATCAATGCCGATTGCTCGTAGTCAATCTTTGATCTGCCTCTGTCCATTTTTTATTCTACCAGCTAAAGCAGCCGTCGCCTGCTATATCGCGTGTAGATTGACGCCAATTTGCTTATCGTTACTCCTTGAACTAAAGCTGTTTTTATGGAGTTTTGCACCTTGCCGTTTTTAATTACTGCCTTCGGGTAAGTTGAAGTGTTGGTTTAGTCAAGTAATGCATGTGTAAAGTACCTCCAATGTTGAATAAGTACTAAGTTAAGCAATGCCTGAAATAAATTTTGGGTATATCTCCGTTGGAATTGTAATACACCTTAAAAGATCAGCGATGGTCCAGTTTAAAAATATGGTTTTTTCTGTGCAATGGTTTCACAGGCGTATACACGTTAGGGCTATCTTATCACGCTACATGCCATAGCAGACATACAGAAAGGATACTGTACAAAACGCCACATATTAAACAAACAAAATTAATCAAAGTAGAGGGATAAGGAATATAAACACAATATGCAGAAATTGTTAGTTTTATATACAGCGTGTGTGGTTGTATAAATGTTTTGAATAATACTCCGTAAAATGCAAAACTGCTTTGATGTTTCCGTTTAATTTTTAGGCGTGGAATATCATGGTGCACTTTTTGTATGACCGATTAAATTATTAAAATCGCTGTAATAGAACGTAATTCTGATTGTATAAACTTTCTCTGTAGCTGTGTGAATGGTGGAAGAGTGGAAAGATAATAAATATTGCCTTTTCACTATCAGTAGGTTACGGAACGCCGAATTACTTCTGGCGTGTGAAGCACATATCTAATACGTGAAATCAATTTCCAATACGTAAAATACTTTTCTCATTTCAGGAGGGAATTTTACATACCAGGGATTGAATTTCACATGCGAGAAAGTAATTTCAGATATGTAAAGTTGATTTAGAATCAAACCATGTGTGTTATAAGTTGAATAAAAAATAAATTTCGCAAATATTTATGCCGATGAATAGCTTAAGTGGATGCTTAGTACTTTAGGAACTAGTGGGAATAATGGTTTCGAGAAATTGAAAACTACATACTTGAGTAATTCTACAGATGAGATAATAATTTAAAATGTCAGTCTTTAGGTTGAAGTAAAACTGTACTTATCTAAATTTGAATTATGTATACTTACACCTCGTAATTTGCGGTTCATCTGATATACACGACTTGGATTTGGGGACATTCAACGATGTTAAACAGTTTTACAACAGCCAGCGACCATCGGCTAGTCTGAGCTACTTTACGTCTTCATATTGAAGAAAACAGACGAAAAATTGTCATCAAAACTCATGTTTCCAATAACAACAAAGTTTTGAGACGACGCGAAGACAAGTATGGAGAGGCGCCAGAATAATTACAGATGCCTTACTAACTCGAGTGGTTATCTGTTGATGACCTAAATGACCTTCTAGTAACCACAATGAAGGAAGTATTCGAAACAGGACTCAGGGTAATGAAGAGTGAACACAACTAATACCAAGCAGAATACCATAAAACAGCAAAATAAGAATGCGAATTAAACAACCAAAATACGCACAACGAATATCTAGTGAAGAAGGTCATAGAGATGAATAGCAGCTCAAAAATCTTAAAATTAGAACCTAGCCAGGGTGGAACACAAATATCTAACATACCTAAAAACAAACATAACGTTGTCACTGGTCTAGGGCAATTCCGGATAGTAACCCAAAAACAATACAAGAAATTCAAGCAACATCCAAGTCAGGTGACACCCCGGAAAAAGTCGACAAACCTGTTCTACACAAAAATGCGGGATGGGAAGAAAGTCCTGATGCTATCCTAGAAGAAGTAACTACCGTGATGCATTAGATAAAGAACAGACGAGTAAAGACAACATTTTCCCAGAAGTGCTTATAATGAATACCACATTTTTATGGAGCACGTTTCCTCAATTCCTTATCTGCTTGGTAAAGACTACAGCGTCGAATAGTTGGAATAACACAATTATTATCTTCATCTACAAGATAGAAAACTTCAAAAGCCGAGTCAATTGTTTGCCGATGAATCGACTTTACCGCATATACAAGCTATTCACCCGAGCAAGTATCAACAGCCGCGAGAAGAAATTAGACTTCTATCAGCTACTCGAGCAGGACGGTATTTGATCAGGTTGCGGTATCAATCACAATCTACACACACGAAATAGAGAAATGTCAGAAATGCATACAGTCGATAAACGAAGTTTTGAAGAACCTATCGGGTAAAATAAGTTTTAAAATGAGCAGTAAAGCGCAAATCGTGGCTAACACCAACAACCCTAAAAAATGTAGTAAATGAGTATATTAACCTAGAAAACAAGATCTCACTAGGGACCAATAATCAAATAGCAGAGATCGAAACGCGCATCTCACAGGTAACCACGTTTGCAAAGCCAGATTTCCTACTAATTCAATGTAAAAGTCTTGCCAGTACTTACCTATGGATTTGAAACCATGTCACTAACAAAACGCCCTGCTAAAAAATTCTAAGTTGCCCAAGGAGCCATAAAGAACAAAATATTTACCATAACATTACGCGACCATAAGTCTGAATGTGCACGGAGAGCAAGATACGATACTATAGACTTTGTGCACGTAAATTGTAATGCCCCGTAATTCGCTTCCACATCTCTAATATAAATAGCCACGGTTGTACCTCTTTTGTGCGAACGCCACTCGAAGGAATTTTATTTTCTCCAAAAGCGCAACCTTGGATAAGGGTAAGCTCTTCTGTGTTAATTAGAGTATGTACTAAGTGGTAATTGGGCTTCTCTCTTCCTTTTCTAGTTGTTTATGCGAAACATGTTCTATGGCGTTGTCCCACAGAATTCATTCGCTGAGCGCACAATTCCTGCATTGTCTTTTCTTGCAACATTTTTGATCAAGGAATGCCTGCATTGTCTCAAGCTATCTTCACTCTTGGTTGCTGTTTCTGAGAGCACCACGAAGGAGCTCCCTATAGTATAGCATATTTTGCATAATTCAGCGGTACGTTTTTGTCTATAAAGGCAGATTTGTCGGCTATGAATTTGACGCGATGATAAACAAGGGGCTTTGGAATAATTTCTCACGGGATCATGCAATTTCGTTAGCTTATATTAGATTCTATTGCGTTATCATATAAGGAACTGCTGAAAATCTCATACAGTGTGTACGCTGTCATACCATCGGTAAGCGCAGTGCGACTTTGACCGCCGGGCATTTTCAATTATCATTTTAACAGTTTGCAAGCCGTCGGACATGCGTTATTTTGTCATCATTAATTGCTGGAATGTTTGCATAACATTCTAGATGCCGATTTTTAATAATTTGATTATCAACTTCAACGTTATTGAATATGAATTGCGAGCATTATTTTATCAGCTCAGTGTTATAAAGGTTGCTGCCATTTTAATATGTGTGTAGTATTTCGAATTTTAATAACAATTATATTAATTGTTTGACTGTTTGATTTGGTTTGACTCCAAACTTTCTCAAGTATATTTGCTCAGTAGCGCGACAGGTTATACCGGAGTTGTTTGTTAATATTGCTTCCATAATTACATTTGGTAATCGTTACACCGTTATTTATACTACGACCCTTTATGAACCCGGTCGTGTTTTTTAAATTTGTTCGAAGTTAGAGTCATACAAGGTAGATGGTGATTTGGTTTGATAGCTAGATTTGTGATTATGTTGTGTATAACGACTGGCACCCATTTGTATACATTTTATAAAGCTTTTCTTGTAACCTGCAAAACCGCTGCGTGCTACTTATTTATGCCATATTCTGTTGTGGTGGTTAGTATATTCGTTAGTTCGTTGTCAGTTTTGTTAACATTCACACCGCAAGGACACGGCTTCTTCTCCTTGAGAAGATTTAGTTATTAAGATCCCACAGATTTCAAAGCCGGATTGGGGATAAAAGTTTAAAAAAATGTGGTTTGCAATTGCTTCTGCATAAATTGAATGTAAAAATAATTAATAACTTAGAATTATTACGCCACCAACTTTAGTCACACGCTTGCATATCCAATATGCGGCGATTATTGATAAATGCGATGAGCGAGCTATCACGCAAATCACTACAACGCAACCCCAGCTAGACTCTTCTGGAAGATAGCCTAACTGATGGACAACAGAATGGTATAAGGAAATACGCTTGGTCTGTGAAAGGCACTTAAGTTTAGAGCTCAAGCCACCAACCTTAAACCCCTCGGTGGGACTTAAGGCCCGAAGCCTGCAGCCAGAGCAGGCCGGGGCTGTTCTAGTCCGCCGCCAAAGCCAGTCTCGGCCGATCATGTCAAGTGACTCAATGCCAGTTTTTAGTTCCAAGTCCATAGCCTTTTTTAAAGCTGCCTCCCAAGCCCAATCGATATCTCTGTAGCAAACATACCCTGCCGAAACCGATTTTCAAGACTAGCCGATATATTGGCGGCACTCGCTATAAAGAGCCCTCTTTTACACCAAGAAAGTCACCTGGAGCCCCATTTGCAGCCCCACGACACCACAGCCCACTAAGGGTCGAAAAAAAGCACTTGGTGACCAGACTAAACTCCCGAACCGGCATAGACCTTTGTATAGCAGTCCCATGACGAATAATATCGTATTATGTATGCGGCTCTTATACATGGAAAAGCGAAACCTTTGCTTGTTACCAGCACAATAAATAAGCAAAACCTCACTTAACCCACAAAAAACTTTCCTTTCAGTAACAGGGAAGAGTCCTGCGGCTTCTCCAGCTAGACTTATAGGATTCTGCAGAACCCGAAGAACGCGGATCGAATTTCTGCAACACAAGCTAGCTTGCGTCCGAGCTGCTGGCCTGGTACCGTTCAAGATAAAATCCGTCTTGTACAAGGTCTCTCTGGCTACGTAAATTGGCATAACAGCATCCATAGTCCTAGCTCGATCCCGGGTATGAGAAAGAACATTAACGTTGGCGTAAATTGCCACCAAAATTACACAAATAGTGGGTCAAAATTTACTTATTTACAAGCGGAACAATTTGCCTTCAATAGTTCTAGCCTCTGTTGATGGTTTAAGTCTAAGTCTTCAAGCGTTCGAGGTGAAATTGGCTTGGCGATCCACAGATTCTTAATTTTTATTCTATGGACATACATGCTTAATTTTAATTGAAGAGATTTTGGCCTGTGTTTTAAAGACCATTATACGTATTCTATTTAGACTACTCTTAATCTATTTCACTCAAAAGCTCTGCGAACTACTGGCTACCCTCAAAGGTAAAGCTAATGCGAATAAGTATCAAATAAGTAATCAAAATTAGAACTTCATTCATATTTATTGACGTAATCTGATTGTATGCACTTGATTCAACTATTGTGACGGTTTTCAATACCCTTTTTACAATTCTTTTCTTGAAGGTCCTCAAAACATTTATTTACAGACGTCGTCGTTACTTCTTCATCTGAAACACATTTTTTTCCTGTCATATTCTTTTTGAAATTAGAGAAGTGATGGTAGTTGAACGTTGCCAAGTAATGAGGATAAGAGGGATGTCCGACTAATCGGAACATTAACTTATCCAATTTTTGAGTGTCAACCATTTCGCAGATATGTGTGAATAATTCGTTCCTTTCTTCAAAGAAAAAAAATACCCAATTCTTTGATATCCATACTACCTGTACTTTCTTTGCCAACTTCAGTCACAACCAGCATAGAAGATTTTCTTATCTGCCTTTAAATCCAATTCGACACTTTGAACGTTGGTATCTATAGATTTGAAAATATCGCACCCAAGTTGCATCAAATATTGTTATCAGTGCCATAAAGCACTGCTTCAATTTGAAAGAGAACGTTTACGCGCTGAGATCGCCTCGTGAACCAAAATTACTTAGTCGCAAATCTTCTTTACCGCCCCAACTAAATCTTACAAGGTAAGTGCTGCACTAAAAGTTTATTAGCTGGCGCTATTCGTAGAGAATATCGCCTTGTTATTCGCATACTTCTCATATTCCTCAAATCGGATAGACGTGAAACATCGAGTAACTTTAATTTACGTTTGAAGGGTTAATTGTTAAATTTTAATTAACCACTCATCACGTGTCCGTGTACCTTTTGTCAATTAAACGCTCTCCAATTACGGATGTGTTAATTGATTATTGATTTATTATTTACACGTGCTATCTGGCACGGGAGGTCGCAATCACGCTGCGCTGTTGTGTTGCACAAGTGGAGCGAATTTACAGGAAAATATTTTTCAAGAGGGAAAAATAATTGCATCCTTTGGAATTTTAGTGTGTTGCAAAAACATAGGTTTTTAAAATATATAATGGTGTTTAAGTACAATTTATGGCACACTCGTAAATTGCGAAAAATAAACTCTGTCAATTTCAGTACGGGCAGTTGTAATCAACTCAAACCAAATTGTGTTTATCTGGTATACCGATTTATGATTTAAAGACTAGGTCTACACCATTTTAAAACACCTATAGTCGCTGAAAGTCGTTTATTTCTGAAATTGTTTTTTTGAATTCTTGTTTTCAATTAACAAACTTTTTGAAAGAGAAACATGTATGAATAAAATAGTACTTTAAACAATGTAGCATACAAACATGGAACAGTAGAGCCAGTATTTTCAATTCAAACACGAGGATAATTTATAAAAGACGAAATATCAGCTGATAGTAAATGAGATCAGATCCAGAAATACATTATTTTATTAAAAATGTAATATGGCCTTGCAATGCTTCCTGTGTATTTATAGTAGATTAGCATTAATTAATGTTGCTCTTATAAATGGTAGCTTTTGACTGGGCCAGGTCCACTTTATTTATACCTTGACTAAATTAAAGAATACCAAATAACAGCAAATACATTTATTTATCACTATTTACAATTCAAGTAATAAGGATAAAAATAAAACAGTATGTAAAGTATTTAGAATGCTATGTACAAAGTTAATATTTAATTTTCGCCTTGCGGTTAGACCACCCAATTGGTAGGAGCTGGCTTGGCTCAAACTTGGGCAGCGGTCACTGGCATTCATAGGGTATTTTGGCGGACGTTGGCAGAACTGTGGATGTAAACTAATGTTAGCAAAAGTGTAATGAAGGTACGATGTTATCAGTTATTTTATTTAGTAAAAGCAAATAAATTTTCAAATGCCACCTTGATGGACTTTCTCTTGTTTCCCACGTGCGCGACCGCGGAATGTGACTGGTGATAAGAGTGGGTGATGAAAGGCTATCTGTGGTTGATAACGGATGGACTGCGCGTACCAAGGTCGTGTAAACACAACACTCCGGGTAGGTTAATTCTTTATCTATTGAAATTGCAGATTATGCAGGAAAGTTCGGGCTACGTCTCAGCCAAACTATAGAGCTTTTGCAAACTTTAAGTTGGCTGGGGTAACGTGCCCTGATCTCCAGGTATACGTTGTGTTAAATTACGAACTTATGGAGGTTCCGTGAATATGAACTGGCTTGACGCGCCCTGAACCCCAGGTAAACGCCGTTTTAAATGAATAAGCTGTGAAGGTTTTGTAAATATGAACCGGCTAGTCTGGACGCACCCTGAATCCCAGGTATGCGCCGTTTTAAATTAATTAATTATGAACTTAATGGAGCGGGTTGGAGATATCGTTCGGGAATATAAATATAAATTTTCTAGAAAAATTCTGGTATAATTCTGGTGCTTCAATTGGGCCGAGAGCAGATCTCTCGCCAGCTGGGGCCGGCGGGTTAGGTCGGGGAATCGGGATAATTTCTCGGAATGGTCTCGGATTCATTCTCCTCGACTTCGGCGAAATAATTTCATTTTATATCTAACTGCCGCGTCCCCTCCCTTGACAAACTTAAAGTGGAAAAAGGCGCACTGGACAATTTGTCGTGTCGTTCGCCCATAACGGCGAGCCTCCAGCTGCCGCAGCTCTGAGGTTCTTGTAACACCAAAAACTCGAAGATAAAGCGCTTTTAGTCTCAGATTAAAGTTTATTAGCCCTTAATCAGGAGCGAAACGTTACAGCCTGGGAGGGAGAGAGAGTACTGCAAGACTGGGAGATAGGAGTCATTGTGCCAATATTTAAGAAAGGGGACAGAAGAGATTGCAACAATTACTGAGGAATCACACTGCTGAGCATACCATCGAAGGTAGATAAGAGAATTTTAGAAACAAAACCGAGTCGGGAAATAGAACCACAGCTTGAACAGTCACAAAGCGGTTTCAATAAAAGCAGGAATAGCCAGCATCACATATTTACTATCAAGCGGAAGGCAGAAAGAATAAATAACAAGGTAAAGTATACCAAGATGGAACTGAAGAGAAATATACAGATATAGAATGAGAAATTAGCAAAGAAGTTAAAGATAAATGAAGAGAACGCTAAAATCATGGTTAGTGGTAAATCAGATACAAAAATCGATATTAAGTTAAATGGAAACGCAATAGAACAAGTTGATACCTTTAAATACCTGGAAGTACGACTAGATAGTAAAGAAAATCATAAAATAAAAATCAACGACAGAATAGAAAGTGCATCAAAGGTGTCACACAGTCTCAGAAATAGTTTCCTGTAAAAAAGAAAAGCGTTAATAAAAGCAAAAATGAGCATAGGCAGTGCTGTATTTAGTTGTGAAAGTTGAGTGTTAACAAAGCGGCTACAGCGCAAGATCCAAAGTATAGACATGAAGAAACAAACTTATGTTTTATCATTTCTGATAATACAGGGTGTCGCAGAAAGAAATGCACTTTAAAAAATTCTATAACTTCTTTATTATTAACTTATTTACATAAATAATTATAACAATTGAAAAAAAAACCTTTGCAAATTTAGTACGAAAAATTACATTGGTTAGATGCTGCTTCTGACGGTGTATACACTCTTCCAAACGCACCCTTTCGTTTGCCATTATGCGTTGACAAAGTTCCACCGGCATTAATTTCTTCCCGAATATGGTCCTTAAGATGTTGTAAATTTTCACGTAGATTATTATACAGTATACACCCTGCTCTCAAACCATGTTCCTCCATGGATTTAAGTGCCCGAACTTTACTTTATACACCCTGCTCTTGAGATAACCTCATAAAAGAAATCCAGTGGAGTGAAGACAGGACTTCTTGGGGGATAGTTATGTTTCTTCTTTGAGAAAATAATATTTCTGGAAAAAGCTCTTTTACGGTTTCTAAAGTAATAGCTGCCGTATGACTAATGGCTCCACCCTGCTGGAACTACGCTTCGTCATTGAATATTACGAGTCCATGAAGTTGAGGAGCAAGAAACTAATGGAAAATCGCAAGGGTACATTTGGAAGGGCGAATACGCCGTCAGGGACAACATGTAACCGATGTAATTTTTCGCACTTAATTTGCAAAGCTTCTTTTTTAAATTGTTATAATTATATATGTCAATAAGTTAAAAATAAAGAATTTATGGCGTTTTGAAAAGTGAATTTCTTTCTGAGACACCTTGTATTTGCTTTTGCAGATAAAAACTGACTATTATAACAATGATATAGGTCGACCGCTACAATGTTAAAAAAATGTATGTTCCTTCACCATACAAATTTTCTTACTAGATTTGTTTCTTACAATACCTAACTGTTCACTGACATGGTATGTACCGTATAATGGATTATTCATGAGAAAGCAGAAAAAATGAAGAAATGAAATTACATCAAATTCTCTCAACATGTAAAATAACTAGCATAGTGTGTTAAACAACAAAGGTCTTAAAATACTCTTCTAATCATCAGAATAGCAGCTGGTGCACGACTTTATCAATAACATTGTGTAATATATATTTCCTTCCATGCCTAGATAAGTATATTTTCTTCGGCTTTTACGTTATTCGCAGTTGCAAATGCAGCTGAATTAAAAATATGTTTAGTGGAATTTTTTATCTCTACTAATTTGTACACAGCAATTTTCTGTTTATCAATTAAATTAATTAATTTCTGTTTGCTGTTTTAATTTTTTCGAATTTCCGCCATGGATTCGAATTAAAATAAGCTACTCCTATGAGCGGTGTTCATACAGAATATCACTGGAGAGAATTATTAATACCCATAACCTGAATTGCCCCCAAGCTTTGCATTTTTATTCATAGAACAACAGGCCTGTAGCCATTATTTTTCACTTTGCTCTCCTCCATAAAAGAGTGTGTATCAGAATGAGGATTTAAACGCACATTTAGTGAAAGTGCTTCTCTTTCGCATGTTCTTATATAGCATGAAAATTAAATCTAAGTAAATTTCAGATATTTGAATTATTTTTAAGATTTTTAACTCTTTTATCGATTTGATCTGTAGATTTTCATAGGTAGATAGATATCGGATCTCTTCCACCTGATGGCAGTACGCTGAAAATAGAAAATCTGATTTCTACAGGAGGTTGCGGTTTCGAGTATCGGAACGTGTACAAGGAGGAAAAGTAGGAAGTAAATGTCGATCAAGATTTCCCCTTAGCGAAGAAATACTAACGGAAGTTTTACGTTTGTTGAAGTCTTTGTTAAGAATGGGCTGTGTAATTAATTTAGCAATTCCATTTTCAAGATTTTCTCAATGATATGTACCAGGGCTGTAAAGTCGGAGTCGGAGTCGGGAGTCGGAGTCGAGGAGTCGGAGCTTTTTGGGTGGAATCGGAGTCGGAGTCGGAGTCCGTATAAATTACCCGACTCCGACTCCCACTTTACAATTTTATTTTATAAAAACACCGAAAGCTAACAAGTTATTTGAACGACTGTAGTACTGACTATTTGAATTTATAGATCCATGAGTGTGCAGTGTGTTCTAGAATCCGTGTGGTCACCGCTTGTAAATTTAAATTCCTACCAAACTATTTAAAAATGCCGACTTTTTCCTTGCACAGCGTAGCAGACGGTTTTTCTTGCCAATAACTGTTTTATGTGATTAAACATAAAACAAGCATAGTACGTATTATTAGTATTACGTACACTTTCTAACTTTAATAGTGCACCTTATTTTTGTTTCAACCGTTTCAAGATGTATTTTAAAAGTTAAAACGGTTTCATCATTTTGTTGTATTGTTTCTTTTCATGGTGGCTTTGGTTAATTGGCAATGTTCTTTTGTTTATTTTTTAGTGTCGATTTGGCAAAATATAAAAAATATTATTTAAGTCAATAATTTTTATAATTAAATTACTCCATTAAATTCTATTTTAATGAAATGATTTAAATTTTCTCAACCCTGCTCAGACCTCAGGCTATTTGAATTTCCTATGACTCAGTAAACGTGTATTATGCAAGCAGGTAGTAAAAAATGACACCTTAAGAAAATAATCTACTAAGGAATGTAGTTATTGCTGTTAGTTTAGTAGGCAAGTAAGAAGCTTTTGCCATAATAATGGCATTTGCAGGTTTATGAAATTTTGTCAGGAAATATATTCTTCTTAAAGTAAATTTTATTCTTTTCCTCATTTACGTTTGTAAACCTCTCTGTGTATTTGTACATGAAATCAGTACATTGCTAGAAACCGTGCATCCAATATTTGTAATTTATTATAATCAACCGCAATCTGCAAAGCTACTGAAATTCGTCATGAGTCCGTAAAGTTTATCAGGTAGATGAAAAGGAATGAGGAGGGGGGGGGGGGAATATCAATATTCTAGTACTCTCGGAGTCGGAGTCGGCAGTCGGAGTCGGCAGTCGGAGTCGGATTCAAACTACTAAAATATCAGGCGTCGGAGTCGGATTTTTTTTACCGACTCCACAGCCCTGGTATGTACGACTATTAATTACTTACTAACAAATTGGTGTCATAAGTGACGTTTATAGGAAGGTTAATTTATTTAGTCGTATATTACATACAGCCTTGTATTTTTTTCTTAAATTAGACTTTTAGTTTTTGGTATGAGCGTGGTTCATGTTTATCCAAACTGTTAACTTATCGGTTAATGTAATTCATTGAAATCAGAAAACAACGTAGCTTTAAATATTCTGCCTCCTGTCTACGATGAAATCGGCCGGGAAGTTAAACAAAATACAATTATTTCTAAAATAACGTTATTAAATATGATGGAAACAGAACTCTAACTGTTAATAACAATAAAAAAGAGGCAAATTTAATACATAGAAGCGTAAAACATGTTGTAATATCCTGACTTTTACGGTATTCTGATCTTCTCGAATGAATGCTTACTTATACTTTTGACAAGACGTAAAAGCCAGATTACTCTCCCTTTTTAAGTACCTAGGTAGCTGCAGTAGGTCAGAGTCCGTTCAAACATTCGAGTAAACACATATAAACAAGAGGGAAAACATAAAATAATTGTACTGTTCGGTTAAATACATATATTAAAATTCTGTAAACTTTGTACAATGGATCTACAAGTTTTATAAATAAATTGCTCCTGTGGTCCTGGTAGGTAGGCAACCAATTCGACAGTACCGGTAAGTCGGTCGTCAGTCGCTGGTTTGACAAATTCTGGACGGTAGTGTTGAAATGGATAGGGCGTCGGGATCTGCTTTATCGGCCTTGTCGGGAAAGAAAGCAGATATCTGTAACGAGACAAAATTGCATTATTTGACCGATTTAGTTTATAAACAGTTCGAGGCTTTGGTGCAATTTTAAAGTGTTCCAAAACCCCAGGACGAAATCTAAACGTTTAGCGGGGCGGTGCTAGTGCCTGAAGATACAGGAAACCTTTTGGCCAAGTAAGTGGGCTTCTGACGCTCGATTCGCAGGGGATGGCTACAGAGCCAGGCTTTCTTTTATTTTAGCGGTGCAAGTGCATGATCCGGAAATTACAAGAAAGGAATATTGTTTTTCGGTTCGATAGCCGTGCACGCAGAGACGGTACAGAGTACAGCATCGACGACGCACCCAGGAGGAAAAACTTTGTGACCGTTTTGTCTAGCAAAGCATTCCGTCAAGGTTTAAAATTGACAGGTAACAGATGGTTGCAATCCGGAGCTTGGCAAATGAGTTTGTAACAGCGGGGACAGCGGCAGTCTAAGAGAGCATAAGTTTGCCCCCACCCCCAGGTACTGGAGTCCTAAAGCCCTCAGGCCGGATAGAGTTTTGTTTCGAAGCTTGGAATCTAATCGCATCAATTTTTTTCTGAATCTTTACAATCACTGTCGCAACTTTAACACCCGTATTCATAGTCGTTCCCCAGCGACTGGCCGGCGAAACGCCGGAGTTTTGCCACGCCCCTTACGAGAATTAACATTGCATAGTCGCTCGCGCATGCAGCGCTCCGCCGAAAACCATAGTAACGCGCATCCTTGGTTTTACCGGCGAGCGACTATGCAAGGTTAATTCTCGTAAGGGGCGTGACAAAGCTCCGGCGTTTCGCCGGCGAGTCGCTGGCGAGTCGCTGGCGAACGACTATGAATACGGGTGTAAGTAACACTCTCACTGATAACATTATATTCGACATTTACATCGATTTTCTGGAAAACTTTATATGAAATATTTTCATTTTCTTGAGTACGGCAATTGGCAATACGCATTTACTGCAATACAAAGGTTTGGTTTGATTCAGATGACGTTTTCAAACTACAAAATTTATTTCAGGAATTTTAACGAGGCAAGTAGTTCTACCTCGTAAAAATATTTGCTCAAATTCAAAATGCATAACGTACTCTTGCTACAAAAAAAAACTAGCACAACGGTTTTTAACTATGTGAATCTGAATTTTTAATTGGCAACTGAGATGTGAATAACTTTCAAATTATTTCAATATGTCACTGTCAATCATGCGCCTAAAGTAAGTTCAGTCTCAAAAGCCAGGAATAATTTTTGCTTAGAAAACGGTGTAATTATTCAGCAAATTGCACATTTATTTAGATTTGTAATGGTTTTATATTGTAGCTTTTGACATTAAAATTTGATATGACATGTGAATAATCATTGCCTGCCATATGACAGTTAAAGTCATTTAATCAAATAAAATAATACAAATTTATGGCTAATAGAAGCTGTCCTAGTTTTTGTGGTACCAATAGTACACTCCCACACTGCCTTGAATACCCAATTCAGTCAGAAACGCACATGAGTCTTTTTCTTTGCTCTCTATTGCAAACCGTCACATAAGAGGGAAATATTTTGTAATAAGGATAAAATAAAACAAAAAACTCAGAAAGACTTAAATTACGTGGGACAATAAGGCATGCTTGGATAATTTTACGAGGTGCCATTTTATTATTTTAGCGACTTGCTTGCTTCTAGACAGATTGCAATTAGAATTAAGTTAGTTGCTATGCAGCATTCTTTATGTAAGGACATATTCGTAACTGTCAAGTGTTGAAATATAATAGTTTTTAAATTAAATTTTAGCACTTAAAATTTAACTGGCGCAGTCGGTAGGACTGCGATAAGACAAATACTAAATCGATTTGTCGTTCATGTTAATGATTTAATTCGCAATCGAAAACTTTGTTCGGAGTGCACACAAATCATCAACTTCAGGCAATAGAACCAACAAACGTCGAGACAAGGACATACATCGCCTAATCTTAAATTCAGCGAACCGAACTGAAATCGCTGAATCTATTGGGCCATCTAAGTTAAGGACACTGCATACAAAAGAAGACTTCAAGGATAGAATTACTCCGAGAAGAATCAAAGTGAGTTCATACGCTTTGTATTTGTTCGTTATTCATGCGTGTATCTTTTATAATTATTATTATTGTTACCCCTAATCTCAATTAAATTCCTTGTTGATTAAATATCTACTTTAAATATAAAGCAAGATAGTCCCCAAGATTTAAATTCTATGAATAATACCACGAAAAATATGGCTCCATTCCTCGTCGAATATTTGTGTACTATACCGAAATTGTACGGCAATCCTGCCCGTCTATCCGAATTTATTAGGGTTAGCGAATTGATAATATTTACCAAATCAGATACACCGGATCTTTTGTAAAAACATATTTTCAAACATTTGGAAATCAACAAATGGAAAATACAAATGTATTCAAACTCCGAAATTTACCGAAACCGGAAATACTAGGCAACATTCGTAAGTTATTCGCTGCCGAGACTAACTTTTACATCCGAAGAATTATTTTACCATGGCACACCAGAAGAAGGGCCAATTTTTGAAAATCCATTCGAATAGAAGCTCAAGCAACCTAAAATTGCACCCAGAATATGAAAGCTATGAAGAGTACCAACAAGAAGCTCATTAATTAGAAACAGAAGAAACATCGAATAATAATTACCATCACGATCAAGGACAACTTTCATCATGAACAACTGCCACTAACTATCAACCAAGTCAAGCATGCAGTGAGAACAACCGATGATTTACAAATTTACACCGAAAGTTACAGATTTCCCGAAATTCACAAACAAGAAGTAAAACGAGTAACAAAACTGTTACAAAAAAGATTATTCGACCATCCTCCTTATCTCGGTCTTCACCAATTTGGGCCATGCTAAAAAAAACAAGATGCGTTTGAAAAAACCAACTGGAGAGAGACTACCGTCAGACTATAGCAGGATAAATAAAAAAGCGTTGATAAAAAGTGTCCTATACCCAATATAGGTGACATTTTGGATAAGCTAGGAAGCAGTCAGTATTTATTCTACAACTGTAGACTGTAGACTTGGCCTCAGTATTTCACCAGATAGAAATGAACCCACCCAACATTGAGAAAATAGCATTTTCAACAGATGTTGGACACATCGAGTATAAATTCTTACCGTTTGGTCTCAAGGACCTTCCAAAAATTGACAAACGACGCTTTACGAGGACTCCAGAAATCTGCTCAGTGTACTTAGACGACATTATTATTTATTCAACTTTGCTTCAAGAACACATTCAGGACACCAAGAAAATTTTCCAATGTCTTAGAAAGAAATATTTTAAAATAAACATCCAGAAAAGAACGGAAATTCGCTTTAAAGAGATAAATTATGTAAAGTAAAGTTCAGGGCGCTTGATTCCACACGTGGGAATATGGCCTGAGACTCGGCGAGTCTGGGTCGCCGAAATATATATTTTTCCGAAACCCAGTTATCTGGCACACGTTAACGGCGTACTGGATGATGTGGTTATCATCACGTCTTTGACAACTGCTTTACTTTCCCTACTTCCACAACCGTGATTTCGGTACCCAATTTTTAAAGCGACTGGTGGGCTGCCCGCCAGATGCCAGATTTTAGAATTGAACCCCATACCGTAGCACCTCCCTAACCGTTCCGCCAAGTTGGCGATTGATAAATTATGTAGGTCCCCAAACAACAGCCGATGGTGTCAAATCAGATCCAAACAAAATGCTAGCCATACAAAATTTTCGTATGTCTAAAACTCGAAATAAATAACAGCTTTTCAGGACTGTTGAGTTATTACAGGAAATTCATAAACAATTTCGCAAAATTTGCTAACCCGTTAATCAAATGCCTAAAGAAATACGCTAACATTGAACATAATACCTAATTTATTAACCCATTCGAAACAGCGAAACAAATTTTGACAAATGATCCTATTTAAAAATATTCGGAGTTTACAAGACCGTTTATACCGGCATCGAACGTATTATCTCAAGATAACGTATGCTCCGATTTACCAATCGCTTATGCATCGAGAAACTTAAATCGAGTTTAGCAGCAAATCCACTTTCACCTCCGGATTTTAAAGACGTTATATACATAACCAGGATACAACTAGAAGAAAATTCAAATAATACCGTACATACCCAAGAAGAATCCTGAGCTACAGTAGAAACTCAGCAAAATGAAATAATTTTTCAACATGTATTTGGCCTACATTAAATCCGAAATTCGAGGAAAAAGAAGAAAACGAAATAATTACCGGGGAAGTACCAAACGAAAATTTAAAATTTTATTAAACAACTAGCAATTCATTATTGTAAACTAAGAATAAAGAACTTTTGCCATTTTCTTAATCAACAATTTTATGAACAATTTTGTAAAATCGTAACGTCAACTATGAATAGAAATTCGCCGAGTTTCTATAAATGTAAAAGAAAACCCAATCATCGAGGGAGTAATACCACGGAAGAAGCAATAAGAAGAAAATACTATTGAAAGAGTTTAAAACAGGACGTGCCAGACTACATTAATTAATGCTATATTTGTAAGAAATCTAAATACGACAGAAACCCGACCATAGCCCCAGTAACCATAATTGCCGAAAATTTATTAAAATCGGCTGTCGAATGCATAAAATTGAATTACATTATTCTGCACCGTATAATCACAAATCGCAAACATTATAGATTGCTACGAACCGAAAAGCTAGAAAACCAGCCCTGTAATCTTATGGGGTATGCAATGGTTGCTTAGCACAATTCATTCAACAACAGGGTATTCACATTTGAAATTTTATTAGGCCATACAGACAACAGAAATCAATACAACTTGTTCTATGAAAAATAATATTTTCAAAACCATGTAAAATCTCACCAATCTAAATCGGAAATAATTTACGAAAAAATTCGAAAACTATACTTTGAAAGAAGTCATTATTGACCATAGAAACGCAAAAAGGAAAAATTAACAATTTAAAGTAGGAGACCCATAATTATTCGCAAGAACCCACATTAGAAACAGGAAAAGCAATAAATACTGCAAACCTCATGCTGTTTAATAAAAATCCAACAAAAAAACTTGACGTAAACGATCTGCTACATTTTGTTGCAGACGAAGACAACAGAAGAGTACATCGACAAGATGCTGCCCGAATACTCGATCACCGCAATAAAATAACTTGTATAAAGTTTTACACTGGACCAACCTAAATTCATCTAGCTCGAAAATAATCCAGAACTTTATTACGAAAATCAAGAATGGCACAATTAGAAATGAGTAGATAAACAGGAGGAGTTCTGGAACAGAAACGTGTCACTACTCAGATCTACTGCGAATCAAGTTGGAGGGAAATTAAAATTCTGCGCATGTCAGTAAATTGAAATTCTGCGCAGGTCTGCAGCGCGTGGCAAAAAATTCAAATTCATTAATAGAAACAATAGATTGTTCAGTAATAATATCCAACTTACAGACACTAGAAAATAACGCCAAGAACATTCCATTGTCATTTGAAACTTCCAAAACCGAATTTCATAATTATCATATAATATTGGAAGCATTACTACAAGAAATTTAAAGAAAGATCGAACCCATGTTTCCACATTAACGCACAAAGAGAGGTGCAATCAATGGTCTAGGCAATATTCTCAAATTCATAACAGGTAACCTAGATGCAGAGGATGGGGAACGAATTGTAGACGTTATTAATATACTGTAGAAAAATCACGCTAATGTTATCATAAAACAAACTTTGTTAATGACAGAATCAATAGAAAAATTCAACAAATCCATGCAGCAATTAAACACGAATTAATTTGCATTTCAATCAAGAATTCTGTAGCTTGAATCAGCTATAAAAATTTTCACGTTAGACGAAACGGGGATGCACTTATTTATTAACATGCATTCGATCCAGTTACAAGTAGCAGCATTATTAAATCTTGTATTACATATTTTAAACACTCAGGAACAAAGCGCCACCTTTGCTAAATTGAAAACACTACACAATTCAATAATAAAAACAAAGGACCTAATACGATAATAGAGGAAATGCAGAAAAAGTCTTGTCGTATAAATTGTCCTATTCCATATCAAAAGAATTAGTCGTGTACGAAGAAATTATCAACATCAGAGCATTCAAGCAAAGCTACAGCCTTAATTTTATATTAGAAATTCCCCTTAGTAATGATATCCAGTATGAATACGTATATTTTCCCTGTACCAATCAGGAACAGTAAAAAAAAACAATTTTAATTCCGTCTAAATCTTAACAACTACATAACGAACAAAATAACGTACTAATGGTGAAAAACTGCAAACAAGTGTTAAAAGGGAATTATTATTGTCAAGTGCAGTTTCATGAGTTAATAAACATTAAGTTTTGTGAGTGTGAAGTGCAAAATTCAGAAAATAGATTTAAACTCTTGGATTATTGTTAGTCCCCACGAATTAGTTTCTGATATGTTGCTGTGTCTAAAGTTTTACTTGAATATCAACCACGCTTACACTGTAGGTCACTAATACTTGCTATGATCTCGCTATTATATAAAAGCTTGATACTTAATAAAAACTTAATCTCCGGGTTCTCTGATATTTTTTATGAATCTGTAACTTATCTTACCGTTCAAATATGTCTGAGCTCTACCTTTTTACTCCGGTTCTGTACAGAAATTAACTTTTTCGCATTTTGTATAACAGTGTGCTATTTTACTAAATTCAAAATCGTTTATTAAAGCGGCACTTTGGTGCATGGAAATGTCACTTTACTATATGGTAATGTCACCGTCAAATTCGAGGTTAGCAGGTTAGGTTTTGAGTCAGCCACCAACATATTATTCATACATTTGAATTTCCACAGCCGCTCCTTATGAACTTTTTAAATGAATATCTGGTATAATTTTTTATATAAATGTTTGTTTATAAATACTAATACAAAATGCGAAAAAATAGCATACACACTTTGTAAGAAAAGCAGTTTTACTAAACTTATATAGCTTTTTAAGTTCTCGCTCGCTTCTCTTGCTGATACTCAATCAAGCCATATCCATTTAGTAAAACTTTACTTTTCTAAACTTGTTGTGTAATATACTATTAACGCATTCATGACTTGATACGGCGTTGCTGTTTTCTGTATTGAGGCTGTTCTCAGCGAATTTGCGCCTCTCAGAGCACCGCCAATGCCTCCGTACTGCTTGTATATGGCCCGGTAGGCTGAATTCGGTCCTGCTGTCTCACCTTTGACCATGGCTGCTCAGTAAAAAGTTCTTATACTGCTTTTCTACTCAATCAGTTTGACGATTCGTTGAAACGCTCTTTTAATTTACTTTTTCGCTCTCTTAAATTGCTCCACAGTGCGTGGTAATTGACAATACGACGCTCTAAATTAACATTTTTCTAGTATGTGCGTATTTAACACCCAATAACCATTCAAATAATTAAGTTTTAAGAAGCTAAGAATATCAAAATCTAGTCTTGCTGCATTTTTTCTCTGCATCTGCTTTAATATTAATATTAACAACCCTTAGGGCCGATTCTACAACCAAGGATAAAGTTATTCGGGGAATAAATACCCTAGAAACGATTGCTGTAACAAAGGAAACTATGAAAATTATACCTCGGATAGAGCCCTTTATAATACAAGGTCCGACAGAATGAAGTATCCATTTTCAAAGTTAATTCATTTCATAATATAATGAGATATAAATTCAAATCAAGTCGCCATGCTTTCGCGATAAATGGAAATTTAAGACAGTTGTCAAAGTGTTTGCGAAATATGTCAGTTTAGCTGTGAATATGGAGCATTGGTCAAATATTCAACGTTTTTTTGCGGTTGAAGCTTATTTTAAAAATAACAATTCTGTTGTAACCACCCAGCGTTTATTTCGTCGTCACTTTCATTTAAATCCACGAGATTCAGTTTCTAGTCGAATAACAATTAAAAAGTGGGTACACAAGTTTCGCAGTACTGCCTTATGTGCCAAAGAAAAACCAAAAGGAAGAACTCGTTCTGTACGCATACGTGAAAATGTTGAAAAGGTAAGAGTAGCTTCAAGAGTGCCAGCAGCGAAAAGGAGGTCACTTGACTGATGTAATATTTAAAAAATAAAAGTTTCGTGTTTCCTTAAGAACCTTTTGTTTTATTTTTGAATAAAAATTTAGCCATTAACAAAACCAACTCAATTTAAAATGGATACTTTATTCTGCCGGACCTTGTACAAGCAGGCGCATGTCGCACAAGTTGCATAAAACCTTGCACCACAGTACTTTAACATTTACATGTTGGTGGTCATGATGCAACCAAAACATAACCGTACAACGTCAAACAGTTCACTTTCACTCGCTGTTCTAGGTTCTAACCTCGAACACAGCTGGCAACTCAAGCCAGCTGTGTTCGTTTTCCTGTGTCTTTTTGACAGTGACTACTCACTGATACATTTAAAAGATGTTAGAAAAGAATTATCACCAGGCACAAGCAATTTAGATAACGTTGCGGAAGGGATGGAAGGTGAGATTGAAAATGATGACTTTGAGTTTTCGAATAGTGAGTACAATAACTTGTATTATTAACACTCCGTACAAGAAATGATTCAATTAGTACTATTAAATGTATAGACATTAACGTATTTTTATTTTCAAAAAGTAATAAATTTTTTGAATTAGCCGCTTTTGTGATGTGATTCAATATGACTGACAAGCATGCTCGTATTATAGAGGTGCTTTAACCAAGGATAGCTTATTCTAAGTTTATACTTGCATTGTAGAACCGGCCCTTAAGGCCCATAAGGAGAGAGACTTGAACTTGTGCTTACTCCTACTTGACTTTAAATAGGCAACCATCCTTACGGTTGCTGAAGTCTGAGGTTTCATTCAGACTACCTGCATTCCTAAGCGATAATGACCTTTCCTGGAAAAGGATTAGTTTGCCGATCAACGGAATGTTTCAAAAATAGTTTTTCTAGCAATTGGCAGGCAGTGTCGTGAATATTTACGTATTCAATTCATATTTTGAAACACTCAAAAATGTTTGCTATTGTTGTTTAATTATAATACGGCTTTGTCTGTCTTGTACTCGTTTTCTACGTATTATTTCTATGCATTATTTACTGGAATAAATCAAATCAAGTAATACAATAAAATGCAGTTTCTGAAATGTTTGTAGGTACCTACGATCATTGGGACTGCATTATAATAAAAAAAATCTTTTGGCCTAATCGTAACCAAGTTGAATTCATTTTACATGTAGGTACTAAAATACCGTAAGAATCGATAATAATTTATAAAATGATTAATCAAGTAAATCAATTTTAATAAATCACTTGTTGGCTCACAATAATATTGTCTGATTCATCGATTAATTATGTACTGTCTCTACCATTTTTCATTATTCTTTATTGTTCGATGTCAACATGTACATGTTTATATTCAGATGCATGGTGTTTGAATTGCAAACTTTTTATAGCTATTAACATATCTAGGAATGTTATGAGTATCATAACTGCCGCAGATGTTTTGAAATCCGAGCTCGTAGAGCGAGGATTTTAAAACTTCTAAGGCAGTTATGATTCATAACATCCGTGATTTGTTCAATAGTTTATCGGTTGCTATATGGTTATGGTTGCCATGTAGGGTAATATTCTTTAACCCTACAGATAAGTTATGACCTAGTTACCTGCCTACTTTTGTATATGTAAACAAAGGCTTAATATCCTGAAACCGATAAATAAAATTAAACCTGGCGTTGATAATAACAATATATCAAGAGGCAGCAAAAAAAAAATTATGTTTATTATACAGAAAAACGAAATGTCATCAATTTCGGTGGATATTATGACATATCTAACTTCTAAGTAAAATCAGCATTTGAAATGAAGAACGAGACCTAAGCAGGTGTAATCTGCTGCGTTTCACGGATTTCTAATCTGCTCGTTTAGCTCAGAACGCTCTAGGCTAAAAATCCGTCTAACTGAGCAGAGCGCAATGGGGCATTTTGGTACCGTGTTTAGTAATTTTGTTAGATTTAGATACGGTTTTTGAATGATTCCGGGTTTAATTGAATGGAAAAGTATATTGTCAATATTGATTTTGATATTAATTGTGTTTATACATCCTTGTACATCACCATTTTTTAAAAAGTGCCACTCTTGTAGTTAATATTTAGTCAATTGAAAAATCACATTTTATTAATTTCTACCTGATCAAAATTGTATATAAGCACAACATATTGGTAAACCGCAAGTAATATGGTTAAGATTCATACTAATGTAGCCAGGCATCTTCCAAGTTGATTCAGACAGACAGAAATATTATGACAAATTTATTACATTTCAAATAATGTATTCTTGTAAAATGTGTTGCCTACCCCCTGTCCTTATGAGCCTTAATCGTCATTATCGCCATAGCGACCACTTTTTTGTAAGTAACAGCTCTCTTTGATCTAATTAACAAAAACTACTGTCAACATAATTTTTCAAATCTGCTATTTTTAGGTTATGACTAACTTTTCTAATAAAGCAGATCTTTCGAAATTCCACGTTAGTCCAGGCTGCTATCTGCCATCCTAACTCAGGTAACTGAAACAAATGCTATGCATTATTTGCTATATTACTAATGTGATGCTTCTTCTGCAACTGTCATTGTTCGCCTGGCCTTTCCATTCGCCGGATTTTGACTCGCTACAATAATTCGTTTCGCCGGATAATTATTTCATCGAAAGATATTCGCCGGATTTCATATCGCAGGATTGTAGGGTGCGTGCCATATAACGAAATTCGGAAAAGTACTGTGTCTATTAAGTTTAATAGCTCAATAAGGCTTTTTCATAACACCTACTTGTTATTTGTCAATAACAGAACTGTCAACCTGACTGAAAAGTTTCCCATAACAGCCTAGGCTGTTAAACACTTAACAGCCTAAGCCGTTAAGAAATAACAGAACATTAACATTTTAAATAATTTCTGAGGCTTTCACGGCCATTGTCATTAAGTAATAAACAACTTCCGGGATTGGACCGTGTCATGATTGAGATCGAAGAACTCAACGTTTCGCCCACTTTCGTAAGGGGCTTCATCAGGAGGAAAAAGCAAAAGAGCACGGTAACTCAACGTGTTAACCACGCCAGAGGCGAAACTCTTGGCAAGGGAAGGGATAGAAGAGCACGGTAACTCAACGTGTGAACCATTTCAGAGGCGAAACTCGACTAACTATCGGAAGGAGAAAAGCGAGAATTTATAAGCAACCGCAGTCGCGGTTCAACAAATGCCGTCGCGGTTCAGTGGCGGTGGGTGGAGCTTAGGAATTAGCACTTTCCACATAGAAGGAAGGGAAAGCCTTCGTCCCTATTGAGATTGTTAGGGTGTTTGTAAATCGCAATGGCGTCGCGAATCTTTGTGCTAAAGAAGAATGGGGATTTGCAGATGATGGAAGTTTCATCAAAAAGGATCTTATAGCCAGTATCACGCTGATGTTCGGCGATGGCTGATGATGAAACAAGACACGACTTGAGACAGCGCTGGTGCTCAGAGATGCGAGTTTTTACTGAACGACTTGTTTTACCAATGCATACAGCATTACAAGAGCAAGGGACTCTATAAACACTTTTAGATGACATAGCGTTTAATTTATCTTTAGATGAAGGAAGAACCTGTGAGATTTTTCTCGGGGGTTTGAATACTGTTTTAATGTTTTGTTTTCAAAAAAACTTTCCTATGCGGTCGGTGACTTGGTGGATATAGGGATGAAAGACTATTGCTGCAGGAGGATCGGGTTTTGGATGTTTGAGTGCCGTGGATGAAGATGGCGATTGATGGCAGACTGTATATCCCTAGCACGGTAACCGCTATTCCTAAGAGCTTTCCGAATGTGGTTTAATTCAGCGTGGATATTATTGGGTTGGGATATGGAAACAGCCCGGTGTACAAGCGAATTGATAACAGAAAGCTTTTGTGTAGGATGATATTGGGAATAGGCATGTAGATAGCGATCAGTGTGAGTGGGTTTGCGATATACAGAATGACCAAGTTTGCCACTGGGTTGGCGAGAAACATGTACATCTAAGAAAGGAAGGGAACCATTACTTTCTCTCTCCATGGTAAAGTTAATGTCTGGATGTTGACTATTTAAATGATTTAAGAAGACGGGTAACGTGTCTTTACCATGTGGCCAAATAATAAAGGTATAGTCAACGTATCGGAACCAAACCTTAGGTTTCAATTCTGAAGATTTCAGAGCTACGGTTTCGAAAGCTTCCATGAAGATATTGGCAACGACAGGTCCTTACGAAGGTGGGCGAAACGTTGAGTTCTTCGATCTCAATCATGACACGATCTAATGCCAGAAGTCGTTTCTTACTTAGTAACATTTTAACATTGGCAATACTGAAATGCATAGTTAGTGACACTGTAAGTCTATGTCAAATTCGAGGTTAGCAGGTTAGGTTTTGCGTCAGTCTGTGTCAATACTGACGCAAAACCTAACCTACTAACATCAAATTTGACATAGACTTACAGTGTCACCAACAATACATTTCAGTATTGCCAAACATAATTTTTTTTTATAGGTGACTCTGATAGGACGAGTTTTCTAACACCCGTTACTAATACTATTTAACTTTTGCATTTAAATTGCTTTAAAATTTCAATTTTTGTAGGTGTTATAAAAAATATTCAGTAGTTATCTCCCTAGTGCATTCTGTATATTCGAGTATTTCTCGAGAACGCGATGCATTCGAGAGAAATACTCGAATTATACAGAATGCACGCGGGGAATATTGCAAGACTATTCCTCGAAGATATGTCATCCTTTGTTATACCACACTATTAATTTTTAAAGAGTTTTCAATTTTCTGAAATTTCTTGTGTACCTATCTGGTTTGATTTTCTTCCCGCAAATACTCGCTGTATTCGACTCTGATTGGTTTAAATTTTTGAGGGGAGTAGTCAACGGCATACGGCCGTTATCGCATCTAACTAACTCGGATAAATTCATTAGCCTCGGCCTGACGGCCTCGGCCACTAATTTATACTCGTTTGTTAAATGCTTACTAACGGCCTTATGTCGTTAATAACTATATCGTTTAACTTTATGTTAAATTCAAGAAGTCTCAACTTTTGCGTAGGTAAATTCTTTTAAATCAAAGTTTTTAACACACAGTTTGTATAATTCTGTTTCAGATTCTCTTTTCTAGTAAGGGGTCAATACATGATCATTACAAATTCACCAGCTGGTAAGCTTTTTGTTTTATTTAAATTAATGCATAAGCTGTTAGTTTTAAACCTTTATTTATATTTATGCAAAATCGTAACATAGCCATATATTGTATCAATCATAGTTCTAAATATCCTTTAAGCGTCAAATACTTATTACAAATTCTCGAAAATTGCAAAGTTACTATTGAACAATATTTTATTTCGTCTTTAAAGTATTCCAGCAGAATATTAAAGAAATAATTATACAGCCTGTTTTAGAAAATTTCAACATTTAAAGTTCAAATGAAAATAATAATTGACCGAGATTAAATTTAGAACACATAGATCTGAACTATTGAAAATCAATAAAAACTCAATTTTACAAGTTATCCACAAGTTCTGACAATAATTCGTATTCTGTAATAAATCATTATTTTACTGTCTCTGCTGTAATTACGTTTATAATATGTATACTAGGTTATAAGCTAAACTTTTATCATAGAATCAAGATGCACGAAGCACAATTCAGAGAACCTTTTATTAGAAGAACTTGGTGTGCCTCGAAGTTCTCTTAGCAGTTAAGGAGTAATGTGGGATAGATAAGGCAAGCGTGGATGATCTTAAGAGGTGTTATTTTTTTAATCTTATCGCCTTGCTTGCTCCTAGTCTGACTGCAATTAGAATTAAGTTAGTTGTTATGCTGCATCATATGTAAAGACATATGTATAAATGCCCAGTGTTGAAATAAAATAATGTCTTAGTACTGAGAGGAACCACGTCCTTCTTAACCCAAATCCAACTTACTCCATTTAATTCTTTCTATATCGTATCCTATCCTCCAACCCATTTGGCCAGCATGGAGAATTACGGCCAACCCCTCCACCCCTCTCAACATGGCGAGTTTTAAAACAAAAGGATCTAGTCTCCAGGTGGGTAAGCACAAATCCAAGGAGGGCTGCCTCGAGGAATCTGGGGGAGGCAAAGATTCGCTAATAACCCCAAAACATCTTCGAAATACTATCAAATGGCATATTGCAACATACAACACAAGATCATTACTAACAGAAGAACGACTAACCGAACTTGTAAATGAACTGCAAAACGTAAAATGGGACGTGATTGGTCTCAGTGAGGTGAAAAGACGAGGAGAAAAACTAATAAAATTAAAAAATGGTAATACCTTCTATTATGCGAGCGAAGATGATAGTTCCATAGGAGGAACTGCAATTATAATACATAAACGGTGGAAAAATCATATGTGTAAAGAAAATCTCAACTAGAGTGATATATGTCGTTTTAAAGCTATTTAAGAGATACTGAATCAAAATTATACAAGTCTACGCACCGACCACAGACCATACGGATGAGGAAGTTGATCTATTCTACGGTGATGTAGCAGCGGCTATTGCAGAAAAGAAAACGCATTACAGTATTCTGTGCGGGGATTTTAATGCCAAAATAAGGATTAAATCCGATGTTACAGAAACATCGCTAGGAGATTATGGTCTGGAAGGCAGAAATGATCGTGGAGAAACAATGTTAGGCTTTTTGCTTCAAAATAATATGTTCCAAATGAACAGCTTCTTCTACAAAAAACCAAATAGGAGATGGACATGGGCAAGTCCAAACGGACTCACGAAAAATGAGATTGACTTTATAATAACTGATAAGAAACACATAGTCAAAGACGTGTCGGTAATAAACAGGTTTGGTATTGGAAGCGATCACAGGATGGTGCGAGCAAAAATAAAAATTAATATAAGCAAAGAACGATATAAAGTGATAAACAAGAAGATAAACAGACCATGGATGCAACCACCAGATGTTGAAAAATTCCAACGTGACATCAATAAAGTGCTGGAGAACACCGAATTAGAAGAAAACGTTAATAGTTTAAATAAAAGAATAACAAATGCAATAGTAAAAAGTCAAACAAACATTGCCCTAGAACAAAAAGAGAAGAGAAAATCAGTCAAGAGACTAAGAACTTAATGCAGAGGAGAAGGGACATGAGCAGTGAGAAGACGACAACAAATGTAGAGCTAAAAGAGATTAATAAACGAATATCAAAAGCTATACGGAAAGATATTAGACAATACAACACAAAAGAAATCAAACAAACCATAGAAGACAACAAAAGCATGAAAGTGCTACGCAGAAAACTTGAAAATGGAAAGTAAGAAATAATTAAAGTTAAGAACAAAGAAGGAATTATAACCACAGACAGAGAAGAGATGTTGAAGGTAGTAGAAGATTTCTACTAACAGCTATATAAAAGTAAAAAAGAAACAGACTCGTTTCCAGATTTAGAGTCAGACATTTTAACATCAAGAAAGGGTATAATAAATCAAGGATTAGAATCACTACCAGACATTACTTTAGAAGAAATAGATATAGCATTAAAGAAAGCAAAGAACAAAAAGGCACCTGGAGAAGACAAGGTGATTACTGATCCAATAAAGATAGGCGGTCTTTGTCTACTTAGAAAAATAAGAGACATACAATCTATGCCTGTATATCAGTACAATACCAGATAAATGGAACCATGCTATTGTGATACTGCTTCATAAGAAGGGTGATATAGCTGAATTGGACAATTATAGACCTATAAGTCTTTTAAGCCATATGTACAAATTATTTACAAGGATTATAACTACCAGAATAGACAGAAAATTAGACTTCTACCAAACAATGGAACAGGCCGGTTTTCGTGCTGGATTTGGGACCAAAGATAATCTACAAAATGTCCAAACAATGACTGAAAAATCCATTGAGTACAACAGACCGCTAGTCCTAGCCTTTGTGGATTTCAAAAAAGCGTTCGACACAGTGGAGATTGAGGCAGTTTTGGGAGCGCTGCAAGAATGCCGTGTAGACTATCGATACACAAAGTTAATATACAACATCTACAAAAATGCAGAAATGAAGGTAAAACTGCACGAGAACACCAAAAGTATACCGATTGGAAGGGGAGTTAGACAAGGAGACGTGATGTTCCCCAAGTTGTTTACGACAGTATTGGAATATGCTTTTAAAAAGTTAAATTGGGAAGGAAAAGGCCTAAACATAGACGGACAGAATTTGACAAATCTTCCATTTCCGGATGACATAGTTCTAATGTCAGACAATCAATAAGATATTTTGTTAATGTTAAAAGAACTTCAAGAGGTATGTAATGAAGTGGGTTTAAAAGAAATAGCTCCAAGACGGATGATATCCGAAGAATGGCCGGAAACTGAATTCAGCCCAAAGTAGAACGGAATGGACGAAAATGGGGGAGACCTATGTCCACCAGTGGACGCAGAGGGTTGATTGATGATGATGATCATCATCATGTAAACCCTTTATCTCAACGCAATATCTTAACAGGTGATTCGTCACTGTTTGCTGTCTGTTGGGTGCAGTCAATTGGGTTTCCTAGTTAACCTAAACTATTGGTAACTGCTCTCTAGTAATTTAATTTTTTATGTCATTCTCTTGCATTAGAACTTTGGTGAATAATTTTTAGAATAAAATATTCCTTGTCTTTGCCTCTGATATTACAATTATTACAGGCCAAGGGTGTCGCATTTTTCTCTCGACTTTATTGTATGTCCGGCGACTTCGAACACCGTAGTGCGTTTAGGATAACTTAAATAGTTGTAGTGGGTTGTGGATTCACGAGTGGCATTACTTTCTTTCTAAATCTTCCGTACGCAATTTCTAGGTGGTAGATAGCTTTATGGCCTCGTGTTTGTGGGATATTTTCTCTGAGTGAAGCCTTATGAGCGAATTTTTGATGTGAAAACAGTTAGTTATGGGCAGCTTCGGTGTGATTGGTTTTATGTGTCTCTGCTTCCGTTCATCTTTTGCAGAATAGAGTCGCTTCCTGGAAGTAAGAAACCTGCTGGCCACCCACGATTTCAGATAGAACTCCATTATATCTGCTTTCACGTGAACTGATGCTCTGTCAAATTTGTTTCTAGGCGTTTAAAATCTTTTCCTTGATTAGATTGCGCCCGTCATGAAAATAACTATTTGCAGATCTGAAATTTAACCTATTTCTTATATAAATCGGTAAAAAACCCTCTGTTGCCCACCAAATTACATCTGTTTACGTTTTGGATTTTACGCTGTATTTTTCTTCGTAACAAGAATAGTAAACAGGTAAAAATGTATATTGCAAGCTATAAATAGCATAATCTTTTAAGAATACGATACGTTCTAGGAGGCCTCGTCAAAATGTCGTACCCTCGTCACCTGAGTCTGTAGTTTTGCTTTTTCGTATTAATCGATGCTTTTCATTCAGTGTCTCTTTAGTACTTTACTCGATCGATTCCTTACGCTCTTATCTAGGCATATATTTCTACTTGATGAGTCGCATGTGTAACGGTACGTTTGTTACCTCCTCCATGGGGCGTTAAATTTAAATGAGTAGTCGCGTACTCGTTAGCATTGTATTAAATAACAATATAAATTTGGTTATTTGCTTACCTAGCTAGTTTATTAGGCATGCAATTTTTAAATATCTCAGTCGCAATTGCGAACGATCACTAGTTGCTGAAAATAATAATCTGGCCTGCACCTGTAGTGTTCTCGGAGCTGAAACTGACTTCAAACATATGCACAAGTAAAGTCAATTGGATTGTACTCTAAAATAAATGGCCTCCGTAAAAGCTTTACAGCAGAGGTGGAAGTGCTTATCGCTTAAACTGCAAACACTTCCGGTATCAATTCAACTTATAATACTCAGGCCTTAAAACTGCAACGTAGCCTTCGGACTAGATTGCGCTATCAAACCTTCAATGGTGGGACGCCTAAAAAATTTTCGATAAAAACTGCGAGGTAACAATACCCTGGTTGCTAACGCTGGTGCCCATGTGGCTGACGTCTCGTAGCCCAAATGGACAGTGGGCACTTACCATCTACAGGATTCAAATGGCATTAGCTTGAAACGCAACATATAGACACTTATGCAGCAAACTTTAAACACTGCCAGGCTTTCTCATCTTCTTATATTTATTTTGCCACAAACAAAATTTACTGGGAGCCGCTGACGTACAGGTAGCTTTCGGATAGGCCTACAGGCAACTGCATTTAAGTTTCTAGCAACCCGTGATGTTCGAAGTATCCCAATGGGTCACGAAACACACTTACATTTAAACAATGCACCCACAAAAAAGCCGTATTCGGTTATGTTTGACTATCCTAAACTGTAATGGTTACTCTAATTAACCGTAAAAAAGCATGCAAATACAGACTGGCTATATATGAAAGTATTAAGAAGCTGCCTATTTTATATGTTAATAAGTTGCATTCTGGGTTCATTTTGCGTTCTCAAACCTAGCGTTGTTAATGTCTTTCAGTGTATTGTTGGCGTTTGCCACTACCCGTTGTTAGCATATTTTACGTCGCAGCTCATCTACTTCGTGCAGTTCTGCGGAGAGCATCACTGTAAGTTGGTTAACATGCCCCCTCTTATCTATTAGGTCGTTATAGCTCATAACAAGTAAGGAATTTATTACGCATTCTTCATGACCGTGGCCCCACTCCCGAATGTGAGTTAGTTGTTTGAAATGCTAAAAATTGCGACGTTTGTACTGTGCACTTTCGCTTACTGTCACATATTTGTCAGAAATGTGTGTAACAAAATTGGCACCCAAACAATTAGGCCAACACAATATCAATTGTGGAACGACTAAATTTCTATATAAAGTAATTAATAACAGCTATATTAATCTAATTTTTAAGAAACTGATTACGCCGGAATGTTAATCCTTATTTTTACAATAGAATAAAGCGATCTTTTCTTAAGAATGTTTATTTGGGATGTATTTTGAATCAAAAGTATGAGAAAATGTCCCTGAAAAATATACTGTCAAAAGTTACTACATATAGAACTTTAGATGTAACATATTATATATTTCAATCATAAAATTGAGGGCTTATCTATCGAAAAAAAGGGACTACTTGACTGAAAATTCATGTGCAGAACGTGTTGATTGAAGTTGTTCCCTAGTTTTCCTGAAATAAATCAACGCCAAGGATGTGTCTTCTTGCTCCTCATTACAGAAAACAAATGGCAACAGCAACAGATTCGTAACCATTATTTTTCAATCTGAAATCCCGCAGTCGCGTCTCTCTAAGAGATGTATCTATCAGGGCTCGGATATAACCGTGTGTTTATTGAAAGTGCTCCCCGCTTTCTTCGCATTTTATTTCGAGCCCCGGAAGACGCCGAGTAGGCAAATCGGGCGCCACCTGGCCGTTTCCACCCCAGGGAATTCGGCAAAAATTCGCGAAGCTGCTGGCAGTAAATTTTCGTCCCGAAGGGTATTGTTCCCTGGCCTCGCCGTCAGCTCGCAGCTGCCCGCGATTTGAGTCCTCCAGGTTTGCTAATTCCATGGGCTCTTGTTAGCTAAGGGAGCCATTAATTTTTCAGCATAATAGGCAGACAGGTACATAAAGGAGCAGCTCGTCAGCGGCGCGAGGCGCGAGTTGCGAGTTATAATTAAAGCTCGGAAGAGCAAACAAATCCGAATAACAAAGCTGCGCGAATCTGATTGTGAGAGCAACAAATAGGGTTCGTGTAGAGCAAGACATCAGCCCTAAATCCAGCATCTCGCCCCTGACACCTGCCAACGGGCGGTTCACAGCTGCAGTCGCGAAATATTACTTCGCGGTCGAGACGGATCCCCTGGAAGTAGTGCAGACAGCTTTGCGCCTTATTATTATGCCCGGATTTGCTGCGCTGCTGATATGATACCTTTGCAATATAGTCGACATATCGAAAGTCTCTTCCATCCACGGAATATGTTAGGCTCTCGCTCTTTTAATGGAAATCCTCCTCCTTCGGTCTGCATGTATAACCAAACTAGCTTGTTCCCATAGCAGCTTTCTTAGGTCGATCCACGGGATTTTGATTTTTTCTGCTGGCTTAAGGATATTTGGAATGCTTTAAAAAATCCATAACTAGCTTGCTGAAAGCTCGCAAGCCCAATGTAGCATTATAAAGAGTAAAATTTGATGATTGGAAGCACTTTCACTTTAATAGGGAAACGTAGAGAAAATGATACGTTGTCGTTTAACGCATTAAGACGCTAAATGCAAACTGCTTGTAGAATATACATATAAGAACAATTATATACCTAACATACATTTAATTTTCTATCCTTACAAAGTCCCTACGTAAGATTGCGGATTGGATAGGTTAGGTGTTCTGGTACTGTTATCACTTGTAATACATCATAGATGCATCTATCGTAGCGCATCGCTTTGAATAGTTGAGAACGTAGAAGAGGCCGCAACGTTGAATTCATAGTTTTTGATCATTGAGGAATAGAGAATACAGAAGAGAGATTAGTAGTAAGATTATAGGCACAGAGGAAGTGTGCAAAATATATTCTATCAATAAGGTTGTCACTTCCAACCAATGGCGATTGATTGGGATAACCCATTTACCTAAGAGAGCTGGTATTCTTAAAGAACAATTAGCTGCCGCAGTATGACATTAAAAAAATAAGCAGATGAACAAGATTTATGCAAAAACTTTGAAGGAATTGGGGAAGTGCCTACTGCCCGCTAGCTCAATAGCGATGAGACATCTTTTTGTTGTATTTATCTTAGCTCGTAGCTAGAAGGAACCCTTAAAGCGATGAACTCAGAACCTGTCCCTGAACGTCTGCTAAGTTGTCAGTGTAAATTTCAAGAATATATTTAAATAAATATTCAATTTGCATAAACTCAAACTATCAATAAATCCTGAAGAATAAACGGTTATTATTGCATAATAATTAAATACTAAACATCGAAGTGCATACCTGTTTCCACTACGTGTTTATACTAAGAATAATATTAAACTACGCGCAAAAGATGCTGCCAACACGCATTTATGTTGGCCTTAATGTTAAATTACAAACAGACATTTGTTTCTACAATGGATTTATACGTTTCTAGCCTGCTAAGAAATTTTGTTAAATCGTCGCCGCCGCACCGTAGAATAGAAACTTCTGTTTCGGTTTCCGGGGCTGCTCGCGAATAACAATATGGCATTGGTCAACCGCCTTAAATATTGGTCGCTAATTTTTAGTTACATAACGACCTTAACCTGATTCTGGTCGGTATGCCGGGCGATGCGATTGCGATTACATCACTTAATGACATTGGTGCTGTCTTTGTTGTTTTACTTCCTTTTGAATCGCGAAACAGCATTTTTGGAAAGATTTGAAACACTTTTCTGATTTAGGAGTTTTTCAGGTAATACATAAACACTCACTTTTAGCTGGAATTTGACACTATCTTCAAAGCAAAGGTCCGGCATGGTGCATCTTTTAAAAGTAGAAGTGTGAAGAGGCAATGGTCGCCTGACTCGATACAAAAGCAGTTGTAAAACATTTACCAAGAGGTGTACGAAAGTTGTTAATAAAGCAACCAAGTAGTTCGAAATAGTGTGGTTACCAGGTAGCGCAGGTTGTGTGTTAATAAAACAATTTTGCAAATCAAAGAAATGTTTGAATTAGCATCCAAAATAAATGAGTGGATAAGGCAGAAAACACAAGTGACCGATATAATAACCAGAATCGGTTCATTGAAATGGCAGTGGGCGGGATACGTCGCGAGGCATACGAAGAACTAGAGTAAAAATACTACCAGATGGTGGCCTTGGGGGGAAAGGCGATGCATAGGATGACCACAGCAAAGATAGTACGACGACCTGAAGAAATTCGCTGGGCTCAACTGGTACCAGGTCACCCAGAGCAGAGGAAGAGTATTGTTACGGTCAGATTAGGACACCGCGCGGGTCATACAATAGTTACGTAAAACCTAAACGGCCAGCGCGGACAATATTTCTCAAAATTGGGACAATGACTCAACTAGGAGCGCTGCTCTGCTCGTAACAATATATGTCGGCTAAACTACAGTGGAGCGAAGGGTAGTCCTACACGGAATTACCTACGGGCAATGGCCTAAGGGACAGTAAACGGTGATAAAATTAAATTGAGCGCCACCCAGTTTCATCAATAAGAACGAAAATGTAAAGATAAACCCACAGTGAAACCGGAAAGCCAATGCGCCTACCTTTCAACTTTGCACCTTGGCGAAATCCAAAGCTAAACGGGAATAGAATCAGTATGTACAGCCTCACAACTCCCGACACTGCAGCGACAAGCGCCCTAACTTACCTGCGAAGCTTGAGACCTCTTTTTAGGCTCTACCGTACATAAAACTGAAATTTGAAAATGAGCATGCACAAGCACGTGGGGAAAATCATAAGGCAACGATTAGTAAACCGATCTATTGGTTTAAGCACATAGCCAAATAGGTACAATACAATGAGAACATATCATAATAACGGGCTAAATCTATAAACCCAGCTGGGGACGCTTTATCTCTAAACGACTAAATTATAGGCGGGATAATGAAAGTTAGCACACAGCCAAGTTAAATAGCTTACAGGCGGCCTCAAAAGGGGTGGCCGTTTAGCAAATATGCACATGAATTATTGGCGAACAAATAGGTTAATTAGATTACAGGCGGCCCCAGAAAGGGTTGCCGTTCAGCAAACAGGCACATAAATTATTAGCAAACAAATGAGTTGATTCGTTTACAGGCGGCCTCCAAAAAGGGTGGCCGTTTAGCAAAGAGGCACATAAATTATTAGCAAACAAATTAGTTGATTAGTTCTTACAAGCTACACACACCTTATTGGTTGGCTTTGCTTGGCGTGCGTTGTGTCTGTCGGGGAACCCGCCACTGCAGCGAGCGGACTTCAACTATAAGCGTGGGTGTCATGCAGTTCGAATATTTCCTTAATTGGCAGGAACTGATGTGAAATCCTCAAGGAAAAACAACGATAAACTGTCAAGACCGAAATGTTAGCCAGTTCTGCAGACTAAATTCCAACGTATTGGAAAGATGGCTCAAACGACCCCGGGACACTTGCAAAACGGCGGTCATTCAATAAATCGGAGACGTGACGAACTCTACAAGCCGCCTCCGCGCCGGAACGGGCGCGGAACGGCAACAAAAGCCACGCTATAACAACTCAAGCCAACGCTGTTACAGCCAAACACGCTCTCTGGCCGTGAGCTGCAGCCAACCAGAAAGCAGACAACCACAAACGGTCTGGCGTGCTCCGACGGGCGATCCAGCTTACGACGAAAGACTGCGATGGAATGAAATTATTTAGAGAAATCTCTCGCTTGCTCCTATGGACTGCGTTTTAAATTCGGTGCATAAAGTACGCTACAAAATGACGAGACAGCGCGGGTGCAAGCTCGCCGAACTTCTAGAAACTGGCTGCGTGCTAAATCTCGAATTTCCAAATAAGCCAACAAAAGTAATTATGAACGACAGAAAATTACAGCGGCCGTTATAGCTGCTTGCACACAATTCGATGAACTATTGGGCGTGAAAATACGACCGGAAAAACTATATACAAGCGATATTGTAATCTTTGAACCGAGAATACTCCAAAACGTGCATATTGGTAAAATTTAAAAATGTCCTAAGAAGGTCCAATATAAGAGAGAGAGAGACCTGTATCCAATGGATAGATTAAGGCTGAGAGAGGAGAAAATGAATTTAGTGTACGCCCGTACACCACCCCTCTTCAAAATTTGCTGCGAATATACATTTAAGGCTGTTCTAGGAAACTGGCATAGCTGTCTGCCTATTCAAGGCAAATAGATAATTATGGAATCTCAGATATACTGACGACACCACTTTCATTGCATCAATCGCTTCACTTATAGGACTTCTAAATGAGCTTCAAGGCTACGGTTGAGCTTATGATTTAAATACTCTTCTTTTGTAACTTTTTACCTTTATGTCATTATAGCGTCGGGATTTCAGCCTCAATCAGCCTTTTGTAGACGGTGTTTTTCTTGCCATCATGTTCACTTTTCGTTTGTATTTCCCAGGCTTGACGCTATTTTTGTTAGGTGATCATCTCATGTTTTTCTGCCGTTCGCTCGGCCTTATGTTCTGTTCTCGCCTCATATATTCGTTTTGACAGTCGACTGTTTGTCATTATTGGCACGTGTCTCAGCCAGTTTAGTTGAGAATTTAAAATTTTGTGCATTAGGGGATTTTTATCGAATTGCTCCGTACGCGATAAGATTTTTTTTTGCTATAGTGTGACGTACTCGATAATATATTGTTATGATACATGATATGGACAGAGATTATAATAAAGGAATGTTGACAATTGAACGAGTAAATTTGAACAGTTACAGAAATTGAGTCTAAATAGATAAAATAAAAAAATTTAACATTAATTGATGAAGATCAACTTTGATTGCATTATTCATTGGGATTCATAAAATACTGGTAGGCTGATTTGAATGCATTGAAATAAATAATTAACGAAATAAAAAAATTCAAACTAAGGTTACATCGACAATTGTGTTTGTTAAGAAAATTATGTATTGTTAGTATTATTTTAAATTAATTAAATAGTGTGCATAAATAATCGTTACTAGTATATAAAAAAAGTTGTTTATAAAACAGTTGCCAAATAAGTACTCATAAAGGCAGTTGTAAGAAAATTTATGGAAAATTAAATATTAAAAATTAATTGGAATAACTGCAATAATTATTTATTTAATATGGTATTATGAATAGTAAGATTAAAGGCAAAGAAAAACAGTTATTGAAATATTGGTAAACAAAAATAATCATCATCGATTGAAAGTGGATTTATTGCATTGAACTACAAGTGATGGGAAGTAATTTCATATTGATTATGTGAAGAATTAGATCGATACTTGGAACATCAAGTTTGAGCTGTCAGCATACCTGAAAATAATTGGACAAAGTTAATAGTTGAAAATAACAGAAGGAGAATAACTTACCTGGACAAATAGATCGTGTGATAGCAGGATTGTGAACTGCAGCAGTAACTAGGACGAGGTTTTGGAGGCAGTTGAGTTGGTTGCATGTGAGCGAGCGAGCAGGATAGTGACGGAAATTGGATTGATGGTACAGGCATACAACAGGGACCAGTAACTGTGGTGATTGGACTAGAGGAAGCGGTACCTAGCTGCTGAAAAAAAGTGTTCTTTTCAGTAACTTACACGGCTAAAGGTAGGAGCTAGTTGTGACGTCTGACATTAGCAGCTGCAGGTGGTTGGAGCTTGTATCGGGTTACAGAATCAGGAAGGGATTAGCTGTTGGAGGTTTTGAAGGTGTTACCTGTTTGAGAAGGCTGTTGGTGGTGAGTGTTGTGCGTAGTGAGGACGTAAGTAACAGAAACAGGTTTGTTAAATTAAGTTTAGATTGAAGTTTTGAATACTGTCAAATGTTGAAAGTAATTAACTGAAACTGAAGCAAAATTATCTAGAAAAGTCAACAAATTTTAAACGTCAAATGTAAAAGCATAGTTGTCAGTACACCTTAGTGTGCAGAGTTTGAAAAGTAAATTTTGACATTCAAATATAAAGTTAATTTGAGGTTATAATATTTCATTGCAATATTGGATAGCATGCTAGATTCGATGAACCCAGCCCAATGAGATAAGAGGTCTTGATTATATTAAATATTATTAAAAATATAACAGAATTATTTTGAAGGCATAGTTTCCTTAAATAGGGGCTATAGCAATATATTGCGTACTTTCCTTACGCTGTTTAGTACTTTGTTGTCTATTCTTCGTCTTTGGGGGTGGTTCTTCTCAAATATTCTTAAGTTTTATTTGTTCAAGTATTATTCTGTTTAATTTTATTTTAAAATATTTGATTGGTCTCCTTCTCTTTTGATTATATTTATAACTTTCCTGTTTTCAGTTTAACGTTTAGTTGTTTTCTCCATTCATTAATTGACGAATAAAATATTAATTTAATTCGCGTGTTGTGGTACAGAATACAGGAAAACAGGATGTACACACAATAACGTGTAAAATATTCAGCCGCAGCTGGCACTGCTAGCTGTGCAGCTTCCTTCAACCTGAAGTAAACAGTTCTAAGGTGACATCCCCGTTAAAAACTATACTTTATCAAACGTAGTAAGCTGGTCCCAATCCAACCTGTCTATTAACAATATTTGAGACGTTTCTGGAAGGGGGGTTCTCAAGCTGTTGTCGTTGAAGCGAATACCAGAATAACACACATATAGTAATGCTATCCGACTTACTCCTAATTTAATATATAGTAAAGTTCTAGGAAAGGTATGAACATGCACAAAGTATAAGCTCTATAGCTCTATGTTGTCCGTGAAGCGAACAACCGTATGACACACATACATAGTAATACTATCTAATTTACTCCTAATTAAATATATAGTTAAGTTCTAGGAAAAGTATGAACATGCACAAAGTACAAGCGCCATAGAAAATAGAAAATATCTATCTGAATTCCTCTACAATACCGACTTGAAGGCACAGCGAGTTTGCAGCTTGAAGTAGCAAAGTTCAGAGGATTTCAGGGCCCTGAAGGCACACCTGTTGGAAAGACACGGGTTTTTCCACACCTGGGGCACAAGTGACCCTCGGAGATGTTTGCCGGCACGTCAGAAATACGAAAATTCTGAGCTGGGGCATGATCGAGGTCTGGTATATATTGTTCTGTGTATACGAACAATCCGTGTCCAGTCGTTCTTTGGTGTTCAGCGGAAAACAGCCTACGGGACGAGATCGAACAGCCTATTCAAGCAGATCAAAGTTTATATTAGTACTCTGGTTAAGACTGATTGTTCACGATGAATAACTTCACTGTATTTGCACTGCGTATAATAAGTAAGGCAAGAGCTTTCTCCAAGGACGTAAATAGTCACTGAAGTAGCGAGTTAAAAGACCTTCAAACAGCCTTTCTGCAGCGAGTTGAGTGGGAAACTGCAGAGACAAGGAGACCATATTTGCTTGTCCCTGCTATGAGCCCAACGCTATTATTCCTGGTTATGGGTGTTTTGAAATTTTAAAATATCCTTTACAATTAATTTTTGCAGTTTTCGTTTTATTGAGTACAATTTATGGAATTCTTATACCCATTCGGTTACTAAAGAATACGTAGAGGTGAAGTACAACCGTGTAACTCAAAATATGAGATAATGAATTTTAAAGCTATTTATTTCTCTATCAATGAAATGTTTGTGGAGAAAAAGAAAATATTTACCTGTCTTGAAAACATAACTTTCACTTAATGATCATGAGATGGTTCTACAAAATGTTAGTTTAAAGTAACACTCAGGGCGCTTTGCAGCATATAGTCTGCACTCAAATAAATTCCATCGACTGCATTGTAGTCCATACTATTAGTTAAGACTTAATATATACAAATAAGAACGATGCAATGCTTTGTTTTGGTTTAGTGTCTACATGATTTCATTCAAGATACGTTCAAAATTCTGTTTCTGAAAATCTGACACACAAAGTCAAATTAGGTAAAAGATTAAAATATTTAAGGGGGTAGTCTCTTGGTATTTATGATTCTTATTGGAAAACCCACAGTGAAATTAGAAACATTGATCGACGTCTTTGGGTAGAAATTGATGTCTTCTAATTCAATTAGAAGAAAATATAAACATAAGATTTTATTTTAGCATTATTTAGTGATTTTCTAATAACGTATAACTTGATCAATATTTTTATAGTCTAACAACCACATAAGTTGACAGTTTACAATGTTAGTATAATTTCCAATAATATTGCGACTTTTAATTATTGCTAATTCTAAATATTTTTCGTATAAATTTTTCTTTTTTAAGTAATATTTATGTAAGCTTAGTAGATTATGAAATGTCTTTAGTAATTCTATACGTTTCCTACGAATTTCCAGTTTTTTCATACGCTGGTTATCTTAGTTTTGCTTCTATTCAAAATGTGTATCTATTGTAAATAATTAGCTTAAAGAAAGTCACCTTGCACTTAAAATTCTTTCTTTTAACGGTTTTGTAAGAGTTTCTATTGAAATAGAATTTTAGCCTGGCTTTATAATCTCTTTGAAGGGAAGTGCTACCCCCTGTTTGCTTTCAATTTCTATATTAATTCGATTAATGAAGTTCAATCATACACCACTTGCTTTTAGTGAGAGGTACGTTCTCTATTATTTTCCTTTTGTATATATTGCCTACCTACACTACAAGTAAAATGGTCTACTTTAGCTCTATACCACTTTTTTCCTTTAGCTTGAGACGAGTTCATGCACCCAATAAGACAAAAAATAAAACTAGACGCACGTGGTAAAGAACGAGATCTCCACACCTGTAAACTCAACTTAACCATCTAACACACCAAATTAAAAAGGAACAAGATGTGATAAGAGCTGAAGCGTACCAACAATACATTAAAGAATTACAACTAACGGACCATTTAATGTGGCAAGCAACCAACAGGGTATTAAAACATAAAACCGTAATACCACCATCAGAAGGTAACAACTAAGTTCATGAAACAGATTAAGAACAATATAATTTACTCGTTAACACATTGTAAAAGATCTTCATTCCATCATTAGAGAACGGCAATGAACAAATCACCGACGAAGTAAACACATATGTTGCAAATCGTCTACCTAACTACACTGGCCACTTTCAGCACATCTCTCCTTTGGAAATTAAAAGCGTGATAGAAAAGCTACTGACAAGAAAATCTCCTGGATCTGATGGTATATCACGCATAGCTCTGAAAAACCTAACAAAGAAAATACTAGCATACCGCACAACCATATTTAATAATTGGCTTAGACTTGGATACTTCCCTAAATACTCGAAACAACAAAATTAAACCTGAAAACTATAGATCGAAGTCTCAAATCCACTTTGTCGAAACTACTAGAAAAGGTAATATTTAAAAGGCTAATGACTTGGTAAGTAGCCATATTATTGCAAATGTACGATTTGGTTTCAGAACAAAACATAGTACTAACCATCAACTGCTAATAATCACAGAAGCGATAGGGAAAGGATTCCAAAAAAAACTATTTTACAATAGCCTTCTTAGACCTGACTTGAGACTTTGATGGTGTATGTATTGAAGGTTTACTATATAAATTAAACCATGTTTTATAAGAAACAATCAAATCCACGAAGAACTATACAATAGTGCATCCAAACAACAAAGAAGCGATTCTTTAAGAACGTCCACAAGTGGAACAGTGTTACTTGTCATAACATAGGTTCAAAATCCTTACACAAAAGACTAAAGAGATTGTTACCACAAGACCTAGTGATAACATCAGACAATAGCACTAGTGAAAGTGAGTGAACAATTCACGCAAAACTTCAAATTAAATCGTAACACTATCCGACCAAGAGCATTGAGAAGCCTAACATCGAATTCAATAAAGAGGTTAAGGCTACACATAATGAAACATCTATATCATGTATAGAGAATATTGCTAATCTGATTATAATGCTATTTAAAAAAAGGAAGTACCTTTGGCTTTCTTCTGACTTTTGTTTAATTGCTAAAATAGTAAACGGGTCATTTCAGTTAGCGCCCATGGCGTCAGCGAATGCTTGTTCCTCAACAAGCAAACATTTTAGTAAATTATAAATGTACGCCGTTCTCGGGAGCTATTTGCTAGTGTCTAATGCTATTCAATTGTAATGCTATGTAATACATTATTTTTGCTAACATTTTTTCTGCATGCAATTTTTATCATAAATTTGTTGTAATAACGCATATCTTAATAATTTAATTTCTGAATCTTCTTTTTCAGTTTCCCAAACGCTGTATTGCATTTCTATATACAATAACACCTTACTTATGGGTGGTTTTAAACATAACCAGTCCAATCTCCATTTTTTGCATTTTATGCTTATTCTATTCTGTTATGAGTTTGATCGGGCAGTAGTTTTCTCTTCTTTTTGATTAGGTCATTTAATTATTGAGTCAACTGCTGGTTTTCTTCTTTATTATTTTTACTTGCATTTAATTGCTCAGTATTCACTGAGTGAGCTGTTCATTTAGTGTTTCTACATCTGATTGTTTATTTATTATTTATAAATATAAAGTTTCTGTGCACATTCTATTTATATCTCTTTTATTTCTTCTGCTTTTGATCGTCTCTTTGATATCTGTAAGTTTTCTTCTTTCTCCATTTCCATTGATCCGTACACTCAAAATTCTGCGATCAGTGCCCCTATACAGTGGCAGCTCGTGAAGAATATCGTAACCCCCTACATTTTTCTGTATTTTTGAGAAACCCTTTTTATGAGATTTCTTTTTATATCGTACCTCCAAATTCAACTATTTTTCATATATGCACTGTTACCGGTAAAAAGGGAAATTAGTGTTAGAATGTAGTATGTTTTATAAATCTTGGTCGTGTAAACGTTTCTTTATTTGAGCGCCCTATTCGTATGAACGTAGCCTAATTGGCAACCCGCATATTGTGCCGATATCTGTTATCTGCATTACCGGCAAACTTCGAGGAGCTTTTTCCGACAACGCTTGCGTATTCTAATCGCTTATCTCATGCTTAAGGCATCTTTTGTTACGGCGGTTTAAGATATGCAACGTCTTGTTGCTACCTGAATAGCGTTTCTTTTCGCACATGGCCTCGAATTAGCAAATTTAATTTATTTATTCATCTTTCGTGTTTATTATATCTTGTATCAACTCAGTAAACTTGGTTTTATGTCTTGTTTGGAGAGCTCAAGTGTTTAATTTATTATTTAAAGGGGTTTGTTTTTTATCGCTTGAAATAAATCATCTTAAGAAACTTACGTTGTTTTTTATGTTCAAACTCGAAATTATTAAATTGGTGATATTGAGCACCCTGAATAGCGTTAATACTCAGAGCTATCATTTTATACTGGAAAGGTAATCGCCGAAAAAGCATAAATATTTAGTAATGTTTTCTTTCATTCGGTCGTTTTCTGTAACTTAGAGCAACCATCTGAAAATCAGCATTTTTTTACATAAAATCCCTAATATCTCCAAAACAGTTGACGTTAGACCATGATTAGTATTTCAATGTAAAACTTTTAAGCTACCTAGATGAACGGCATTCAATTAAAAAAAAAAGTTTGATTCGCAACGCTATTTTAAGCCATCCTGTATAAACAAAAATATTTTAGTAATATTCACCACTCTCATACTTTTAGAAAGATCTTTCACTTCCGCATCGTTGTCGGACCCTGTATACACAATACATGGTAGTCCGTTTGATTAGGGATACTTTAAAATGCATATAAATCCAGATTTTAGAGGCATTCAGAGATAATGTTATTTTCATAACATGCAAAAGTTTTACATAATCTAGTTAGCTGAACAAATGCGTGCCTATGTAGATCGTGAAAAAGTCAACAAAATGGTACCTACAATCCAGTAGCATGTGCGCTGCACTTTATGGTAAGTATGAACAATTCCAAAGTGTTACGTGTGGCGAAAGAGAGTTTAGATCTGAGTTTAATATCAGAAAATGTGGTACACCGAAGCATCTGATTCTTTATCTTGATTCTTATTATTCATTAAATAATTGTTATCTACGCTATCAGTAGTAAATTTTGCTAAGCTGTTACCGACAGAGTTCATATCATCAATGTCAAGATGCTGTGATATGCGATTGTGTAGTTATCGTCTCCTGCAGAACAGGACGTTTGGGCGCCTGCGGTTGGGCACCTACCGTTTCGGCGCCAGGCATTTCGGCGCCTGGCGTTTCAGCGCCAAACGTTTCGGCGCTATAAATACATTTAATGGAGTGAAAGTGAAATGAGATTCTTATGTTATCGTGCAACATTTTTTAAACCCGACACGGCGCAGTTCAAAATTTGATGTATTACAATGGAATGCTCTAATTGAGTCTCTAATAATATTATTTAATTAATTAAATTGTAAGTTAGAGCAAAATCCAATATGCACAATTCACTGATTTGATATTTTACTGTGTACGGAACTTTGGTCTGTTATCAATTTATTAGGCTGGTTAAAATGTGACCTGTACTTATTATAATAAAACGCTAGTTCAAGTACAACAACAAGCTTCTTAACTCAGGTGGGTTTCTAGTTGATTGAGAAATTACAAATTTTCTAATACGGCTCTGTTCACCGCATTTAGTTCCAATTGCAGTGTAGCTAAATGTTTGCAATACGGCAAAAAAACCTACAAAATGGTTTGCGGGTGCAAGTTTGCTTTGTTGACGTTAAACAATAGTGAAATTATGAACATTCGAAAAGGTATTTATTCAAATTTTCGCGCTTTGGCGGTAATTATCAGCTTTTGTTTCAGGCACTAATTTGTTCCGTTACGTCAGATGGAAGCGGCCGGAAATTTAGCAATTGTTTATCGGACGCTTCCTGTGGCTTCAATTCCTTCGCATAACCTCAAATTTGGGAAACCGCTTATTTTTCGAACTGCACGTTCGCTGTGGCCGTAGAAATGTTCGAATCTTCTTCAGTAAGGCCTTCTCGTATATGCACGTCGAAATCTGACCGCTCACTCTTATATTTTAAGTAAATTTTGCCTACCTCAATTCTGCTGCTCCCGATCAGCTCGGAGATGAGTACCTGGGGTGTATCTGGCCCTGGAACGGCTTTCCTCGCTCTTCTCGCTGGCTGTGGCTTTCATGAAGTGCTGCTCGATGTGAAGCTGTGCAGAAGCCTGGCTCTGGAGCCTTATTTTGGTTGGACGCAGTTGTCAAAATCTCGAACTGGACCGGCTGGCAAAAATCCTCGGAGAATGCGCAACACAATGGTATACTTTTTATTTTTAAAAATTCTCGTTTATTGTATTAAAATTATAATTAAGGTAAAGCACAATTTACACTGTCAAGCTTAATTTAATTATTCATTTGTTCTCTTCGCCATTATTAAAACAAAATAGCAACTATTGCTATGGTTACAATATAAACGGAAATAATTTTTGGTTAATTTAAATACATTCTAGAAAAAAGTTTGATAACATAGTTTTAAATCTTCAAATTTCTTACAAACTAAATTTATTGTCTGTTTCTTATAGATAAAAATTGTCTCTTTTTCACTCACGTTAGATGCACTGATTATTTTAAGGGTTCCTTGCTTTCCCAATGCTTTCTTCATATCCTGTTGTCTGCTTTTCTAATTGCTTTCTTATGTCCACATGCCTGCTTCTTCAGATTGCTTTTTCGCAACGTATTGTTATCTTATTCTGGCTTCTTTACCTTTTTAGAATCCTCATCAATTTCACTGACTAGCTTTATTAAATTCTACGCTTCTTTTACTTGCATATAGCAAACCTTTTTGTGACTATTAATTTCTTTCGGTTCGGCTATTTATTATGCACAAACCTATTATTTAATTTATCTGATAGTCAACTTCGACCCCTGTAAAAAACAAGCTTGCCTTTTGCGTTCATTACTTAATTACTTTATCATTACTGGCATCTCTTTACCAATGCATTTATTGTTTGAATTTTAAACCTATCATTGCAGTTACATAAAACACCCCAAGTCTGTGTTTATTGAAATGTTTATTAATTTGCAATGCTAGCAGAGTCGAGTCGTGGGTGTAAGACCATCACAGTATATATTACGTTCGGTAAAAAAAATGAATGTAAATTTTACTTGCAGCCCATTAAAGATTTTCAGTACCTTAAATCATTGCACTAAATAATAAATATGCACTAAATAATAAATAAGTAACATAAGAAAATAGGTGATCATAAAAAGCAATCTATTAACATGCACTATACAAAATAAACAAAACTAAACGTATGGTATGTTGCAATATTAAAAATTAAATTGAATTAAATGTACGCAATCCGCAGGTTAACAAAAATGCATGCAAATTACCTGCAGAACAATAAAGAGGATACCAACATTGCAAAATTTACTTTAAATATTCAAAAAGGTAAAGGGTCATGTAAAGCAGCGTTTTGAAAGTCCGTTTGTAAAATTATTTTGCATAAAATAATTCCAGTGCACAAACATCAGGCGCCCAAACGCCAGACTCCTATGCTCAACCATCGTCGTCCAAATATCGCGTACCGTGTCTCCTGTATCATTTCCAAGAGAAAATAGTTAGAGGGCCTGGCTGTCCTTTCTCTATCTCTTCTACACTCACCCTGTATACTTGCAATTTAAAATTATTTAATTTCATGCGAATATCACAACATAAGTTTACAATAAATGACACACAATAGCATAAATTGAAATTGCAGAAACGCTCTAAGTTAAATTACTACATGCGCTAACTATACTCACAGTTTCTGACACAAATAGCAGTTTATAACACGTTAAAATCAAGCAGCTTCGCAAGCTACTAGCCGCAAAAGGTCCTGGAGGGGCTCTGTTCTGGAAGAGCTGATCACAATTCTCGAGCTTCGGCCGAGAAGTTCCTGCAGCCGTCGATGGTGCTACCTCAGCGCGAAACGGCGCTAATACAGCGAAATGAGGTGCCAAAAATACGGATCCTCTTTGTGCCCTAATTGAACGCTGGCGACAAGGGAAAATGGTTCCGTGAACCAAAGTGCGGAGCACCCAAATTCAATGTGGCCGCCAGTTCGGACAATTTTGCTGACGCGGCTAATTAGAAACCGGCATTAATCTTTCCTGGTACTGCTTGCTGTAAGAGGGAAATAGGTGCTAATAGAATACGCAAAAACATGATTCCTAACGCAAATAGCTACTCACCCCAGATGGTTTTTTGGGCACAAAAAGAACAGCTCGTGGATGCAATCACTAACAAATCCGCCGAAGCGAAGGAAACATCGTTCTTTAATGGGTTCGGGGGTCCCAAATCCTCGAAAACGTGAGGGTTTCCGTAACACTAATACGTCAAGCCAACCAAAAACCCTTTTAAAACATCCCCGACCTCGTGAATTGCAACGTTACAATTGTCTCGACCAAATGTCCCAGACACGCGGTGCGCGGGGAAAATAACATTCGAAATCGAGATTACTACGGACGGCGTATTCTACACGTAACAGGTTAACTTCACAAACGTAATTCACAAAGCATGCCTTTCTGCGGCAGCACACATTGGCAAATGATTGAAAAAGATAAAGGGTTAATTAAAAATTTGGAAAACCTTGAGAAACTAGGATAGGCAACCAGACTGCCTTGGAGCTTAAAATGTTGTAGGAAATAGCTTTAGGATTATGAAATGACATATGAAACTTGGCTTCTAGTTTCAACTATGTTGTAGAAAATATCTTGATTTATCAAGAATAGGGTACTTAATTACGTAAATACTTATAAATGACTTTTGACTCTCAACAAACACGTCTTCTAAGCCAGTGTAAATAATTTTGGAAAAATCAAATTTCCTTGCTTTACTCCACGATTTAGTTGCATGTTTTTGTTTTCTCTTGTGCTGTTGCATTTTTGAGTATATATGCGATTATTTGTGAATATCTGGAATCTACTCGGCTCTTATTTAGTGCATTTAGAAACCTCCTACAATTCTATCAAGTCAAATGCCCTTTCATAGTCCATCATTGCTATCCACACTGGTATCTTATACAGGGTGACTCATAAGTATTGTCGTTAAATTAAATGGGTGTATACTGACCTCGGTAGAGGTGCATTGCAGTAAAATAAATTGCTTACAAAAAAATCGTATTATGGACTGTGTGCTAGCTTTGGAGCATAACTGACTAAATCGCATGATTGTGCAATTGTGCATCAATTTAATGCACAGAATGTGATTGAAATATCCAAAAAAACTGTTTTCTGCATCTGCATATAATCCAAATTCGGTCTTATAGCAAAGTTGAGTTCATAGAAATCTATTCTAGTGACCAGCAATCAGTTTAAGCAACTATATGTTTTAAATTTTTTGTTGTATTATTATTAATTTGTGACGTATAGTTTATTATGCAAAGTTGTTCTTTTTATATCATCTAACTACCATTAAATTTAATCATACTTATGAATCACTCTGTATTCATTTGCTTTTTCCACTGATACTGTTTGTAAGTGGTCAAGGTCAATACTCTTCTAATACCAGCCTGATAGATTAATAGGTTTATAGTTCTCTAACTTGAACTTGTGTTTATTTTCTTTCTGGAATATGAAAACCACTGCAGCATTTAATCACGCTGCTGGTATTTCACCTTTCCCTTAGCATTTGTTATATCGTACTTGGAGTAGTTTTAGTTTTGATTCGAATCCGTACCTAATCATTTTAATTACTATTTTATTCTAGTTTGGAGCGTTCTTGTTTAGCATGTCTTCCATAGCGCTTATTATCTCTTCTGTCGTTATTCGCGGTATGTCGAACCTTCACTTCTTACTAATATTTGGTGCTTTTCTTCTTTTCCATGGGGTAATGCTACTTCTTGTTTTCTGTTTTAGATGTTTTAAGCTCACTGCGCTACCGTAACTTTCTCGTATTTTAGATTAGGGTTGTATGCGGAAGAACCTCTGAACGGTAAGTGGTATTAGGTTCAACTATACTGGTTGGTCTGAATTTATCGTTGTCGCACAGGTGCTCATTTTGTTTCTGTTTAGTAGATATCAGAACCATTGATCGAATGCAACTCACGACCACAAATCGCCGAGTATATCGAGCTAGCGTGGACTGTGAGTCTGTCCCAAGAGTCGTAAAGGGTAGTACATGACAACAAGATAATATAGAAGATGATCATTTGTTACCGTTACGGCGACTAAAAAGAAGTAAGCAAAGGCCAACGGCTTCTCAGCCGGAGCTGGTCGTGGGTAAAACAAAAGACTCAAAAACTTTAGCTGAAAAATAAAAATATGGGCGCCAAGTAGCTAGTAACCCAGCACTTTGCTAAACAAAAGATACACTACGGAAGGCGCTACTAACCAAACCTGAAAATATAAAAGGTAACGGCAAAGGCACAAATCATATACGCAGAATAGGTCAAGGTAGTATAAATACGGCAAACAAAGAATACATGGACAATTAAAATGCACACACAAAATATACGGCTACCGAATCATATCACAAACTCTCAATAAAGAGATCATATCACAGATTAATATTACCAAACAAAGCATAAGGCCAAACTCACCACAATACCGCCAGTTACATTTACATGGTCATAAAAGCGTAGTTGACAAGCAAGCCCAAATTAAATAAATAATCATAAACGGTATATATTTGTTACAAAATAGTTGTTTTAAAAAAAGAGAATACAAGATTGATATTAAACTTGGCCAAATGCACTACTGAATAAACACTTAGTAAGAGTTCGAAAGCATCGTGGCTTCGACACAACTGTTAAGATTAAAGGCAAAATTTAGAATGCATGTTGAAAGCAACCGAACACCCAGTATGCAAGGCTTAGCCTTTATTTGATTAATAATTAATTTATACCGACGCTATCACGGGCCTACAAAATCTTGTTTTGGTTTCGTAAGGGCGAATTCACGATAATGCAAGGCAATCTGCATTAAAACGGTCGTGGTGCGAGCATTACCAATAGTTCTCTTGCACGGCAGGGCGCAAATAGTGGTATTATTCAACGGTGTAATAGGTGACATTTGAAAATGAAAGAATACTTTTCATGCACTTGACTTCACAACGGAATTACAATACCGTTAAAAATTAGTCCGAGGTCGGAGACAAAGTACAATACCGGTAAAATTTAGTCCGAAATCGAAGGCCAAAATACATTACCGATAAAATCTAGTCCGAAATCGGAGGAATCTCCGTACACATAACCTAAATAGCTAAATATCGATCAAAAGAGCTACCGCTAAATTTTACAATGGCAGAATCAAATCTATTCCACAGGTGAGTTTACCGATTAAGAATACACGTTAAAAGCAATCGTAAGTTTATCGAGCACATTGCAGCACCATCACGCAATTATCTTCATGGGAGGGGCTGGAGATTCGGGAGTTCGAAACGGAAACAATAATCTGACAGACCTTTGCGATGGACTTCTCTCTCCGGCTGCAGTGGCCGAAGGGCTATGGGGAGGTCAAGAGGCAAGTGACCACCGAGTAGCTGTCGCAGGATGTTTGCCGGTGCTATCCCGTCGTGTAACTCAGGCTCGAAGGATCCACAGCCAGCGGCGTCAGCAATGATCGATTCGTAGGAAGGGCTGCTGGCACGTTGCCAAGCGAAGGGAGTACTGCAGGTACGTAGCCACACGGCAATACTGTGGGTATGTTCCCAGCGGGAAAAGAAAAGCTAAAAAAGGCAAATAGCCATAGAATCGAACTGAATAAGCTTAGAAAAACCACATACCCGTTTTAGATCTCTACGGCTGCGCTTCGCCAAAGAAGTGGACCATGTGCTGCTAAAGCAAAATCCCTAAACAAAGTTTGGGCTGGAGATCACCACAAATAACATTCCCGGGGTCCATTCCAGATCATCGCGGAATTCATAACATAACAAAATCAATCTCCTACAATAAGATGGGCCCGAATATTTCCAATAAAGTTACGTCTCCAAGACGCGAATTTTCGAAGCACCTGACTTTAACAGCACAAAAATGGCGAATGCTAAAATGGTTTCCAAAAACTGATAACCAAAATTCTAATTTTGGGAAGGGGTCAGATAATTAGTAACTCAATATGCATAAAGTGAAGCCTACACACCAGGGGCTCTCAGACCTGTAATTCTTATCATATGGCTTACTTAGATTGAAATGTAATTTTCAGAAGATCTGAATGCTCAGTAATGCTGTAAGAAAAATTAAACTTGAAGGAAGATATGGCAAAAGTTAATTTTAGCCAAGATTAGGGCAAATAATTAGGTAAACAGCTGCAAACGACTTTTAAACCATAACACATTATAAGACGAAAGTTCCATATAGCTAGGGCACGAAATTAGCTTAAAGAAAAACAACCAAGGAAAATAGCCTAACCGTAAGATTGAAACCATTTTTCGGCTTCGCTCGAATGTTTTATCCATATACCTATTACTTCAGGACTAACCTCTATATTGTTTTCGCATAATAATCAAATTGTATTTCAAATTACTTTAATTTATTAGTTCGCTCATTTCGTACCAATTCTGGAAAGCCCCACAAACATTCGCTGGCTTATCCCTAAGGTCCAGCTTGTAGCGGTCCCCGCTTCGACTGTCCGCAAGCTGAGGCATTATATTTTCGTACCTCAAACAAGCCACTTGCTTGCGAGGATTTTTCTTCGTGCTAATTAAGCCACGACGATTGTGTTTAAAAGCTGATAATTTGATTCAGGTACGATGAGTTTTTCTTTCTGTTATCCTCGTATTAATTGCATGTCGTTAGCCTTCACCTGGAATTTACAAATTGCACTTGGGATTAACAAGTTTCACTGGACGATTCTAAACTTGGAGTCCAGTTTCCTGTCCTAATTCGAAACGAATACCTGCTATTTTCTGCATCGCCTCTGCTTCTGCACCGAGGGCCAACATACCTATGTTGCGTAAGGCTGTTTCCTTGCTGTATGCGGGTTACCAGTTATAGCAGCTCCCGGCTAGCGTTTATACCCTAAACTTGTGGGCCTAGAAGGTCAGTTGGTTAGTTTTTTTTATTTCAACGCCGATCGAGGACGGGTTATGTACCTACCAAGTCAATTTTGTGCTGGTGATACCTGATACTAAATTTATTACTAATATGATAGTTCATTCACTCAGCAAATTTAATTAAATATAGCATTTAAAACTGTTGAATTTTTATGTGTAGTCTATACCTTTTTTTGTAAAAGGAGCACCTACGTTTTTTTCTCATCAACCTAGAAAGAAAGGTTTTTATGAATGACAGCGATGTGCATATCTCTAGATTTACTTTGCAATTTCAAGTAATTTAACGACCCAAAAAGGGGTTATTTGTGGTAATGCCACCTTCAATTAGTTTTGGCTGCATAGTGTAGCAAACATTTTTAAATATTTTATGAATTACATAAATTACATTTGGTGATTACCAGATTATTATGCCTTTAATAAATTCTGATTACTTGTAGTTAATTATATTATTCGAAATCATCTGATTTCTGGCGCCCATATCTTTTTTTGAAGACTTTGCAGGGTACACAGCTGGTGGTTTGAACCCACGACCTTAATGCCGAATTTGAGCTAGTTCAGCCTGAGCGGTAAGTGAAAATTTTTAGAGCTTCCGTGCAGTACGTACTTTAAGGAAGTTAATCTGCGATTTTTACTACCTTTGATTATTTTATCTAATTAATCACAGGTCAGCTTCTTTATCATAACAAGATCAACACTAAGGTCGGTAGAGATAAAAGCAATAAATAAATAACTAAAATATTCCACCATAGTCTTTGAAAAAGAGGAACAATTAAATGACACTAAAAAAACCCTGGAGAGGTCAATGGTAGAAGTAACTCCAAGAATTCGAAGAACAAACATGCTGCTCAGAAAGAGAACCGGAATAGATGACGCAACGTGCGGAAAATATAATTAAACAACAATGGAAATGACATGTAAGATAAGAAAGATAGAAATCTAGAGTGAACACAGAAAGCGAACGGGAGGTAAAAATCGGATTTATTAATAAGGGAGGATTGATATAGAGAAACAGATAGGTAGACCAACAAGTAGACACGGCTGTTAGCGGTTGTAAGAAAGGTCAGGAATTGTGTCTATATCCCGACAGTTCATGAGACTTGTAAACGTCTCGTCTAAGGAAGTTGAAAAACTGTACTCTGAAGCTCTTGCAAACCACCTTCTTATGTAAGCAGTTGCTTTCTACCTGAGAATTACGTGGATGGAAAAGTTTTCCGCCCCACCGCAAGGCGTCGTCTTTTCCTAGTTAAGTTATTCGAGCTTACACCTAGGATTAAAGTTACCAGCTATATCTATCATTCTGTCACGCCCTGCAGGGTTAAGCTAATTAGGGCGAAGTGGGGTATACATATCTCAGGCTGTATTAACTAATGCCGTAACCTTTTGTTAACGCGGGCCGACGTTAACTTCTGGAAATATGGATGGAGCAATTTCGCACGTGAGCTCCCAAATGCTCGGTGACAAATGAAAAAGATTTAATGTTGCGTATTGCTCGAGTTTATCTTCTGCCATACATCAATCATGCCGGCGTCGACAGGCTTTTATCAGACATACAAATTGTTGAAGTGTTTGTAGTGCCTGCGACTTGGCATTCCCCCCTAATGCTCGCTCCGTCTTCTTGTCTTCTGGTTAATGTTCACTAAAAATAGGAAAGCAACCCCGGCGCAATTTGTTAAACGCTGGAAGTAAGATAGCGCGGCCGAAGCTTTAATTAGCGTTATCTGCTTATCTTGCGTTTAAATCCTAAACACCGCTTTGTTGGGACTCTTTGTAAGTGTTTATAAATTAAAACAAAACAGTTCGTGCGTCTGGCAGTGAAAAATTAAAATGTTCTCTGGTTGACATCCCCCAGCTGTTCGGAGATTTGTTATATGTGAAAGAAGCGTTATCAGCATAAGTTTGGAATGTTTTCCTGCTGTAGTTAGGGTAATCGGTGGATATAATTTGCTTCTGCAATACTGTGTTTTAATAAACATTCATGTTTTGCTTTTAGGCTCGTAGCTAGTTAGAGCGAAATTTTAAGGTACGACTACAAAAATTGTCAGTGATTGCACCTATATATTTTTATTTTTGTAGTAGTATGGGAATGTGGGGTACATTCGGCACTGGGGTACATTTGCATTTTGATCGGAACGTGAGTATTTTTTAAATCTTCCGCCAAAATCGTCATGAAATGTCCATGGGCAAACGGCCATGTTGCTTTAGTAACGTATCGATGGTGCAAACTGTGTATTGACGTGTTGCTAGTGAATTTAATATTCACGCTCCAAACTAGATACGTTTTTGACAAATTTACACATAAACCCTATCATATTTGGAGTGGGAAGAAATCATTTCAGTTTTGCCATAAGTTACAATAATGCTATTAAAACCAAATACCGGTATAGTCTAATCTCAAATCAGGCAGGTTATGTGTGGATATCTTGGATAGTAATAATTATAGACAAGGGGTACATTCGGCCAGCAATAGTGGGACGGATTCGTGATACTGCCGACTCTACTCCCTACTCAATTTTAGTCTCTATTTTATCATAGCTCTCAGTATATTGAGGTATATAATTTAACTGAAAACTGATTTTCAATTTATTAAATTGAAAGTCTTTCATGGAGCAACCAAATCTTTTTTGAAAAACTGAATTAAGTACTAATTTATGTCAGAAGATTCCACGCGACCCGCATAGACTATAAAGATCGACAGGGTCAATACTGACGAAAGATCGATGAAATTGGCTATAAAAGAATGTGTCGTGAAGAGATTAAACGTAAAAGAAGCAGGTAGTAAGTATGGCATCAAAAGGACTACGCTGTAGTCCCGAATTAGAACACTGTTAGGAAAGAAGCCGCAAGAAGAAATTCCCAAATACGATTCGGAGAAGAAAGGGAAGAAGAGACCCCCGAAAACAATAATAAATATACTGCCAAGTAAGTCTTTACAAGAGACCAAGAAGTTGAACTAAGAAACTACATAAAAAATCATCAAACCTACACTATGGATTATCATACAGGCAGATTAGAACTGTGGCATATGAATTTGAAAATCAATTTTCAATTGTAACATGCCTGAAAATTGGGAAAGAAATAAGACAGGTTGGACTGGCTATTTGGCTTCATGAAGAGGAATTGAGATCTGTCATTGCAAAAACAGAAGAGTACAAGTTTGAGTCAATGGCATTTAATGGACCTGTAGTGGGTGGATTTTTTATAAAATATGCTTCTGTTTTGGAAAAGTACACATTTCGTGCCGAACAAGTGTGGAATTTGAATGAAACAGGAGTCACGACTGCTGCAAGGCTTGTGAAAGTTGTCACTACAAAAGGGAAGAAGCAGGTGTGCCAAATTGCTTCTATTGCTATTTGAATGTTGTCCCATTGGATTCTGTGGTCTTCATTCCAGACATGTTCGGCGATTTTGGATTTGTCTTTTTCGCCCTTTCGGATGTTGTTTTTGTGTTCCGAAGTTCTGACTCTTAGAGGTCGACTACTTTCGCCAATGTATGCACTGCCGCATTCGCATGGTAGGTTGTATACACAATTTTTGGAACTTTGGTCTTCATTGTGTGGTTTGGTTTTAGTTAGTATTCCCCTCAGTGTTTTTGTGGTTTTGAAGGTAGTGCGTATTTTGTATTTGTTGCCTGCTCTTCGTATTCTGTCCGAGGTACCTGGTATGTATGGTATTGCCGCCGTATATTTAGGTTCTTCTTTGTTTTCGTTGGTTACCCTTTCCTTTCTGTTTAGGTTAGTTGTTATATCTGGGTAGCCATTTTCTTTAAGCGTCTGCGCGATAGTTTTTCTTTATCTTCTCAGGTCCTCTTGGTCTGAGCATATTATCTCAGCTCTATCGTACAGGCATCTCACCACACCTAATTTCACACTTTTGTGATGATTGGAGCCGAACTGTAGGTACCTACCCGTGTGAGTAAGTTTTCTGTACACACTCGTACCGAATGTGTTCTCATTCCTGTGTACTAGTACATCTAGGAATAGAAGTTTGTTATCTGACTCCATTTCCATTGTGAATTTGATAGAAGGTGCGCGGCTATTACGATGTTCTAGGAATCCATCCAATTTGTGCCTGCCGTGTTGCGAGATTACGAAGGTATCATCCACATATCGAAGCCATATCCTTGGTTTGTCTATGAATTCGGATATCGCTTGTTCTTCGAAATTTTCCATGTATATTGTAAAGGATTATGTTAGACGATGATTATAATAATTTAATTTAAGAAATAAATACACCCCCTACACATATTTTATTTTTATTTAAAATCAAATTCTGACTGATCAAAAATATATAAATAATTGTATCAATGGGTTCAAGATTATAGTGTTTTATCCTTTATTAGTAAATCGCACATCTGCAAGTTAACTTATTTATGGCTAGCTCTTTTTCGGTAGGCATGAAACTCAAAATCTGCAAGTTAGGTTCCTCCATATGTTCATAATTAAAAATCCCCGTGTTACGCCACTGGGCTGTGAAATTTAGAAGTAGCTACTGGCAAACTCTTACTGCGCTGTCAAATTGAATCCATCAACAAATAGATTTAATGTGAGGTTCGATTTTGTGTAGTTACAGTGAATTCAAACGCAAATCTATGAAAAAATTATCAGGTATTTATTCAATTTATGGTATTTTTGCGGGATAATCTCTCTTTTGTTTCAGTGATGTAAAAACCAACGCGGCTTGGTCAAATTCAGATGTTATCCGCTCCACTAACCTCACAATTCTAATTTGGTTATTTATTGGGAAAATAATTTGTCTGGAGACTTGGATATTCCTGCTGCTTACTGGAAATGATAACGTCTCGCTGATATAATAATTTCCGGCTCTTCAAGCTGTCAATGTAGTTTTTACAATACCTTGAACTTTTTAGGTGATCGAACGTTCTATCTTCGGAACGGAGTCCCAAGCTGGATCTTCTCTGGAAGTCTCTGCCTGTGATGTAGATGATGTTGGCCTTGGTGCTGCAGCTCCCCAGCTCTGGATTTCGACTCCTGGTTTTTTCGCAGTCGCTCTTCGGAAATTGGAGCTGGTCACCGTTCGCACTTTCGGAAACTGGCTGGTGGTGCAATAATTTTTTATTATCGTGGAAAACGTTGCCCACACGTTCACTGATACTCCAAATTTTGCTTAACATGATGGTCTAATTATTTTTTTATTATTTTGATTGTAAATAGGTTAAAAGTTAAATAATTTGGAGACACAAATTAAGATTGGTATCTAATAATTTATTTCAATTGTTTCTCCTCGCGTTCGTTAACAACAATTGCCTATCTGGCTACATAAAAAATGGATGTTAACTGAATACAATGCAATTACTTATAATCTAAATTTACAACTTAATTTATAAAACTGTACATATTCTTATTTTCTAAATTATTATTTGTTCATGTTTGCAATTTATCTAAGTTCTAGCGCCACTCACAAAGTTTTATGTCAATTGGCTGTTCACTTGTGTCATTACACTGACTTATTTTTTATAAACGCAAATCTTGTCCATTTCTTGTGGTGTCAATTTCTTGCATTTTATAAAACCTGTCTGAATTTTATCAATCTTCAAATATTACTGCTCCATTTTCTTATAGCCTTATTCGATCTATTATTGTGCTCTTTGTGCACTGTATTTGAACATTTTGTCCTTACCTTTATTTAAATAGTTCATAGAACTGTACTTATTTAATTATACTGACATGTAAATTTAATTAACCTGCATGTAATAAATCCCTTTGGGGATAGATTTGTTGAATTATTCATTGGCTTTACATTGCACCAACCTCTACGTTAATTGATAAAACTGTTATTCTAATTTATCTTATGCCATTTACTCTGAAGTAGTTTCATTTAATATCGGCTATTCTTGACCGATGTAATCATGAATTAAAATTTCTAATGTGGCTTCTTGCAGTTGCCTGCTTACCCCAGCTCTGTGCTTTATTGACTTGCTTTAAATTATTGATTCTGCAAGCAGCGTTGTGTAACGGGCTAAAGACCATTTCAATATATTGCTCACTATAGGGGATAGTGGGGAACCCATAGCCATTCCAAACTCCTGTAAGTAGAATTTATCTTCAACTTGGAAGTATGTTGTTTTGATACATATCGTCAGCAGTTTCATCATTTTCCAGTCTGCGTCTTACGATAGTTAGTGCCGCGTCTGTGGGCACAGTTGTGAGCTTGACCACAGAATCCAATAGGACAACATTCAAGTAGTGGCGAAGAAAGAGAACAAAACTCGACGAAAGCTTAAAGAAGCCACTTACATAGCATTGGCAGAAGAACCGATAAGCCAAGCCAGCATAGAAATGAAACCCATCTGGATGCCAATAATGCGCGAAGAACTAAGACGCAATACACCTGCGCAATAAAGATACTACGCACCAATAGCAATAGACTACTAACAATCAAAAAGGCAAGCGCATATATATATATATAAGTTCTAAACTACATATATCAGAACCCCCGGTGTCTCAGTGGTAAAGCATCCGACTTACAAATCGAAAGGTTCCAGGTTCGATGTCACTTAAAAATCAAATGTCAAGTTTTGACATTTAAGTGTAAACATAGTGTGTCAGGTACTTGTTCAGTTAAAATCAAATCCAAGTGAGAAATCAGTCCTTCTGAAGAATACGCCTGATGACGGAAGCGGAATTAGCTTCCGAAACGTCGCGCTACAATAATATAAACTGTGGAAATAGGCCGACTAATTCATACACAATGAGACCACAGTTACAAAACACTTTCAGATCAAATTCAGTTCTTATCGTCATAGGTAGCCATGGTTTGTATTTTTGTGTTTCTGTAGGCTTTATATACCTTATTTTTTACTTCTTGTATAAGATTTTATATACGTAGTTTACTGCCGAGTTAAATTTTTGGAGTACTTCCATATTGCCTTCATCGAACATTAAATTCTGTCACAACCTTCTCCCTGTCTTTATTTTCATTATTTTTGTTACTCCTCTATCGATTCTCAATCCCATTTTTGTAGCTTGCTTCGTTAATCTCATATATACTTTTATCATTACTCTTATTATTCTTCCCACTATATTTATGTCGACGGCGTAGGGTATCAGTTGCTATGCTTTATTTGGAATTGTAGCGCGTGTCTATTTATCTTTATATCCTGGGTCACTTTTCCTAGGGTACGTTAAATAGATTGTGTCAGCCATGGCGTTCTGCCATGTGCCAGCTTATCCTTCTGCTGTAATATTCACTTCGGTGTTAACTCTTCTGATCTATTTCCTTGTATTTTGAGGTAAGAAACCTAAAGGTTTTATACAATGAGCATAACCAAGTGTACTAGTTTATTTTAAAATCAATTTTGGCAAAATATCGTAGTAAATTGCAGTAGCCGTGGAAGAATGGCATTGAAGAGTAGTTGTAATCACTTGTTTTACAAAATTTCATAACAGGGCGTATAATGTGCTCAAATATAGTATGCTATAAAGATAACTAACGTGCCTAACAAACAATTTGGATGAGCTGCTGCTTGAGTAGCTCGTTATTCCACTGAAAATTTTGTTTAGTACATCGGCATAGTTGCTGTGCAAACACTTGAACCATCTACTTTCAAACTTCCACGAAATTGGCCAACACCTAACATATCAATTTTTAATGAAGCGCCTTATGTTGCTCTCACAGCATCCCCGCTGTGGCATCTGCCGTAATAAGATACGCAAGCACTTTACTTATATGGCGTTCGCCCTAATAAAGAGTAAATTTAAATACGGGTGCGACCTTTGGGGCACTTAATTCGTCTTAACCCCGCGCTACACGAGCGGCGAGGTAAATCTACTTGATTGCTGCTGGATATCTTCTGCCACTATTCGTCCGGGCGCTGGCTCTATTATTACTTGGGATTATGAGGGTGTAATAATATTTTCCCGGCATATCTAATGACACCCCGGGATTTTCAGCGCTTTCGATTTTAAGCGGCGTCCAGGGCGCTGTTTTTTCAGGGTTGGTCTTTCAGACGACTGTGTGTTTAACCCTGTCTAAATATGGTCCCCGCGATCGTGCTTTTTTCTTCTGTAAGGAAATCGACAAATGTTTGTGTTGAAGCAGGGGTGTTATTGGAAGCGTTCGATTTTTAACGTTTCCTGTAGGGGTAGAGTATATAAGGTGAACATGCAAGAGGAGGCATTTGCAAGTTTACTTTATTTACACCTCCTGTTGATCTCTGAAACTGTAGAGCCAGGAACATTTGATGTAACGATAGTGTATGCACTAGAAGGGCTGATGCGAGAGATGGAGATAAAGAGAAACACAACGATTATAAAGAAAAAACAACAAATAGTCGCTTAAGAAAACGTGGCGATATAAATATAGCAGAAAGAACAACAAGAATGACAATAAAAATATACAGATTGTCCGAAATCCGTGTTGAATATAGGAAATTAATGAGTGCGACAAGGAAGAAATAAACAAAATGAGTAGCTGGATAAATATAGAATGTAATTATGGCTAGGTACATTTTTAAACTAAAATTCGGTCAATGAAACAAATAAACACTTCTGTTAAATATTTTATCTGTCATTAAGAGTATAAATATTTACTATTGTTTACTATTCACATAATTATTTTAATTATTTACTTTACCTTACTTTATACTTTTAATGATAGAACAAATATTTGACAGAATGGTTTGTTTGTTTCATTGACTGAATTTTAGTTGAAAAATTTACCTAGCCATGATTACATTCTATCTTTGTCCTGCTACTCATTTTGTTTATGTGTTTCTTGTCGCACTCATTAATTTCCAATGTTTTGAAAATGGATTTCAGGCAATCTGTATGTGAACTAGTTAGGACAATTTTTAGAATTTAGCGCTTTCCTGAATTTCCCGTATTTGTAACTCAAACTTTAGTATTTTTCCCGCATAACTTAAGCCTAAGTTAACAGTTTAGTCGTGTTTCTAAACTTTGCTCCGGTCTTCCAGCCTACTTTATACGTATTATTAATTCAGGTTCAGATATGCGTGTTCTAAATGTAGATATGTTTTATGCACCGGATGAAATGACGTAGTCCGCTTGTCGTATTTTAATTGCCTCTTTGAAGGCTCATTGTCTGCGGTTTTGTGGTATGCAGGCCAGAACTTCTTCCAAGGCCCAGGCTTATTGCTGATTAAAAATTTCATAATAACGACGTATTTCGTCTCGTGTCAACCCTATTCCATAAGTTCGAGTGAGAACGAATCTTTAAGTATCGTCTGCGCATTGGCATTTTGACTTCCGGACCGGCTAATTCATTTTTGCTCCCGCTTTGGTTCAGTTAACGAGTGTTTCGAATTCGCGCCCCTAGCAACCTCTTGCTGTTGGAGGGCGCCTTGAAGTAATTGAAAATTGACTGCGTGTTTTTCGTTGGTTTTTTTGATAGAGGTTGTGAGTGTTTTCGTTTCGTGGCAGCTGTTATCTGTTTCGTTAAAATGAGTGTTGGAGTTGAAGGGATGCAAATAAGTTAGTTGTGGTTGAAGGATCCTTACCGGGGGGGGGGGGGGGGGGGGTTGCGAGACCTCTAATCACCGCTCAGCAGATTAATTACCGGATTCTCGAAGATACCAGCCGTATCTTAATCAGGCGGGGTGTCGCATCTCGCACGTTGAAAGTTTAGTTTCGTAGGCGTCGTCTATTTACCCTCTGAGTGAATTATTGCAGTTTCAACTCCTGACTGTGGTAAACATCGTTTGAAGCCCTGTTTCCGTCTTCCGCAAACACCCCTTTACGCAGTGGCGGTCTCACTGGTCGCCAGCAGCCCTCTAAATTCTGCAAACAAATGATGCTAGATTGAAAGTGTTGAGATTAACGAGACATTTATTTGACGTTGCCTGTGAACTTGCGTTTTGTGTTATTACATCTGTACCGCTCGCTTTGAGGTTTGGGAAATCGTTGCTGCAACAACTTGAAGTCAAGTACAGAAAAAGCCTATTTGGGTATCTTATGACCGTAATACCTTAAATTTAAGTAAAGAAAGATTCAAGCTGATATTCTGCCCCTATTGTACTATAAAGAAGTATCGCTAAAGGTTTACTAACTCTTTTATTTTGTTTTCATATTTATACAATGATTTCACATCTGTTTAACTTAATAGATTTTATTTAATTAATTAATTTGTACCCGATCATTTCCTTTACCATCTGTTGCATCCGTACTTGTATTTTATTTCTTTGTGTAAAGACTACAGGGTAGTTTTGGAGAAAATGAATTAAAAATAAGTTCACTAAGGCTGCCGCTTGTTAAAATCGAGCATTACAGACACCTTTAAAGCTCCGTTTACGGTTTTCACTTTTACGTACCCGGGGTTTCAACAGAAGTGGTGGCGCTAAACATTAACATCTGTATTTCGTTTACCGAATCGTAGCCTTAATTCTAAGATCGTAAAGAGCCAGCCCTTCTTCCTGAGCGTTTTAAGCCGGCACCTTTTGTTATAGCCCATCGTAACGAGGTTGGGGCGATCGATCGGGGAATTTTCCAATTTTGTCTTAATGTAGTTTTTATGGCAGTCTTGTTTTAAATCAAAGTTCATGCTGTAACAAATGGGCGTCCCCAAGTAGTGCCATTGTTCTTTTGTCGTCAAGCCGGTCTAGGCTCTAATAAATTAAAAGCTCAAATAGAGAAGAAACAAAAGCCGAAATAAGACAGGTAGAAAGTTGGGAAAGAACATGACAACTGATGATTCTAATATAGAACTGGTCGAAGAATTTAATTATGTTGTAAAGTAAATTACTAAAACGTTCTGAAAGAAATAAGAAATAGGATTTGTAAACCAAAAAGCGCTTATTACGCACTCAATAAAATTATGAAATCTAGATCAATATAAAGAAATGTGGAAATAAAATTGTGTGCCGTTCATACGTGGCATTAAAGCTACACGGTGTCTCATCGGTGAGTGGATGGATGATAGCTCCTTACAAGGGCGATATATTAAGATTCTGATTGAGCCAGACAATAGATAACCATTTGTGCATTTTTAAAAATATTTTTTGTATACAGGGTGCTCACAGATAATGTTACACTCAAAATATATTTTTTTAAATGAAGTACCCTGTACGTTTTAAAATCTTTAGAAATCCATTTCAATTTTGATCATCCTGATAGAAATTTATATAAGTGGCCTACGTCAGACATTTTTAATGGCCAAACCATTTGAGATATTGATATCCGATTATCACAGCAGAAAAACTCTTTTAATGAAGATTTTATACATACCGGAGAAAATTGCTGTTTGTTTTCTACTTTCCTCGCTTAAAAGACGAAGGAGTATTGTAATCGCAAAAAAAACCTTTCTTTGTAATTTGGCGTTAATTAAAATAGAACCTCTGTAATTCGTAGCCATAATAGAATGCGCCTGTTTTACTTTTCGAGCCTTTCACTCCTGGAATTAACGTTAAGTTATATAAACCTTGTTCATGATTATTAATGTTTTGTGTATGGCTAACGCAAGCTATTAATATATTCGATTCTTTTGAAGTCCGGTTCAGGTCGTAGTGAGTTGGCTACTCATGGTACCTTAGTGAGTTTAAAATTTATCGGTTGCATAACGACTCTTTGGCGCCCTCTGGTAATTTACAATACCTAGAAAAATGTGGTGTGATACACGCACATAACTTTCTTTGCAGTGCTCTTATAATTAGCCAAAAATTTGATTTAATTTTTAAGCATTTGTCAAAACATTTCTAGAATTACAGATTCTACAGAAACCGTACAAAATAGAGCGTTAGTTAAAGAGACAAATTTTCTCTAAAATTTTAAACTGAATTCAAAAATGTAATAATATACCGGGTGTTCTATATAAAATAGGAGTTAATAAAAAAACAAAAGAAACCCATTTTAGAGATATTCAACTGGAAAATCACCTATCTCACATCAATACATATTAAAATTGTAATAAAGATGTAAATTTTGGAAAAAATCGTTAGAGCCGTTTTTGCAAATATAGAAAGAACTTAAAAATTAGAAGAGTAAACACCATACTTCCGGTTATACGATTTTCTTCAAAATATTGCCGTCGCATCTAGATAGTACACAACACTTATATATAAAGTTTCAACGGCACACCTCTTTTCGTTTTTAAGATATTCTGTTCACACACACACAGACGCGTTCAGACACACAGACAGACAGGCCGATGAACAAAATCATATTTTTTGGTTTCAAGGGACTCTAAAATATGAAGATCTGTTGAAAACTCAATTTCGATTTTTTGGGGTGGATCCAATACTTTCTTTATTGTAAAAGGAAGTAGAAACCGCACGTTGTCTTCACTGTAGCTAGTCGGCCTTCCGATATCTTTGGTACTATTTGAAGCTGGTAAGAGTCATGAAAAACTTTGGTTTGGGGAAGAGTCTTGCTTAATATTTGCTGTTAATAATCGTCTCTTAAATTTAGGACATTGACCAATAGGATCTTGCACTATGCAAACAATATAGATGCTCGCTATTGTCAATTTGGTACAAGCTAACTTGCTTTTCTTCACCTGTTAAATAAACTACTTTAAAAATATTAGTAGGTTTTTAAGTTGTGTCTTGCATTGTAAGCATAAAAAGTAACAAAAAATGCTTTAGGTTGTGCCTCTGGGCGTAGCTGCAGCAATTTTAGTAGGTTCTAAAGCGTTAAGATATTTCTACATAAAGACTTAATGGGATTGGTATAAGATGTGCAAATTTATTGAACTAGTTAACTTCTACTAGGTATTTATTTTAGTTATTATAATTAAGGGAAGTTAATTTAAGCTTACTGGTAATTCCAAACAATGTGTTTACATTTTTAGTTTCCCCACATCGGCCAATTCTGACATCAAAGCAAGTGTTGGCTTTGCACACCACAATAATTTAAATGTAACAAGCAATTACGCGCATGTGAAATTAGTTTGCCTGATATATTCAGTAATTTCAGGTTTTGATTACACGCTGGAGAGAGTGGTTGATTCTAGAGGAAGCTTAATAGTGTTTCACTTGCATGTGCTGGAAAGGAGGGAGTAATAAGGTTGTTCGAATTATTTGATGAAGCTGAATATTGCTTGAAGTAAATATATTGATATTACTTGTTAAATTTAGTTCGATATCGAATTCCACGAATAGTTTGTATAAGTTCATAGAATGTAGAATCAAAATAAAAGATGAAAAACAAGTAATTTGCTAGAAAACAAACCAATTCTTTGGATTACTGCTGCACATAAGCTTCTTAAAAGAAGCTAACGTACAGACGTATTAAACTGTCACTTTTTTAAGTTTGAATTCAATGTATGTTTACTAACGTTAAGAATAAGAAAAATGAATACTTACTATCACTAGCAACTAGTAGCCGTAGACAAATAATAATAATAATAATAGTAATAAGAACAAAAGCAAGAAACACCAATAGATTAACTGTATTTAGAGACTTTCTTGCACTGTAGCATTTTTAAAAGTGTTTTTCGAGATATTGAAAGTGCATGTGAATCCTTATCAAAGGGTAGCTATATATTCTTAACATGATATACCTGGGGAAAAGTATACAGTGCGTCCAGAACTGCGCGTTCATGTGGGGGATTTCGTAAACCGGAAGTATTTAGAAATTCGGGTGAGCGAATAACCCAGCGAGCAAAAGCTCGCCTCTCAGGCGGCCGGCCCGGGTTCGAATTCCGGCGGACTTTAGAATGATTTTACAATTTGTACGCTCCTCGTTTACCAAGTTAACGCCTGTACAAATCATTGGCCCATAAACAAGGAAACTCTGCCTGACCTTCGACGAGCAAGGTTAGCCGGCGTAAGGGCAAAGAGGCCTCGTAGAACCACTTTGTGGTTAAAACAGGGCACTGTTCTATATTAAGAGAAAGAAGTTAAATTGGTCAACTCAAGTGCTACAATGATCCATATTGAAATCCTAAAACTATAGAGAAGAATGATAGAACAGTTAGTTATAAATTTTCAACCACCAAGTCGATCTCTTCTAGTTTAAACATTGTAAATGTGTCGTCTGACAGCTTCCTTCGACAGTTAGCAAATTACAAATAGTTTTGAAACATTTATCGTAGTTTTAGAATGCAGTAATCCATAAAATATCTTAATGAAGATATCGACTGGCATTAAACATAAATCCACGACGCGTTGAACAAAGGTTTGTCCAGAGCTAAGGGTTGCGAAACTATAGATTAATGTACAGGCGTTGATGACGCTGCTACTGTACAAATCGTAAGCGGACATGTTACAGGGTGTTTCTTTGAATTTATATGATCATCGGTAGATCTGAAATACCATAACTCGAAACCGAGATGGCACTCGGAACGTCAAACTTATATCAGCATTTCGAGAAGCTGGGATATTCGACAAGGTCGTGATATGCCTAACCGGCATGATAGGGCTTTCCGAACGGATTGTTTATGTAACAAATAACATTCTTTTTGCACCTTACAACATTTCCACGTCCCATATCCACCTTGCACTTCCCTGGTGTGTAAACAAGGCCGCTCGCAAAGAGGGCGACCTTTTGCCGTCAACAAGAAAAGCTCTGCCATTGTGCCAGGAAGACGTAATCGTAAATTGTATGTACTGTATTGTGCCACGCAAATTGTGCACCCAAATATTAAGCGTTTAAAGCATGTACATTAAGTTCAGCGTCTTCAGTGGAGTCTCGTGCTTTAAGTTAATATAAAATCTTGGCCTCTTCCAGGCATTTCGTATTTTTCTTCTTTAAAAATTAAATGCTTCGGATTTGGCTAGATAGAATTACATATAGCTAGTTTGTATACATTGTGACGTTAGCTCTAGCACAAGTGTATGTATTTCACATTTAAATTGTGTCCATTTGTTCAAGGCTAATTTCCATCACTATTACAAAACTTGCATCAGCCCTACGCTCGAAAAACTATAATAACCAGTCCACCAGCGGTGCACCGAGTCGCGTACCTGGAGCGAAACACAGATAAGGAAGCGTTCGAAGAGTATAAAAGGAGAATCCGCAGTCATTTTAAATTAATTTTTCCCTGACCTTTTGTATCCTAATATCTGCCTCTAGCTTCGGTCAAGTTTTTGACCTCCAGCTAGAAATTCCACCCAAGTAACTGAAATTTATAATTTCGGTCCGGTCTCGATCTTAATTGAAACCCCAGCGTCCAACGAAAGCTTATAACTCCGGTCAGGTTTCGATCTTTGTTAGAAGCTATGTTTAACTTTCCGCACCAGCTCATTATTATCATAACACTTGCAGCAGATTTAATAATAAAATCGATTTACCTGCGCACCTGGAGAAATCTCCAGGTCAACACGATCCAGTTGCCTTTGCCGCAGGTATATTGGTTCACCGGCCGAGTCTCCAAATTGACCGCAAAAGCCTCCAGCGGTGCCCGGCGTTTTCAACTGCCAAAGGCGGGCTTTACGGAAATTAACACTGTTTCCTCATACCACTTCTCCAGATGACAATTTATCCGGCTGGGCTTGGTACACTCTTGGTAAACATCGCCGTCACCAGGTAAAACACTTTAATTCAGTTGAATCCGACTGCTTGACAAAATAATAACAAGTCCGCGACATCTTATTTATGTGACGTATACTGGATTTTAGATCTATTTACCATTTCTTTAGAGCTACCCAGCGCAACGACGCCTACCAGTGGATCCCGGCCCCGAGGCAAGCCAGCGTGCAGTGCAGGTTGCAGAACGACTACCCGAAATAGCAGAACACCGAAGATATTTTATTTTATTAATGTATGCTTATAATATTTTATTAAATTACGATTTAATTTGTGTGCATATCTAAACAAATTATACAGTATATTACAACACTGTGTTTTGTCCTGGTAAGTATACATTAGAGTGTGAACCCATGGCATTTGAGCTTCAACTAAGGCAACCCAGTTTAAGAATAATTATAGAAAATTTTGGTCAAACTGAGAATAAGCAATTTTAGTAAGAATTAACAATTGAAATTTAAAAATTCCTTGAACAATACCGGTTCGTTATAACATGACGACATCTTCTAGGAGTCAGGAATAATATTGTTGTGTACATATCCTTTTGATTATGAAAGTTATTTAACAGATTGCTCCTTAAAATTGCTGTGTATGTTGTGATTATTTGTTGCACATTATCTGGTAACAGTTATATTGAAGAGCAACAAATGTAAGTTCTCGTTGGCGGGTAGCTGGTTTACACATAACCCTAAATAAGTGTTTGAATCTCCCTTTTCTCGAATTCTGAAGCGATGAAATATGGTTGACTTAAGAATTAGAGGCGCTATGACAATAACATCTGCCGAACTAATTATCTACCCCCAACATATCACACTTGCAAACCCTCCCTTGCTCCGACTATGAGTTAGCGGAGATAATTTTTGTACAAGGCTTAACATCTTCGCGTTGAGGATGTGACCGTTTAAGCAATCGTTCATCCGATTTAACAGCCCCTTCAAGACATTTTACGTATTCAAGTTGTAGTAAAATTATAACTGAGCTTTTTTCAGATGGATTTTGCTTGTCGTGTGTCGCAAATGACGTTTTTCCCTGGAACAAAGTGAGAGTTGGAATTATGCATTTTTATCATTATAAAACCCTGGTAGTTTACTTAAATAATATCACTGCAAACTAATGTAAATGGTTGGTAAAAACGCGATAGGAACGCTGTATGAATTATCCAGTGCACTACTCTACAGTTTTTAAAGTAATATTAAAATTAAAATTAAAATATCTAGCTTGTAATACTTTATTTGCTCAGATTTTAATTTAATTGTGAATATAACGGGTCCAGCAACTGGTATGACCTATTTTTAGTAGGCTGTTACGAAAACATTATTTTGTTATTTGCATTTCTATTGTCAGATTTGTGTGCGTTAATTTATGCAGTTTCATAGATCATGGATAATTTTTCAGTTAACCAACGCCTATACGTGGTTAAAAGCTTATACGAAGTCAATCAGTTGTAAACACAGTGGATTTTGAGGTTGGGTAACATAACATGGCGGTCCAATTTCCCCGATTTGACGGCTCCTGATTTCTTTTTGTCTGAATATCTGAAGCAAAAGGTCTACGAGAAGAGTCCTCAAACAATACAAGGCCTTAAAATGAGTATTTCAGAAGAAATAGAGAGTATTGGACCAGAATTGTTGAGAAGAGTGATGCAAAACGTTAGAGTGTTAGACAAAGATTGCAGTATTGCATCGAGGCTCAGGGAGGCCATTTAAATGAAGTAATTCTTAGGAACTAAAATTGCACATAATAAAGTTGATATTCATCTCAATTTTGTTTCAATCCATTACTTTTTATCCTTAGGGCAGGTCTTGGAAAATAGGTCATACCAGTTGCTGGACCCGTTATGAACAACAAACTTTTCCCCGATTGGCAAAAATTAGAAAATGGAAACGTATAGATATAGAAATATAGTTGTTTAGTTATATTTAAGCAATAAATTTAACATGGAATTTAGGAATTAAAATATGCTTAAAAATACATGTTTTTGGGTTTTTGACCAGCGACTTATAAGGCGCTTTTATTATCAAATCACATGACAGGTTCAAATATTAACAATACAGCCGATTTAATTTGTTAAGGTTTATTTAGCTTAATACATTACAAATTTAAAAATAATTCGGTCATTAATAGATTTAGTTTCTGATAACATGATAGACTACGAAATAATCTGAGCAAAATACCCTTAGTGTCTTAAAACAACAATAAAATGTTTGGTTGAACGAAGGCCCTATGTAAATTATAAATACCCACGGCTGCAAATCTAGTTCAATTACATTCCTTTGAGATTTCTCATAAACTTAGATAGGAACTGCAAAACACATAGAGGGTTACTAAAAATTGTTTAAAATTTATACCCTTCGTTGTTCAAGAAGGCCTGTTTCACGCCATTCTGCTAAGTACGAACTTAAAACGGTTGGTTAAAATATTTATAAAATGTTTTAACAACTTACTTCAAAAGTTTACAATGTAACGTTAGCACTGGCACCAAATTTACCTAAAGCATAAATCTTGTCCTAGAAAGTTGTATGGCGCTGAAACCGATACAATCTACGCTTCCATCTCCCGGGCGCACAAATTCCAGATAAGGCGAACCTAGCCACAATGCGCGACGTAGTTTAAACCAACACACGACGCAATTGCCACTCTATACCATCAAGAAACAGCACCGACCGTCCGGCTTGCTAAAGTCATTTAAGTCTTTCGATTCTAACCAGCATATGTGTTCCAGGAAGCCATCTTTTCTAGAACCTGCTCAAATCCGGCGGACAGACGTGTCTTGCTGAGAACTCCTTTTGAATTCAACACCACCGTCCCCAGGCCATAGTAGCTCTAACCTCACACTGAAAATTTCAAATCCGACGGCGTAGCCAAAGGCTAGTCCCATATACCTGCAGGGGCTCGGATTTCAGTCCCAAGTGCCAAAAATCTCCATCGGTCGCCGCCAAAACCGGACGGCGCACGCCGCACTTTTTGTTGAGATAAAATCGCCCTGTGCGGTCAAAATTTTACCTCCAAGGGGTCGCCAGTACCTGCCCGGCTTAATTCAGTATCATAGATAACCACTCACCTCGTAATTTACTGAATTTCCTAACATTTGCACGAGCACGGAATGTAAACATTGCCATTTTGGGCCCCCATATCTAACCTACTATGTTATAGCAACGTCGCTCATTGGAACTATGATGTGCAGTCAGGATGAATTTGGTCGAGACAAGAGACGGCGACTGACCCACCAGACGTGTACGTTGGGTTGCAGACCGCCAAGGACCGTCAAACCCGGCCCCAGTCCCTGAATGAATATTCTGATTTGTAGCCGTAATATTTCATTTTTTCTAGTACGCAGTACGTTGGAGTGTTTTAGTTTTACAAGTCTCGCGAAAAAGACAGCCTACCGTCTGCCAGTTTGCAAAGATTGCATAAGAAACCCAAGCCTGTTTCGTTAAATGAAATTGACTTACTCGTTTTTGTGTAGTTTATGATTAAATGCCATCACGCGACGAGGAAGTTTCTGTTACAGTGAGCTTAGATCATTATTATTTCAAATTCTATTAACCCGATGAATTACTATATACGATGGATGATCAATGTATTCGCAGCCTTACATATAAAGAAACAACCTAGACGCTTGAATCAATATTAATTTTTCAGCATGATCACCTCGAACAGCAATATAATTTCCTAAACGATGCTTTAGGCAGCAATTTCTTGCAAGCAGCAATGTTATTCAGAAGACACCAATATTAGACCATACATTTAGGTGCCTCTTTAGAAGATTCTCTTCCCTGCTTAAACTTCGTTGACCATTTTTTGGCGGTGCTGTAAGAAGAGGCAGACTCACTCTATGTAAACACTGGTAGATTTCAAGAGGCGTCATTCTTTTTGCACAAATGTTCAATTACTGCACAAATTTCACCTTTTTCCATTCTAGAGAACTTAAGACGAATTACTTTAGAGCACAGCAAAAGGGTGTTGTGTCAAAATACGGCAATTGTGTTTTAAAATACCTAAGCTTTTTATGTTAGGCCATGAACACATTGATAGCTCCTCATATCTATTTACGCATTTTGCTAATGCATCACAAATAACTTTAAAAAATGAAAAAATATGACTATTGTAAGTCATGTTTCTTCGTTAGAAGAATAACATTTTCGAACAAATTCATACTTCCCAACAAATAAAAATTATGCGTCTAAAGAGAAAAGAGAGTTTTGAAAAGTATACTAATAAACTAGGAAGCAACGTACAGTTACATTAAACCATTTTTTCTTTCACTTGCATGCTCACTGTAAGGTACAAAATAATAAATTAAAAACACACTATTTTATATCGCATTAGAGCCAAGCACATCTATTTCTATAAATGTTTATTTAAATTTTTCTGGTAGCAGTAGAATTTTATCTATTTTATTTTTAACTTGATTTAGTACCAAGGGTGTTAAAAACTATAGAAAGCACTAGTTGCTTTCTTAATTGTTACTCATGTCTATTTTGAATAAGCGGTCAAGTAATTATCATTTAAAAATTATTAAACCGCTCAGTACAGAATCAGGCTGAGTCAAGCACAGTGAATCCAATTTAATAATGTGTGTATATGGAGAGCTTCGGTCGCAATGCAGAGGTGATTGTCATGGCAACAGCACTATTTCCAACGTTGAACAGAGCGTTTCATAATTACTTTTAGGTTGGTAGTCGCATTTTTGGTTCTGCCGTTACCAAGCTAATTTAAATCTAATTTCACTATATTGATTGGTTTGCTTAGAGTGTCAAAAAATAAATGCAGGCTTTAGTTACTACAGTCAAATGGAACTTATGGGAATGTTATAATGATGAGGCAATATTTTTTATTTTATAAAGCTGTTTCAATTTTATCTGATTTATAAGTTACAGTTTACAAAATATTTTGTAATGATAAACGGCGCAACTGAGAAATGTTCAAGCAAACGCTTAAAAATTAATCCAATCCTGCATTTGAAGCTTGTGTTGCATGATGTACTTTACAAGCTACACTTAAGGATAATTGGACGTTTAGGAACGTTTTTCACACTTATTAGTATTGCGGTTGTGAAACATTTTCTCGCTAGTTACTTCGTACAGTTTCGATAAAAAAAATTGTAAGTACCTATCTATGTAGGTGCTTATTTCCGAGATAGTAACAATATAAATAAATATTTGAAATAATAAATGAAAGCTTTGCTTAAGCCTTAGAGTAGTTTTATTTTTATCAAAAATATTGAACACAAATTTAAACTACAAAACTAAAATTATTACTTACTAGTATGATGTCAAGTTTTCGAGGCTTTTCTGCTAGTTTATCGAAAATAGCACCAGGCATTGGATTCATAGATCTGTAAAGATGTAACAGTGTTAAACCATTTAATCTTTTATCGGAAGATGAGTTTTGTAGATAACTTTTTAAACGTCGTAATACAGAAAAAGTTCTTTCACTTTCCACAGTAGACACAGGCAAAATTTCGAGTAATGTCAAAAATGTACTAATATTGGGCAGCATAAGCGTCTTTTCACAAGATGCCAAAGCAGTTCAGGTATCTTTTGGCCACTGGTATTATTCCAGTCTAGCAATTGCTCTGTACCAAAATTGAAATTCCACTTTCAGTTCATCAAGGGTACGTGTTAGGTCACTTCTATAAAACATTAGCAAATCTTCAAATTCTTTTATAACGGCATCGGAAAGGTTGAGAAGATCTGCTAGTAATAAACTTTGAAATCCAAGCATTAGTGATTTTTGTTTTTAAAACCTTTCTTTCAAATTATTTATAAAATTGTCTAAACATAGAATATACGGATGGGGCCATAATTATACAGGGTGTTACAAAAATGTCGGGCTGGCTATACATAGACGGTTTCTACAACTAAAAATAAGCAAAAAAGTTTATATAATATGGTTCGTTACTGAATTACAGCGGTGAATTTAAAGAAATTTACTTAAAGCTTTTCAGATTAATATTAAGTAGGCAGTCCGTGCTTTTTGTTTTCAGTCGTGACAGTTGATTAAGTCATTTATTTGATTAATACTGTTTTCTAATTAATAGTACAAAATGGGGATTATTCTTTGGAAGAGATGTCCGACATGCATTTAATGTATGGTTTGGCACATTGTAACAGAACAGAAGCAAGAATACTTTAAGCAGACGTTTACCAAATAAAAAAACGTTCGAACGACTTTATATTAGATTAAAGGAAACAGGATCCTTCAAACCGGTAGTCCGAGATCGTGGCAGACCACGAACTACAAGAACTTTGGACTTGGAAGAACGTGTGTTGGATCGTGTTGAAGAAAATGCAGGTACTAGTTCTCGAAGAATTGCATCGGCGGAAGTTGTCGATCATGTGAGTGTGTGGCGGATTTTAAGAACTAATCAGCTTTATCCGTACCACCTGCAAAGAGTACAGGGACTTAGTGAGAATGACTTCCCACCACGAGAAGCTTACTGTGTACGGTTGTTAGAGACATGCGCCGTCGATCGTCTCTTTCTGACGTGTGTGCTCTTTACTGATGAAGCTGGCTTTACAAGAGATGGTATCGTTAATTTTCATAATTTACCCCAGTGGCAAAAAGAAAACCCTCATGCTATTATTCAGTCCAGACATCAAGCGCAGTTTTCATTAAATGTGTGGGCAGGAATTATCAACGACTTCTTGATTGGTCCTGTTGTACTTCCCCGGCGACTTTCTGGGCAGAATTATCGTTATTTTTTAGAAAACGACTTACCAGGTTTGCTGGAAGCTGTTCCACTAAATGTTAGAGGACGCATGTGCTTCATGCATGACGGTGCACCGGCTCACTCAGTCACACAGCACGCGAATTTTTAAATGCCGTATATCCTGGAAGATGGATTGGTCGTGGTGGACCTGTAGCGTGGCCTGTACGATCTCTCGATTTAAATCCTCTCAATTTTTACATATGGGGACATTTAAAATCTATGGTATATTTTACTCCAATTCAAAATATTGAGGATCTTCAACGTAGAGTAAAAGATGGATGCCAGCAAATTCGAAATACACCAGGAATTTTTGAGCGCGTGAGGCAGTCCATGATACTACGGGCTCAGCAGTGTGTTGCTGCCCGTGGAGGTTATTTTGAACATTTTTTATGATTTACATTAAAAACTCCCGTTTTCTGTAACCTTTTTTAAATAAAAAAATGAAAAACTTCAAGTGGCTGTAATTCAGTAACGAACCATTTTAGGACATATGTTTATATAAACTTTTTTGCTTATTTTTAGTTGTAGAAACCGTCTATTTATAGCCAGCCCAACATTTTTGTAACACCCTGTATATAACTACAATGAGATAACATGAATAACAAAATAGAATGCTTGAGTAAGAAAGAGATGGCCATACGAAAAAATTATTTTAGTAGGCATGTGTGGTTGACATCTGTCATAATTAAATGTGGGCCAGGCCTACTCGAATATTTGCTACTATGTTTATCTCTTTCTTACTCAAGCAATACGAGTTATTTTCTTGTTCATGTTATCTCATTGCTGTTATATATAATTGTGGCCCCATCGGTATATTGGAATGCGATAGTAGTCTTCAACACTATCAATATATATATATTGAGACGGTCTTAAGCCCTGAATCGCACATCTCGAGCACAGCAAACTAATGAATAGGTCATAAAAGCTCAGAATGGGAGATAGGATTTAATAGCAACAAATAAAATAAAATCAAATTTGAATTAGCAATCAAATTGGCAAAGCAATGCCTGTAATAAGTATTAAATTCGTAACATAAAAGGAAAGGCAGAGTTCTAAACCTAATAGGAATGGGACCACAATATTTAATTAGTTTAGAATATTAAAAGGGGATGGTAAAATGCAAAAGCCAATCCAGATATTGGTAAATCGATTATGAAAAGAATGGTCACATGCTTGTCGAGGTAAATTGCAAGTCAGAAATCGTTGTATAAATTTCTCTTTGAGCATATTCTTAAAAGGTATAAAAATGCAGAAGGTAAAACAGAGTGCAAAGAGCACACAGGAATAAATCTGAAGGCAAATAAAGGGAAGAAAATGAATAATTAACCTGCAAGATTATTTGAAAATCCGAATATTAATCTGAAGCAAGAGTGGAAAAAATGAAATGGACTTTTAGTTGAACTCTGAAGTGTTTCTTGTGGAAGTGAACGAAAGGAAGAACTGATCAGTGAGAACGTTGTGAAAAAGGACGGTTAATAAGTGCGGGACACAGTTATGTGAAAGACAAAATTAACAAAAGTAATGGACAAATTTAGTAGATAAGCAAAAGTTTGTAAAAAGATTAGATTTAAGGTGTTTAATTGTTAGAAGATTTTGATTTGATTAGTTTTATATTGATATGCAATTGTTTTAATAGCTTTGGAGGGGACAATTGAAATAAAATTTGCTGGTGACAGCTTGAAAAGTGGCTGGTGTTTTAATTTAAAATTTAGTACCTTTACATACAGTTACAGCCTTAAAAATTCATCAGAGTGCTATTTACGTGGTCGTAATTGTCAACGTTCGGCACCGATTTCGATCCTGCGGCAAAACTTCGAGGCACAGTCTCGACTCTTTTGAGGACATCCCGGACCGGTTTTGCAGTTCCAGCGATAGCAGGTGAGCCTTACGAGGACCACATCAACACCGCACATCCGGCATCCCACTCCAAGAGAAGATCTGGGCACATTCTTGCTGCGGCCGAGGTTCGGACGGGCATGCAAAGAAGGTTTCGCAGGTTAGTGGTGAAGCCAATATAAATTATACCAATGTGTACCTGCTGAGAAGCTGCTTAAACGTCGCTGTATAACAGAGCCCAGGCGTATTATTTCCTTGTAAAAATTGAAATTGAAAAATCCAAGTGTAGAAGTGAGGTTAGGATCCTTCCTTGGCTTGGGGTTAAAACAATCAAGGTACGGGTATTGCCCGAAAGAAACAAAAGATAGCTACTGACGCTACTAGAAAGCGGGAAATGATGAATTTACCTGTGAGATTTACTCATTGAGTTGTATTTAATTAACTGAAAACCAAAACGACAAACACTTGATGACTTTCATAAACGTAAATTTATTTAGATCTGATGTAGCATTTTAGCGGGTATCTGAACTAGGCACATAGGCGTACGGTAGAATTTTAAATAAAATAATTGGGACCCACACCTTGTAATAAGATCTCTGCTTACCTGAGCTAGCCAACATTAATTTAATTTACGATTAGATTTTATCTAAAAGTAGGGGCGTACGAGCAACAATTCAAGTCAAACATAAAGGAACTCACAATAATTATCCCTGAGCGTTTCATAAATCTGTAATATTTGCTGAACCCAAAAGAAATTTATGTTAGCGATGGGAGGCTCTAGCTACATTTTATTTTAAATATTAATTATATAGTAAAGCCGTATAACCATCACAGCAATATATTGCATCTTTTGTTTGAGAAGTAGTGCCACGCGGCTTATTGAAAGGAAAATAAGAATTTTCAGCCTGTTTTTGATCATTCAAGAATAATTTATTATATTCTTCATCTGCATGTTGTCTCAATTTTTTAAATTTCTTATTCAGTATCTTTCACTAAATTTGTTGCCTTTCTTAAATAAATATTTCGTTGTTAAAGACACCGACATAGAAAGCTAATGTAACTAAATACCTAAATGACCACCTGCAAAGAGATGGCAAATTCAATCTTTTTGCTCCTGATCCTAACAGATCTGCAGTATTTGCTGAATATCTATCTGTCCATTGAGAAATCTTATCTAAAGCAAGTACAGTCGGTGAATCAAAACAGTTTACACTTGAGTTTTTCAGTGTAAGTGTTTAAAAAATCAGTAAATCTGCAAGGTACTTTAAGTGAACTGAAGTACTCTTAAAATTTGTTTACACTTAACGTAGCAAACTAAATTTATTGCAAATTTACTGATTTTTTAAAAACTTATACTGAAAAACTCAAGTGTAAACTGTTTTGATTCCCCGACTGTACAATGCCATAATATAACTCCAAAAAAACTGCAACAGAGTTGTACCTTTCAGTCCGTCTAATAGCATAGGCGTCGTCAGTTCTTCTTGACTAGAAGAAACGTTGTAGATTGTATTGCCTTTAGAGTATTAAATAAAAAATATAGATTTCAAGAGCTAGATACGGCTAGGTTCAGTGAATATGCAGCACAGTGTACATATACTGCTGTTGGATATAGTTCTTGAATATGGTCCTGTACTCCATTAAACTTGCCGCTCATGGCAGCAGCGCCATCGTACCTCTGACCACGTAGCTTGCTCATATCGGTTACAAAATATATTAAACTCACAACTATTGCTGTAGAAATTCCTTTTCCTGTAACATATTAAAGGGACAGAACAGTTCTTCAACTTTGGAAAATGTTGAGTCTATACAGTGAACACAAAGAGACATTTGCTCTACACCAGCAATATTGGTGGTCTCATCAGCGAGTACTGAAAAATATCGGGACGAATTGACTTTACATACCAACTTGCGAATAATCAAACTGTTCCTTATGTCAATTATTTCATGTTATATTTTTTAGCTGGTATATAAGGCATTATTTTTGGAGTTAGTTAACACTTCAACACTTATTGAAGAGTTTGGTCAAATTTCGCTCGATACCTCAAAAGTTCTCGGAAATAACCCCTTACTGCTAAGCTTTGTCTTTCACATAACAAAACTGTAATAGGCTTTAAATTGTTCCTATTTTCCAAAATTTTTCGCCTCTTCATGTATTTGCTGATTTATCGGATCTTGCACCCCAGTTTCAATTTTTAAAATAATGTCGGCGTTTTGGACATTATTTTGATGGTACGTTATGCAAAAAATAGTATTTGATTTACCGGTCTTAGAAAACAGCGGGGGAAAAATAACAGGTTTTGGTTTGGTTGATTGTTTCTACGTCCTAATGACTGATTAAGGAAACGTAGAAGATCGTTTTTATTTTTTTTTTTGTACTCAGCCAACAGCCATCAGGCCAATTATAGGCGTCGTTGTACATTTATGAAGACTTCCAACCCCACTAACGACTGTCATGATGTTATTATGACATCCGGGACCAACTATGTCCGTGGCAGCCGTACCACGAGGTGCCGGGGGAAGCAGCCGTAAAACTCCCATCCAAGTTCTGGCCAGAAAGAGCGTTGCTTAACTCTGCTGATCGTACGTGCACGCTTGTTCAAGCTACACCACCCAGAACCTTTAATCGTTGTTCAGATAAACGTAGATATCAATTTAATATTAGAAACTGACATTAGCAGTCAGCAATAGCTGTTATTTTTGTAAGCTGTGTGGAGATCCTATCTATTCATTGCGAAATTTGTTTCCAGCTATGAGAAACTAATCTTCACAGAAAACGCAATCGTAATAAGCTAAGTGAAGTAGTGATTAACATGATATTTTGTATATTTAAAATTTAATAATACTGGTATTTTATACATTCTATAAGGATAAATTGTACTACGTTATTTGGGTCATCTCTTTTAAGTATATTTGAATCGTAGAATATCTATTAAATTAGAGGAGCGTTTTTTCAAAAGTCGACATCTACAAAATTTGCGATTTTGAGTTTTATATAGTTTCCATATAAGTTTTTAGTCAGGAATTAAATCATGCATTCAGATTTTACAAAACTCGACATGTGACATAGTTATAGGGTCCACAATATCGACCGGTTTTACAAAACACGACATCTGAAGTAGTTGCAGTTTTATCAAAACACGATATCTGTGCATGTTGAAATTTTTTTATGTCTTACGCAGTAGTTGCATTGAGGTCACTGCCACATAAAGACGTTCTTTGTTACACATTGACAAATTAAAGTGTAAAATAGTGCTACAAACCATGAATGAAAGTGCGGAATATACAAAACAAATCGAGGTGGTCGAAGAAAGTGTAAAGATAATCTTAAAGCACATAAAACAGGTAGATATTTCAAAGCATTCCTTGGACCAGCTGACATTGCCTGTGAACATGGTATGAAAAACAAAAGACGAAATACACTTTGCCGCGCACAAGAACTTACTGCTAAAAACCTCGTCGAATTTCGAGACATAATATATTCTGAAGATAAAATGGCCAATCAAGATAAGCTACTGCTACACTACATGGATATTTCAAGTCCCAAAAGAAAAACCGTGAATGATAGGAAAAGGAAAAACAGTAGGTCTTCTTCGATAAAGTATTTTGTGAAAATCGATACAAGCATGGTTCCCGTATGTGCCGAAACTTTTAGAAAAGTTACTGGCGCAAGCAAGGATAGAATTTCATTACTTGTCCAGAAATTTTTAAACAAACGTCCTTTAAAAGAAGCAAGAGGAGGATCTAGAGCTACTGCACATGATGACTTAATATCAAGCCGAATTAAGCAAAACATAATGCAATATCGTTGCAGGGAAAGTCACTACTCCCGAAAAAAGTGCCAAAGGTCGTACCTACCACCTACTTTAAATCTCAACCTGATGTGGGAACGCTTTGTTTCATCTACTAACTTACAATGTTCTTTATCGAAATACAAAAAAGTTTTCTATAAATCTTTCAATTTAGGATTTGGACACTCTCACGAAGACACGTGCTTTTCATGTAGTAAAGAATTTCAGATTAAAATCAAAAATTCCTCAGACTTAGTAGCAAAGAATGAACTTAGAAGCAAGTACCGATCACATAAACTAAGAGCCAAAAAATTTTTAGAAATTTTAAATAGACATTCTGATGATACCATTAAAATATTTTTTAATTGCCAACAAAATCAGCCTTTGCCGAAAACGTCTGTAGGGGAGGTATTCTTTCTGAGGCAAGTATGGCTGTTTAATCTTTGTATTATGCAGCACGAACCGAACGGACAGAACAAGGATACGACATATCATTATACATGGTTGGAAACAAAAGCAGGTAGAGGAGCCAACGAAATAGCGTTTGCGGTACAGCATTATTTGAAGGAATTAGAAAATCGTATATCTGGCAAACGAGATATTACTTTAGAGTTATTTTCCGACTCTTGTGTTTCCCAGAATAAAAATTCTATGATCATGACCATGCTCTTAAATTTTGTTCAAAGATCTACAGTATTTACCCGTATACGGCATATCTTCCCCATCAGAGGGCATAGTTACATGCCCCCTGATAGAGTTTTTGGAAGAGTAGAAAAAGATCTGAGGAACATCGAGATTATTACTGCACCCTCCACATATTATGACGTATATGGGAAGCATGGAACTGCACAGGTTTGGGGACGTGACTGGAACACGTACGATATTAAAGCTACCACGAAAGATACTATTAAAAGTAAACTGCCGTTTAAAATCACAGACGCCCGAATTTTAACATACAGTAAAGAAAATTCAAGTCCATCTTGCGAAGTGCAGAAGACATACGTTGGGGATGCCGTTCGAGTAGAGGTGTTGAAGGAAGGGTCGGATATAAACACAATACTGAAATCCAAGAAACTTCCACCAGTGAACCACGTCAACGTTAAGAAGAAGAAGAATGTACAACAACTTCTGGGTTCGTTAGAACACGATGAAGAGGGCAAGAAATTTTACAATATTGTAATGGAAGGGCAAGCAAAGGAAGCAGTCGAAAATGAAAGACGAGATTATGATGATACAGAACCAGTTATATAAAACCGAAGCTGTTTGTTTTTCTCTATTTTATAGTGATGAAGAACACCACACATGGACCGTTTATTTTCTTATGTTACTGAACATTTTTGCAAATGATATATTGTTTTTTTTCTTGTATAGTGTTCAAGAGCACCACACATGGACTGTTTGTTTTTTTTATTTAGTTTAACATTGCAAATGTTATATTTTATATTCTATTAGATTATTACTTTATGTAGCTTCCTTATGTTATATGAGATTTTAATACTTCATCTGTAGTTGTCGAGTTTTTGGAAAAACTGTTGTTTTTATTTAGTCTGTAAACACTACATTTTTTTATATTACTGTTTTGTAATACTTATGTAATATGGAAATGACAATAAATGAATTATTAAAGATATAAAATACATAATAATGCAACAAAGAACATGCCTAAGCAGAAAAAAGCTTCTCCTGAAAATTTTACTTTTTGTAGATGTCAACTTTTGATAAAACGCTCCTATTTTGTAGAACAACTTCAGTGCAGGGTGCCCTTTCTTAATTATGTACTTATAGCGTCTTAATTTAGTTGATAGTAAATGTATGATATTGACATAGTATGTCGGTACAACCGGGTGTCTTAAAATGAATTAAATCTAGTATGCTTGAATTTCTTCTAATGCAATACCAATAACAATGTAGGGCACATAAAAATGTACATGCAAACAACATTCAAAACATACTAGATGTAATTCATTTTAAGGTACCAGGTAATTATAACAACAATAATTAATAAATCGTTAGTACCGATTTGCCTCTTTGCATTTGTTACTGCTGTCTGCTAATTTTTCAGAAATTAGGATTGTCTAAGCTACATATATTAAAGTTTATAAGTTTTCTTGACCTAAGTGTATTTCTGAGATATAAAAACTTGTTGGCGCTTAAAGATATAGGACTCTTGCATCCTTTAAGAACTGCACACCGTCTTCTCTGAAGCTAGTGGCGGGCCCTCAAATACACTTTTATAGCATACAATTTTTGGATTTAAATCCAGGAAGTTGATTTAAAGCTACGATTGCGCTAACAGGTATTTACATTGTTGTGTGCGTTAACATTTGTAAACATTAAATAAAATGCAAATAGGTCGAGTGCATGATAAATAATATAAAACTGCACTAACAATATTCTGTATACGATCATACTAATTTTAATAGTTGAATATGAACATTGGTTTTTATGTCACACTTGTTAAATTTTGGGGGGGGGGGGGGATAACCACCAATATTCGAAACGTCGTTGGCAAATGTGGTACGGGTGTGGGCAACGAAAGAAGATAACGATTAATACAATTTTGTTTGGACAATGGGTTTACAAGTAAACTATATCCCAATCAAAATCCTATGGAGATCTTCAATAAAACAGTACCTGACGTAGCTTGTGGTTCCCACAATCAGTTACTTATGTGCACTTTCTAACAAAAATTCAAAATGTATCTCCAAACAAAAAATTCTGTCTAACTTTACTGATACAGTATTTCAAAATCACGTCAATAAAACTATTCCGAATGACATAATACTTCTCACTTATAAAAATCCAAATGAATTATGGAAGTCTTTGAAACAACGCATCGTCCAAGCTATTTCATAAACATAAAATTAAAACACCATTAATCAAAAGCAACCATGGATGACAACTAAAAGAAAAAGTCTCTTAAAATGGCTAGTCAACACAGTAAACATAAAGCGACAGAATACAATGAAATAACCAGACAAATACAAAAACTTCGACGGAGAGACAAAAATGCCTATGTTCAAGCCATATGTAAAGAGCTACAATCCCAATCGAACAATAACAGCACCAGAGACTTGTTTCAAAAGATCAAACTGATAACTCGTAAATTCAAACCAAAAACTTGGTCAATCAAAGAAGCTGAAGGAAGAACGGTTACCAATTTAGGTATGGTATATACAGTATTAAGCGCCAGCGTGGCGCGGTGGCTAGAGCATTGGACTGCGGCGCGGAAGTCTGGAGTTCAAATCCCAGATCGATGCCTGGCGGGCGGCCTACCCAGTCGCTTTAAATAATTGGGAACCTGCGTTCGAAAGAACAAGGGGTAATAATGCGGTTGTCTAATGCGTGATGCATACTACATCACCACGTGTCATGAATTTGGCACGCGACAGCAGGGTGTGAGAGCGAGGATACGGAAGCTCTGACCTTTCGCCTTGCAGGCCAAGCTCCTTCATGGGGTGTTAGTGCCTCACCATTATTATATATATACAGTATTAAGAACGGTGAGAACATTTTAACGATCGAAGACAATTTTTTGGAGGACGAGCAATGCGACGACTCCAATTATTGTCTGAGATCGGTAATTGCTTAACGTTCGTGATATTTTTCTTCAAACGTCAGTAACTAGTAACATTATACTACAGAATAATATGTTGGTGGCACTGTAAGCTTATGTCAAATTCGAGGTTAGCAGGTTAGGTTTTGCGTCAGTCTGTGTCAAAACAAAAGCAAAACCTAACCTGCTAACCTCGAATTTTTACTTACCGTGCTAGAACGGTAAACATAAGTGTGGCAAAAATAACGTGAACATCTATATCAAAATGAAGAATAAGATGTTTCTTGTTATCACTTTGAACGTGAAACAGATATTCTTATAGCTAGAGTGGAAGCAGCTGTACAACATAATAATGCTGCGGGTATAGACTCAGTTCCTGCCGAAGCTTTTAAAGAAATGGGAATCACTGGTTTGAAAATGCTATTTAACCTCTGTCAGAGAATCTGTGAAACCGGTATATGGCCAGATGAGCGAAAAACTTCGATATTTGTTTTTCTTCATAAAAAGGTCTTACAAACAACTGGGACAATTATCGTATTTTTGCCTTGATTTCTCCCGCTAGTAATATTTTATTGTATGTATATTATTCAGGCCCATCTGAAACATTAGCTCGCCTGGCAGATATCTCCAGAACAGACCGATCTCCGCAGCCTAGTGCGTTGCACGTCTACCTAGCATTCGGGATTTCGTGGGTTCGATTTCCGCGACCGTTTGCCTTGATTCAGATTTTTAGGTGGTTTTCCTGAGTCAACAGAGTACCTTTTCTGGGGTGAATGCGGGGGCAGTATTTCTCCACCTTTCCTGACCTTTTTTCCATTCTCTACCTCTCCTTTCTCTCACCCATCCCGAGTTTCCCGTTCTTGGCTGAAGAGGGACGGAAGATTCCTATAGCAGTCCGCCCCCAGTTGGGGGAATTGAAATTACTTTAACCTTTGTCCTTTTGTGTAGAACAGAATTCTAGAATTCTTTAAGGGACGCGGTACACAAAGATTACAGAGAAGGCTAGAGAATACAACATTCCATCATAAAAATGTGTCATCAATTACAGCAAGGAGTTCGATAATCTGAAATGGGAAAAGCTCTGGAATGTATTACTTACTATGGGAGTGCCTAAACATTTAGTGTATCTTATAAAAAAACTATATAATAATAACTCTTGTCGGGAAAGAGTTGATAAATATCTTTCAGAAGAATGCATTATAGGCAAAGGTGTCAGACAAGAATGCGTTCATTATCTATTGCTCTTCAATATCTATATCGAAATAATAAAGAGACAAGTGCTGGAAGAGTGAAATGGTGGTATAACTATTGGTGGGTCAAAAATATTAAACCTTAGGTTTGCAGATGATACCACGCTGATTGTCGCAAGTAAAAATGAAATCTTCCCACTTTTTAACAAACTTGAAGAGTTTACTGTACTTTCTCAACATTAATTATCATAAAACCAAAATCAAGATAATTGACAGTGAAAATCACAATTGGCCTCACATTCAAAGCAATGACCAATGCCAGGTTGTAAATAGTCTGACATACCAGTGAACTTTAATAGAAAACAGCGGCAAGTGTGAATATTCGAATATTCGCAGGATACAATTGGGTAGGACGGTGATAACTCAACTTAACAAAATATGCACAGATACAAATATCACAAAAAAACACGAAAATGCAACTCGTTAATTCGTTAGTATTTTTCATATTTTTCTCTGCCGTGAACACATGGGTTGTGAAAAAAGCGGATTACCGTCAAATTGAGTTAGTTAGTTAAAAAAAATCACCAAAGCTTTGGATAGATTTAACAAGGGATCTTTTCCACACTAGTTTGAGTAAAGCCGTCCATATGGCTTCCAATAAACAAAGATGGCGAAACACGATAAGAAGAGCCAACATTCAAAATAAATAATGGGTTACAACTCATCTGTCAAGATTTTATGAATAAGAAGAAGAGTAATAAAGTAATCACTTCACTGCACAACGTGCGTTTGTTAAAATTACCACAAGATAACACAGTACCTTTGAGGGATTCAGTTTGCTACGGTGATGTCCAACGGAGCTGCAGGTCGTGCTCAAACAACTGCACAAAATTCTTGAAACACTACGAGAAACGGCCTAGGGTGCGATGTGTCAAGTGGATCCAGACGGTCTTAGATCCCCAGAGGGTAGAACGAAGAACATAATCAAACAGGCAATGGGTGCGGTAGGGTACACGTAGTTTCATTAACTACAATTAGCACAAACGAGGTTCCCAATTAATGATCCGCCCAAGGCGTCAACTCGGAGCGCCAACTCAGCGGTACAGCAATTCCTCTGCTAATAACTACACAAAACGTCGTTTAGATAACCAAAAACTTCACCAAAAACACCCATTCAGTTTCACTAATTTCAGCATCGCCCGGCGAAGAGCCCAAGGGTCTTTGCCGCAGCGGAGCGAACCTGCACACTTGCTGTTTTGTTGAAATTAGGCGGTAGAATCCTGAAGCCAAGAAAACGTGCGAAAGCGCTAATTAATTTGTTCTCTGTCTAACTCATATAAAAAGTACCAGATTGCGCCAATTTTGGCGCAATATTAAATCCGAATTTCGCATGAAGAGAGATACGCCGGGACTAAACCTAAACGAGAAAATTGCAGACAATGGGTGACCAGACCGGCAATTAAGGTAAGACGAGCCAACTTACGTCATTTATCTGAATTTAAATTTAAAACGTTGCCGAAGAAATGAAATGCAGTGGACCCGCAAACGCCAGTGTTTGAAAGGAACAAAAGTACGTTTTAAAACATAGCTATACTATCAATTTGGACTTAAATAAAACAAGAAACGTGCTAGAATTTCGGATATAAAACCGGAAAAATGGGGAAATGCGCTAAATGCAAAAATTATCTTTACAAGAAGCTAATTATGACGTTAGTTCTGGTTAGATTGTTGCATTCAAAATTTCTTCAATATTAAAATTTAGTTTCAAATGCTACATCACTCACAGTTTGATTTACTATTGATGATTGTGCAATCGTCGCAAATCGGGATGAATTTTGAACTAGTCCATAGGTCACAGTAGATGTTTCATAGCTTAGCTCTGGGTTTACTTTTATTTTTGTATACCATTTTTGGTTTTATGTTGCAACATCTGAGATAAGATATTATTATTAAAACTATGTGCTATGCTTGTTTTTATTATTTAACGCGTAGAAGCCGAATTTCAGGTTATTGATAGCCTAGAAAGTGACTTTAAAGCGGGAATTGTATACTGAAAACTCTTCTAATTTCTTACATTGTGAAATAAATGTATTTGAATTTATTAGAAACTAAAGTTCATGATATTGAATCGAAAGCAAGAAAACAGTATTTAATATTGTTAGCATCTGAATTGGTTAAATTTTGAGCAAATTTGAAATATGAACAAATTTATTTGAACATAAACTAAATTATGTCGAATGAGATGTCATGATCCATTTGACGCAAACTAAATTAGTGCGTAACTTATTTTATCAGAAAATCAGATGTAACAAAGTTATTAGCAAATTGTTTTTTTAGTTTCTTGATTGGTTTTATTGAAAAATAATTAATTAAGCCACTTGTTGCCGGCCAATGAATTTAAGTATCATTTATTGTTCTAAACAAAAGGCAGTTTTGTATATAGGGAAGAGCGGTCTACATCAGCTGGCACTTCTCATTTTACTGTTGGTTGCCGAAACCGTTCAACCTTGATATCCCAAAAAAGTAAAATTGTTAGAAACAATCTAAAGTTTTATTTGCCTACCTGATTGACAGCTTCGATTATCAAAATATTATCGGATAGCATCATAAATTCGACAATATTATACAGTTCTACGCAACTTCAGTCATTTTCTCAAGTAGGCAAGCACATACGTAAATAAATCTTCGTGCTAATGCAACAAGATAAATGATTGAACTCTAAAAATCCCAACTTGCAAATTAGTAATAAGCATATCCATCAACTGCAACGATTACAAAATAGTACCTGGAGAAGATAGTTCATGAGGTGTTCCAAAATACAACTGACTTAAATTATCCTGGAACGTCGTGTCAAGTTACTGCTGAGCGATGGCGTTTTTCCTAGTTTATGTTCTCATGGAGAGTGCCCGTAGCGAAGCCATTCTACCTACGCGGGAACAAGCTGTGCCTACGAGTGCTTGAAATTTAGTTCACCGACAAGTGATTAAAGGTAGACATTTTTATTGTCTGAATAATTTGAACATCCGAGTTGATACGAAGTAAATTGCCTGACACAAAACTGGTGTTAAGGTGTTAGGAAAGATGAAAAATTTGGCCTACCTCTGATTGACTCAATATAAATTATTGAAAATGTCATACAATTCTTAAAAACTTCTGGTTCAGTCGCTAAGATACCATACAGTAAACTTTGAGAAGTTCTAAACAAAAACCTTGGATATGAAGATCTTTTTAAAATTAAAAATTTAATTGAGAGAAATTATGATTCTATTTCAGATGTTCACAACTAGTTCTTTGTCAAGTAACTGTGCTCCAAATACATTTTGTAATGCGCAAAGGCTTTTCTTATGGTTAAAGCAAATTTTAAGTGAAATGCGACCCAACACTATTAATACTAATTTATTTCGTGGCACGTCAAAATAGCCCCGTCAAAACAGCCCCGTCATAATAGCCCCGACAAAAAGGCTCACACACAAAATAGCCCAGTCCAAAATAGCCCCGACAAAAGAGCCCCGCCAAAACATCCCTAGCGAAAATCACAATAATATTTGTAAACACAAGACATGACCAAAGTTACTTTGTTTATTTATATACACATTGTATATAACTAATACCGGTTGGTGACTTGGACGACGCAGGGTGACTATCTCAATGATAAATTCTTAATATTCAGTTAGTTGCTTCCATTATTATTTTAAAACGAAAGAATACTTACGTTTTTTTTTAAATAATACTGTATCTGTACTTTCCGGAACTAGAAAATGAAAGATGTAGATTTTCAGCTTTTACAAAAATTATAAAAAAGAAATAGGCACTATTTACTATTTTATTATAGTAATACATGTTGTGTACAGATCATATAAAACACCCGTTTTATAGAAAACTACATTTGATTATGAAATGACAACATAAAAGGATAAGTATATTAAGAGCAATATTACTACAAAGTAGTTTTTATACTATTTTTTATTTTACCATTCTAAATTTCTGAATTATATGAGACACTACAGAGAAAATCAATAACATTAAAATTATGATAATCTTGTACTACCATTTCTAATCTGCGATTAAGTTGGACACCACTAAGCCATTTTGGTAGGAAGCTATTTTGTCATGGAGCTATTTTGTCCTGGCTATTCTAACGGGGCTGTTTTACCGGGGCTATTTTGGGTGGGGCTGTTTTGTCGGCGCACCAATTTATTTATTTATTCCAACTCTAAGTTATTCAGTGTTTAATGGAATTAAAGACTCCTATTCAAAAACCAATTGTAAAATATAAAAACTTAGCGTATAATAAATATTAGTTGTATTATGTTATCTTGTATAAGTATTTACAGCAGTTATTTGTCTTACTAATTTAGGAATTTAAAATTAAGCAACCATATTTTAACGTTTTTGTCGTTTTTGTTCTTTTTGTTTATATAACCTACTTTACATTTTTTTTAAATCCGGATCTTAATATTCAGATAGAATTTTGGTGGTTTGTGCAGACCCTCAAGGGAATTTAAACTATCTACTTGGATTATTTCTAGCTCGACATACGAGCGTACTATGACTTCTCTAACGATAAAAGTAGGCTGAATTTAATTTCAAAAGTTTGTTCAACATCCAAAATTATCTGACATTTTTTAGAAGTGATGAAATTGCAAATACAGGTAAAATATAAGATAATATAAAATCAAAGTTTAATAATGTTTTGCTTTTAAAATGCAGAATTTATTTAATTTTTAATGTTGCATAAAAAGACGATTAGTTTCTTACGTGATTTTGTGTTTTTACTAAGTGACAAATGACTTCCGGGATTGGACCGTCTCATTATTGTGGTAGAAGAATACAAAGTTTAGTCCACCTTCGCAAAGAGGTTCATCAGGAGGAAAAACAAAAAAGCACGGTAACTCAACGTGTAAACTACTCCAGAGGCGACACCCTTTTGCAAGGAAAGGCATAGAAGAGCACGGTAACTCAAAGTGTAAACCACGCCAGAGGCGACACCTTCTAACGATCAGAATGATATTGTGACTAAATTTAGTTTTTCAATCCTGACTATTTTTTTAGTAATAAATTTTCTTAAATTTTTATAAATGTATAGTTTCGTATTTGGCCAACGTTGAGGATCAATTTTGAGGTCGAATTTTCACCTTCTCTTTACACGATCAACTCGATTTCTTAAAAAACCCATTTTTTGTACAGTTTCTGAAAGCAAAGTTATCTCAGTAAAAACTGGCAATCATTCGAGAAACTATGATTTTTTTTGAAAATTATAAGAAATAAAAGAATTTTTATTTAAAAAAACAATCGATGACGTCATCACGCTCCCACAGATGACGCCACGGGTAATGAATTTATTTCTTTCATTTGCACCATACTGTATGTGTGCCTAATTTCTAAAATATTCCTTATTTAATTGTTCTCAACTGAAGACGTACTTTGTGCGCTCCCAAAAATTGAATCTGAATTATTGATGTGTTGAAAACAAAATAGAAATTTGTAAGCGTTACAAGTGCAATTGGTAAGTGTTCAGTCTTTGTATCTACAAAGTATTTGAAGTCTTTCGTATAAGTGCGTGGAGAATAATTAAAGCTTAAAAACGTAGGCTCTGGTTACGATAGGCTAAGTTAAAAATCAAGATAAGCAATATGGTATGTTTTATCGGACTTTTTCCACTGTCTAGGGTGTATATCACACGACGTTTCGGAAGTTTTTAATCTACCCTCGTCTTCAGGTGTTTCTGATTAGTCCTGGTGGCCTAGTGGTAAGAGTGACAGACTAGTAATCACAGCGATCAGCGGTCCCGGGTTCAAACCCCGGGGAAGGGACGAGTTTATGTATAAAGACGTACAATATCAGTCCTTAGAACTAACCAGGAACTCCTGAAGACGGTAGTAGATCTAAAACTCCCGAAACGTCGTGGGATATACACCCAAGACAGTGGACAAAGTCCGATAAAATATATTATAAAAGACCACTACCAAAAAATGACATTCAGAGAACAACAAAATAAGCGATAAATTAACATATCACTAAGAGCGATGCGATTCGGGAGTAAAAAGCTGATAAGAAAGGAGAATTTAATGAGCTAAACGAGGCAAGGGAGTAGAGAAGGTCCAGGGATCCTGCAGTTCAAGGTTTTGAGTTTACTGTCATCGTGGAAGCGAGCTTTGACTGCGACACAAGTGGTCTCCTAACTGCCCTAATGAGAAGACGACGCTGTTATTCGTCAACTTGAGTGGACGAAACAACAGAAACGAGGTGTCGAATTTATTTGAATTAAAAAAAGCCAACCAATGAGTTTTATCTATTGTTGTATGTAAAATTATTATTAATTGTGTGTATTTTGATGAGGGAAGTCAGGGGATTGATGATGGTGGTTGTACTCGCGAGTGCTCCAGCTAAAACCAAGAAAACAGGTGTTAAAATTTATGTGAATTTAAAAGTAGTGCGACCTAGGTAAAGAGAAAACCTGGTAAATCAAGTAGATAAAAGAAATTAAAAGGTAATAAAAACAGTAGAACAACAGAAGCCGGACTAAAATTAAAAGTGAACTTATGAAAGGCGAAAGCCGCGCTCCGCGTACCATACTGCCACGGCGACCGAAGGCTGGGCACCCAGCTGAAGTGATAACCAGTGATAACGGATAAGTACAATCGACCAAGATACAGCGGACCATACGAAGGCTGTAAAATGGAAAGTAACGGCGATTTTGAGGAAATTAAAGGAATGTTTAACATAATAAACAACAGACTGGCAGGTATTGAGGGTTTGCTGGAGAAAAATGACAATGAAATTAAGGAGCTGAGGCGGGAGAATAAACAACTGAAACGAGTAGTTAAAAACCAAGAAGAACAGATGGAAAGCTTCGAAAAGGAACTACGCAGGAAAAATGTAATGATACACGGAGTAAAGGAGAAAGAGGAGGAAAGGGATGATGAGCTGAGAAAAGTTACTAACGAACTAGTATTTGAAAAAATGGAAATAGAGATAGACCTAAAAACAGAAATAAATGAAATAAGAAGAATAGGGAAGTACAATAAAGACAGGAGTAGACCAATTCTGATAAAGCTCACAACCGGTAGGAGAAAAATGGAAATCCTCAGGCAGTCAAACAAATTGAAAAGTACAAATATATGGGTGAACGAGGATTTTACAAAAAAGATACAAAATGAAAGAAAAACCCTGATCAACCACATGCGTGAAGCTAGAGCGAAAGAGCATAAAGCGTATCTGAAGTATAACAAGCTAGTACTGAATGACTCGAGCTACGGGATAGAAGAGCTAGAACCAGAACCACAACCAGAAGATGAGCCAAAGGCAGGCCAACAAGAAAACAAGCAAACAGTTAGTGAGCGCTCACCAGAAGGAGGTGAATATGACCAGCGCACAAAGAAGGTCACTAGGGCTGATGGACCAAAAAACCGATAGAAATAGAAAGAATGGACGGATCGGATGACAACACTGGCAATCAATCGGCTACGATAAATGGAATGAAGGATGGACTTGATGACAATACTGGCAATGACCAGGCAACACGCAAAAATAAAAGAAGGAAGAAAGACATACGATTAGCAACATGGAAAGTCCGAAGCCTAAAAGTGGCAGGAAAATTACAAAATCTCATAAGAGAAATTAAACGATACAATGTAGAAATACTAGCTATCCAGGAAACGAGATGGAAAGACAGTGGTATCACGGATATTAAAGGGGAGTACTTTTTGTTACAGTGGTAATGAAAAAGGGCAATTAGGAGTGGGATTTATGATACACGAAAAATACAGAGAAGCCAGAGTTAAATTCACACCAATTTATGAAAGAATGGCAATACTGAAACTGAAAACAACATTCAACAATATAGTGCTGGTAAATGTACATGCACCGACAGCGGAGGGAGAAGACGTAGTTAAGAAAAACTTCTACGCAAAATTAGAAAACGAAATCGTTAAGATAGGAAACTACGATATAAAAATATTAATAGGGGACCTACATGCAAAAATTGGAAAGGAAGATATATATGTACCAATCATTGGGAGACAGTAATGATAATGGGAGAAGATTAATCGATTTCGCCAGCGGAAAAAACATGGTAATATCTAGTACAAAGTTCCCACACTAGCAAATACATAAAAAAACATGGATATCACCGGACCAAAAAATCAAATAGACAACCTCTTAATAGATGCATGACACGAAAAAAGCATACTAGATGTAAGGAGCTTCGGAGAGGAAGATTGTAATACAGACCATTTCCTGGTAAAGGTTAAATTAAGACAAAGGATAGCCAGCGAGAAAGAAGAAAAAGGAATACGAAAGAAACAATACGATATAGACCGACTAATAAAGAGTGAGGAACTACAAGAACAATACAGTAGCAGAATAAAGGAGAAGTTCGAACAACGAAGAAATACAAAAAAGAAGAGGGTATAAATGCAGAGGAAATAGAAAGTAATTGGATATAACTGAAAAGAGTAATTGTGGAAACTATAGAGGTAGTAGTAGGTCAAAACAGAAAGAAAAAGAGAAAACACTGGTTTGGTGAAGAATGTGAACGCACATTAGAGGAATGAAACAACGCAAGAATAGAATTGCTAAGAAATATGTCTGACGAAAATATAGAAAGGTTTAAAGACAAAAGAAGAATAGGAAATGCAAAATGTAGAGAGAAAAAGAGAAAGTATGAACGGAATAAACTAGAAGAGATGGAAGAAATGGGAAACCAGGCGAATACAGGAATGTTCTACAAAGATATAAAAGAACAAAAGAAAAGCTTCCAACCTAGAACACAATTGTGCAAAGATAAAGAAGGGAACCTGATTGGAAACAAGGGAGAAATAATGAGAAGATGGAAAGAGTATTTTGAAAATCTACTGAATCCAGGTAATAGAGAAAGACAACTAGAAGAAGAGAAATGAGAAGACCAAGGAGAGGATGACAAAGTAGATCCTCCGACACGTGATGAAGTACAACAGGTGATAAAATCACTAAAAAATCATAAAGCACCAGGCGAAGACCGCATCACGGGGGAAATGCTAAAGTATGGCGGACCAATTATATATAGTAGATGCAATACACGACATAATCGTAAATGTTTGGGAGAAGGAAAACATGCCGAAGGAATGGAGTATGGCAATCATATGCCCAATCCACAAGAAAGGCGATAAGAGCAACTGTGATAATTATAGAGGGATTGCGCTGTTAAATTAAGGATACAAGGTTGTAAGTAAATTAATAAATGAAAAGATGAAGCCCTGGATGGAGAAAGCAGTAGGAGAATACCAATGTGGGTTTCGAAGAGAAAGAGCGACGACGGACCAAATCTTCTCAATCAGACAAATGCTCGAAAAATACGGAGAATACAACACTGAGCTGCACCACCTATTTATAGATTTTCGCCAGGCCTACGACACCGTAATTAGAAAAGAGCTACTCTGCGGATTGAACGAGATGAAGGTTCCAAGAAAATTAATAAGACTGACAAAAATGTGCCCTACTGAAACAAAAGCAAAAGTTAGAGTTCAGAACCAACTGTCGGCAAGCTTTATAATTAATAATGGACTAAGACAGGGAGACGTAGTATCAAGTACATCATTTAACTTCGCGTTGGAAAGAATAGTACGACGGATACCAATCAATCCCGGAGGCTCGATATTTAACAGACGATGTCAAATACTAGCATATGCTGACGACATAGACCTTATAACAAGGAAAACAAGAGACATGGAAGAAGTATACGAATATCTAGAACAAGCGGCGGATGAACTAGGGCTAAAGATAAATACAACTAAAACAAAATATATGATAACAGCCAGAGACTTAAGTAATTACGAAAAAGTTAACAGCATTACCCTCAATCAACATAACTACGAAAGAACAAACCAGTTTAAGTATCTAGGGTCCGTAATTAACGAGAAAAACGAAATCGGAGAAGAGGTTAAAGCAAGAATAGTCGCAGGTAACAAATGCTACTACGGACTAAGAGACATGTTAAAATCAAAATCGTTGTCGGTGAATAGTAAAATAAAAGTGTATAAAACAGTGATAAAACCAATAGTGACGTATGCAGTGGAAACATGGAGCATAACCAAAAGGGAAGCGAAAATGCTAGATACTTGGGAGAGAAAATTTTTAAGGAAAATATTCGGCCCAGTGAATGAGAATGGGATGTGGAGAGTGTTAACAAATTAAGAACTGAAGGCACGGTATGAAGGACACCTAATATAGCTACAGAAATCAGAGCGAAAGGGATAAGCTGGCTAGGACATGTGAAGCGTATGCATCCCACAAGGGGACCTAAAAAGTGCTTAAATAATAAACCAGAAGGCAATAGAAAGAGAGGAAGACCCAGACTACGGTGGCTAGAAGAAGTAGGAAAGGACCTTACGGAAATTGGTGTGACGAGATGGAAGGAAAAAGCAAAAGACCGTAAGGAATGGAAAAGGATCGTAAACGATGGAAAAAAGTTGGAAGAGAAACAATAAGTAAAAGATAACAGCAACACCCAATCTAAAATTCGAGTAACGCAAAGAAGATTCCCCCCTGGAATAAACCCCAGGAGGGTTGAGACGCGTGTGACGAACGCGCCCCGTAAAAAATAAACCCGTTCTGAAACCCCTAAGGAGGTCAAAACCCTTCATGGGTTGTCGCACCAAGGAGTAAGTAAGTAAGTAAGTTAGTAAGTAAGTCAGGGTAAGTGTAACTTTAACCCTGGGAAGGAGTCGGTAATTTAATTTTATTTTGTGTGGGAGGCTTCTTCAATGGAAACGTGCCTTTACTATATTTTTAAATATTGTATTTAAAAAGAAAAAACAAAAACTGGCTCTGTGCGTCAAGGTACTTATCTTATTATGTGACCAAGGGATTGACATCCTGCTAAGAAAATGTTTGTTTCTACCGTTTAAAGAATTCTTGCACAGCTATATGCACTTCTGCGCCTGACTGAAAACGGCGACTCTGTAACTTCTTCAATGGTCCGAAAATATAAAAATCTCAGACTAAACAAACTTGTACTTACACCAACAATTTCTAAATTTTATTTAATGGATACACTATGATTTTCCATAATCGAACCTTCCACTCAAGTCATATTGCTCTCAGTCGATGCATTATGCGCTATACCCTGTCTTTTTTTTAACTTTTTTTATTTTTAAACGTAGATCTTGCTCAGACAGGTACAAACTGCATTACTATTCCAAAAATTTTAAACACAAAATGCCATTTAAGCGATTACAACTTATGGGTGTGTTGGTTTGTTTGCTTTTTAGGGATAAGTCCTAAAGTCTACACTTTACCCCTTTTCTGTGACGTCAGAAATAACAAAACATAGCGTTTAAAACGTATGTCTTATATTGCATTAAAATTCAAAAAGATCATTTAGATCTCAGGTAGTAGACTTTAGAAAGAATTTGACATATACCTAACCTTTAATGTAAGGGATGCTCTAAATAGCACATTATTCAAACCAAGACATTCTTGACTTATGTAATCCGACGTTTCTCCTATTCGAAGAAGTTCCTAACGCTTAAAATAAGATTTTAGGCTTGCACGTTTGCTTGTTGTTGCTCGTTATTTTACTGTCATTTTAGACAAATGCCACATTGACAGTATTATAAAACAAGCCATGCTTAAAGCGGACCTGACCAAAAACTGCAGTTTTTTGTTTCGTCCAGTTCCTTATAGTTAAGTAAAGAGAGAAAATTGTTACGTCACAGCAAAAGAGTAATGTGTAGACCTTACTTAGAATTTTGCCGAGATTAAGGAGTTCTAAGCTTAGCAAGGGATCTTTTACATGCTACACATGGTAGTAACACGGGACCTACGGCTTTACAGCATTGTCGAATGATTGCATTTTGTAGAGGTTTTAATCCACTTTTTTATATTCTTTAAAACATGGCTGGAACCGGTAATCGAACTGGCGACCCCCTACGATCATTAACCAGGATGCTTACTACTGAGCTACCAGTCCCGGCGGGTGTGTTGGTTACAAACATTGCTAACGTTTAAAACATCCAGAATTATTATATCATTTGTTTCCAAGGTTAATTTGATCAAGGAAGGAATTTGTTGAACAAGCCTTTTATTTAACAGCAGTCGTAGTCTTAATTTTGTGGTATTGTACTTGCTACTTGACTATTGTCAGATTATCACTTCTACATTGCAGTATAAAGAGAGCTTGTATAAAATTTTGCCGTTAGGTGAAAATACTATTCCATAATTTGAGATCCTCCATGTCTCTGACATTGGTATCTAGTATTTTTTTATTTTCTCTAGTAGTACCATAAAAACAATTTGTGTCCATTGTTTGAAAAAGTCTGTTATTGCAATACCAAATAAAACCTGACCTATAAAGCAGGTACGATATAAATATATCGTGTGATTAAAAAAACTCTTTTGCAGCACGCGATATATACCAATTGAAGCAACTGAACTATCATAAGTCAGAGAGAACTAAATTACATCTTGATCTTGAACTATTATTTCCCTGAAAATATACAAAACACATAATAAACCAAGATTTTTGACCGTTAAGATTAATACAGTTGTTGTTGCGTAAATGCCATCTTATTTTTCTTTCTTAATGCAAATAATCTTAATACAGTGTAAACTTTTGCCTGTCACAGTGACAAATGTTTACATAAACAAAATGCAATCTGACATTCACATACAGATTGAAGTTAAGACATGACGAGTTTTTTTTTGAAAACAAGATAATTATAATAATTATTTCCTTTAAAATTACAGATTTTGAAATTATGGAAGTTGGTTCCAGTAGGATACATAGGCGAATCCAGAGACTTCCAAAGGGTGGGGGGGGGGGGGAATCAACATTTTTCATATTTGCTTTTCTTATTTCAACAAATAAAATACACAAGTTAAATTAACACGATACTTAGCTATATAGGCTATACAAAAATAATAAAAAAGTAAACTTTAAAATATTTAACAGAAGGAACAATAACCGTTCTAGCCATGCTAAAATAAAGGTTAACTATATACAGGGTCTGGCAACGAGGGGGGGGGGTTGGAAGATATTTCTAAAACTACAAGAGTTACATATATATTGTGTATATAAAAATTGTAAGTACCTACACATTATTAAAATAGTTTTGATTGTACAGGGTGACTCCAAAAAGTGTGGCGAATCAAACTTTTTTTAAATGGAATGTCCTATATTTAGGTAACTTGAAAGTTTTACAATTAAAAGCCTCTACAGAATGCCATCATTCGGAAGTGATGTAAAGCCGTGGGTCCCATGTTACTACGATGTGTAGCATGTAAAAGATCCCTTGCTAAGGTTGGAACTCCTTACTCTCGGCAAAATTCTAAGTAGGACAAAGGTACCTGGTACGCTGCATGCCTAGACCTTGTTCATGGGGTTGGCAAAAAGGGCCTATAAAGGCCTACTTGCTAGACATAGGTCTCCCCAAAAATAACACACAACAACAACATATATCAAGTTGTATGGGTCTAATGTCAGTTATTTTGGAGATACAAATCAATGATTTTATGCAAAAAAACTCTGAATTTCAGGCGGCTGATGTAAGACAATTGCAATTGAATGACGAAAAGCATTATCAAAAAAGTATGCTTTTCGTGAACTACCTTTCCTGTGGAAAATTGTGGTTCTGGGTATTACTAATATACATGGTGCTGAACATCGCCAAACTTAATAATTTCGGGTTTTTTCCAAATGAAAGACCCTGTATGAATTTTTAAAGAGAGCTGTTAATGAGCTTTTGTTGATATGTTGCTTTATATGTCTAAATTCAACCGTTTTTCATTAAAAAAAACTATTTGAGGCACTTAACATCCTTTATTTCAAGAAAAACCGACAAAAAACTCCTTGTTTTATATACGAATAGACAAGCCAAGTGTATATTTATCCAAATAACTAATATTAAAATGTATTTTTCGACCACCCTTTCCTAAAGGAGGCTATTACTTGACAATTTACATATGTCAAAAGCATATTGTTATTGCATACCATACAATAAAAATATTATTGCACACATGTCACTTTATTGCACACTTTTGTCGAAACCGTTTATTATAAATATAAGTTTTCAATTTGAACACTGAAAGCATCACCTAACATGATTTTTAATTTGAAATGACGTTGACGTTTTGTAATCTCTTTTAGCATAAATATGTGGTAGTAAAAAAAAATATGTGCTCAACTCGCATCTAAAGCTTCTTTTTTCACTTGTGAGATTGAAAGAATTCGCCTTCGGCTCATTCTTTAAACTTTCTAATGCATGCAAAAAAGTGGCACTTTAGCTACTCTTTGCATAAATAACTATTAATTACTTTCACATGTTTTTTTTACCGAGAAAGGAAATATGTACGTAAGGGTTCTCCAATAATTCTTTTTTTTTTAAATTAGAAAGACTCCCAAGAAGTCTATCAGTGCTGTCAAAATAAGCTCCGATGTCGTTTGAGCAACTTTCAATCTCCCCATTATTAGCGGAAATAGAATGCAGTTTCAGTTGCTGTGGAATTTGTTGACAAATAATCTGCCGTCTTATTCTGATTGAAATGAAGGGCAGTGGTTTTTGATTTTTGTATAAAGGCTCTAATGTTTTTTATTTTTTAGAAGGTGGCACCATTCTAAAATATTAAATAAAACAAAGAGAATAAATTTGCAATAACAATTTATGCCTTATTTTGTGTAATGCTTGTGATCTCTGTATAAATGATAATTACTTGAAAATTAAACGTGTACGTTTTCGTTTTCACGCAAAAGGTTATAAAATAAACATTGTTTTACATACGACTACTTAACTCTAAAATTGAAATTAAGCAGGCTTTGGAAATTTTAAACTGTGACTAAGTAGTTGTACAATTTACAACAAACAATGAAAACATGATATTATTAACAAAATTTAAAATACGCCGATAACTATGCAGCAGGTGCAGTTTACTGTTTTGTCTAGTGGTGACTGGTAAATACTAGACAGGTCACAGGACCGACATCGACGAGCGACGAAAACCCCACCAACGCTGGGGGGTGAAGGCAAATTTGCACCTATTGAAATTAAAAAGAAATGATGAATGTTGAAAAAGAATTCGGCAAACTCAAATTTAAATTACGAGCGGATGCTGTAAGGGTGCGTTTTGTTTATAATTAAAGCAAAGCAGTCAACTTTTTATCTGATCATATTTTTAAAAGGCCAAGGGGGTGTCAATTGACCACAGTGACACTCCCTTGGATCCGCCAGTGGTAGGATAAAGGGTCGTGTAGTGGAGTATATGTACAGAGAGATCAATAAAAAAACCAATTAGGACAGGCTGTGATATGTGTTATACGTTTAGCAGTACTGAAGTCTATTGTCAGTCTATGTCAAATTCGAGATTAGTAGGTTAGGTTTTGTTTGTTCTTTGACACAGGCTGTCGCAAAACTTAACTTGCAAATCTCGAATTTGACAGAGACTGACAATACACCTCAGTACTGCCAAAACGTATAACACATATCACAGCCTGCCCTAATTGGTTTTTTATTGATCTCTCGTTATATAAATTAGAGAATATAATTCATGTATCACGTGACGCTATTTCAACCAATGAGGTGCATGCAAATGCCTAGTTACACATTATCACAGCGCTAGTAATTTATTTTTAGACGACCACGTATGAAAGTAACATTATCGCGATAGCAGCCTACTACAGAAAGTTGACAATTTCATACACTAGCACGATATTATATCGTACTAGTCATATCGTAACGGCACAAAGTTATTCAAAACATGGCCTGCTTAATTGTGTGACAAACGTCACTTTGACGTTTGTCACACAATTAAGCAGACCGTGATTCAAATAATACAGAGTACAGGCGCTTTTGCTTTATTCGTTGCTCTGCTTCCAACAAGCTCTAATTTTTTATAATTGTACCAATAATAATATAACGATCAATTTTGCCAACGAAATAAAAACAATTCTTAAAAATAGAATTTACTTTGAGTGGTCGTCTAAAAAATAGTGTTCATAACTCGCCCGAAAGTGCAAATATCTGTGCTCGTGTTTTAGATCCACTCGGGCTTCGCTTCGCTACGCCCTCGTTTGTCTAATCAACACTAGCACGATATTTGCTACTTTCGACGCTTGTCATGAAAATAACTATTTCGTAATTGTTTTTTGTATACCTACTTGTTAAATATTTCTTTAAGGACTGTTTACGACTACGTAAGCAACCTCTTTACGGCCCGGTCGTAAAAAGTGTCCGTACAAACCACGGCCTGCTAAATTGTGTGCCAAAAGTCAAAGTGACGTTTGTCACCTGCGTACAGCCATACACAAAATTGGAAATAAATGACATTTATAAACAACAGCTGCAACGTCCTACGCACTCTCAATCATCCAAATTCGAGGTTAACAGGTTAGGTTTTCCGTCAGTTTTGACACAAACTGACACAAAACCTAATCTGCTAACCTCGAAATTGACATAGACTTACAATTGACAGCAGGGTAACCAACATTAACAGTGCCAACCTAAGAAAAAAAAATAGTTTGCATTTCATTTTGCATTCTTTCCAAATATAATTAATGTAATGATTAATGATCGATGATTTTTTACTCGTTAAAACCGAAACAGCAAATTTAGGTTCCGGTTTTAACTCGGAAAAACAATCATTGATAATAATAATTTCACTTGTTATATTACAACTGATAGTAGCACGATATGCCATGCAGATTTTAATCAGTGCTATACCTCTTTCAAGACACAATTTTCGACCCATGCCCAAAGTAATCGTTTTGCTTGTTCTGTTAAGTACTAGAACGCTTAAAAGTTTGTAACATTATTTTTTACACACTGTACGGGGACCTGCATATTCTAAAATCAACTTAGAAGAGCAGTAACTTCTACCTCTGGAGTTCGACAACGAACTTCAATCAAAGCTGCCGAGGAGACCTCCACCGGCCGACGGCCGTCCGAGCTCCATAAAATCGAGCAGCTGCAAAAACCGCGCTTATTAGCGCAAAGAGCTTTCCCGCTTTTCCGACACCTTTATCTGTCCGCGATCGAGGCGGCCGAGAATATGAATGAACGCGTGGTGGGGGGATGCTCCGGAGCGGCGCGTCCTAGCCTCCTGCGATCCCTGCGACGCGGTTCCGAAAATCTACTAAACAAACGCCGCAACCCGCACCTGTCAGTGCGCCTTCGCTGTCGGCGTGAAAGTGCGCGAGGACTTCCGCCGAGCGCGCGTTTCCGCGGCAAACGCGGCCTTTTTTGAATTTTCGCCGATTTTTGGGCCGTTTTGTGCGACTCCGGGTCCGTGAGCTTGTTCCGGGTCTGCGACCACCGCGATTTTTTTGTGATTGATTTGGTGTTTGTGTGCTTTGGTTTTAGCTGGTGCTTAAACTGGCCTAGTGGCATGGTGAGGCCAGGAGATTGACTAATAGTTGTTTTGGCCGAGATTTAGGTTACTTTTCAAATAGACATGGTAAGTCGAAGTTTATTTGTTTACTTACACAAATAGAAAAAATAGCCGGACGTTAGATCAGAGCTCGACATGAAGTTGCACTTCGAAATAGATCACTCAGCTTAGAATTAAAAATTAACAAGGTCCCTCCTTAAGTATTTTATCTCTCAGGCAGCTTTTGCACTTTTTCTAAATTTTTGAGAACGAAGACAAATACCAAAATCTGTCCTAGTTCCGAGGAAGCTGAATGCAAGTTATAAGCCAAATACCGGTATAGAGTAATTATTGAATTTGCATGATTAAATCGAACTGACAGCAAACAGTTATGTTTTTGGTGATTCTTTTAAGTATTCTGAATGAAAGAGGCTGGACTGAACAGTTCGCCAAATTTCTGGTAATTTCGCAAATTTCATTTAAATTGTATTTATTATTTCTCTTTTACTTATGGATATTTGAAGAATCTGAAAAAAAATTAAAATTTACACTATAGTTGTAAATCGCTTAACAGACTATGTCCACATGATTAATAAATATAATCTTATGCTTATGTTTATGAAAAATTATGAACTATAGATTTAGAAGTGAAACTCAATTGCCTTAAAACAACTGCGCCAACTGAATTATTGTATTAAAATTGTTAAAGAATTGGAAACGTATTTTGTAAATAAGTTGCTGTTGACTACATATAATTTTATATCGATGTTCTGTATTTAGTTTAGTAACAACTAGGTGCCCAGTCTAATGCAAGTATTATAATTTAGCTCAAAGCTACACAAGAGATGCCACCGTAGACACTCTTAATTGCAATTCATAGCTATTTCAGTAATTTATTTTGGGCGCAATAAATAGAAAAAAATCATGAAAATTTTATTAATTTATCAAAAAATACAAAACTTTAATCGATAGTAGGTATCTATGGACGCAATATTTCTCCCTCCAAAAAATTTGAAATTGTAGCTCTAAAGTAACTGTGGGAGCAAATACTTTGACATTTAAAATTTAAGATTGAAATTTAAGTATAAGTATAAGTAAAACGTCAATTTAAGTATACATATTGCTAATTTAAAATAATTAGAACTATATAGCATGTTTAACTTAAAAACCGAATGTCGTATGCTTGTGTGTAATACCAGTAGACATTGTTTAAAATTATATTCCTTAGCATGTACAGTCGCGGAATTAAAAATCCGGACATTTAAAATGATTCAGTGTATATCTTACTTTACTTTACTTATCACATTACCTGGTGAAATTAGTCAAAGTCAAAATAATTACTCGTATATGACAGCATACCTCATTCTTTAACTGTCAATTGCTAACCTAGAAACGCAAAGCCTAATTTACATTACTCAAAAATTGCAAAAATCCTCTATAAGACTCGTCCGGATTTTTAATTCCGCGACTGTACATTGGTATTTAAAATATAAAATAGTTTTCTTTAAATCGTTATTATAAATGAATATATAGCTCGTGAAGCAGTTTACAAACACCATGTATAATATGGTTGCATGATCGCATGCCCCGGAAGCTTAGACATCAACATTTAGCCCATTTTTTTCATGTTATCGGTAGGAAAACCAAGCATGCAATGTATTCTTTACCTGGTAACAGAAGTCCAAATAAATTATATAATTTGTCCCCATTAGAACGCTTGGGTGGTCGAGTGGGTAACCAGCCTAGCAGCCTACTTAGCAGTCAGGTGGATGCTAGTTGAAACCTGACCGTAGCCGGGCATTTTTTCGAAGTGACAATGGATTTGAGCTCTTTTATTTAATAGATTTAGGGTTGTTGAATGTGTTGAGTGATTGAATGAGAGTGAGTCTACTGAAAGTCGCATGCGGCTTGTTACCTCCGTTGCACTTCCCGGGCGGCAATAATGGTCTTCCATACCTACAGGTAAAAGATGCTAAAGATCATAAATTAACGCATTTTCTTCATTGGCAAAGTAACTGATTTTCTTCTGAGGTCATAATTTTGTTAATCTGCAGGCTTTTTAAAAAGGCCTATTGGGATTTCTTTTTATATCTTCACTATTAACGCTCCTTGGCATATGCGCAATAAACAAACTCAGTATGAATTAGCAATGGACAAAGTCGATCAATTCGTATCACGGCTTACCAAAAACTTCTTTGACGATATAAAAAACACCAACCTAGACATTCTACAACAACTAGGCTGGAAACATATTTACACCCTCTCGAAAAGACGCCTACCGCAAGGCATCATCGCTTAGGTCACGATTTAGTGGATACTATATTATTGCGAACCTTTCTAAAGGAGAAATTCGTCCAGTGCCATTGAGACATTGTTATTAACATTATTGTATTAAACCAACCACGTACAACATTGCAAAATCTGGAGCTGGTTAGCCTTAAACAAAGAAAAAAGGTTTCTACCGTTACATGCAGAACATACTATATTTTATTTAAGTATACAATTTAATGAAAAGGGTATATTCGATTACTGTGTATTGTAACGCAGGGTCACTTAAGTAGGATCTGCACACGCCCCGCGCCCCTAAAATTGGGACATCAGCTCCCATGTGCATTTCTTTACCACTACGCCACCAGATCGGTGGTAAAGGTGACAGGCTAGTAAGCACAACGATCAGTTGCCTTGGGTTTAAATCCCGGGATAGGCACGAGTGTACGTATAAAGACGTATAATATCAGTCCTTCTCAGGACTAACTAGGAACACCTGAAGATGGGAGTAGATCAAAAACTCCCGAAATGTAGTCTGATATACACCCTAGACAGTGGAAAAAGTCCGATAGAACATATCATAATAGAGCACGCCAAAAAATGACATTCAGAGAACAACCGGATTAATAACTTGTTACTCAGGAATTGTACCTTGTAATTCAGATTAGTAAATTGTAATTCAGAAAGCGTTAAATATGATTCAGATTAGTAAATTGTAATTCGCAAAGTGTAACTTGTACTTCAGATTAATAAATTGTGATTCAGAAAGCGTCAAATGTAATTCTGATTCGTAAATTGTAATTCGGAACGTTAAACTTGTACTTCAGAGTAATAAATTGTGATTCAGAAAGCGTTAAATGTAATTCAAATTACTAAATTGTAATTCAGAAAGTGTACCTTGTAGATCAGATTATTAAATTTTAATTGAGAAAGTGTCAAATATAATTCAGATTAGTAAATTGTAAGTCGGATTAATAAATTGTTACTCAGAAATCGTACCTTGTAATTCAGATTAGTAAATTGTAATTCAAAAAGCATTAAATGTGATTCAGATTAGTAAATTGTAATTCAGAAAGCATTAAATATGATTCAGATTAGTAAACTGTAATTCAGAAAACATTAAATATGATTTAGATTAGTAAATTGTAATTCGCAAAGTGTAACTTGTACTTCAGATTAATAAATTGTGATTCAGAAAGCGTTGAATGTAATTCAGATTAGTAAATTGTAATTCAGAAAGTGTACCTTGTAGATCAGATTAGTAAATTTTAATTGAGAAAGCGTCAAATATAATTCAAATTAGTAAATTGTAAGTCGGATTAATAAATAGTTAGTCAGAAATCGTACCTTGTAATTCAGATTAGTAAATTGTAATTCAGAAAGCATTAAATATGATTCAGATTAGGAAACTGTAATTCGCAAAGTGTAACTTGTGCGTCAGATTAATAAATTGTGATTCAGAAAGCGTTGAATGTAATTCAGATTAGTAAATTGTAATTCAGAAAGTGTACCTTGTAGATCAGATTAGTAAATTTTAATTGAGAAAGCGTCAAATATAATTCAAATTAGTAAATTGTAAGTCGGATTAATAAATAGTTAGTCAGAAATCGTACCTTGTAATTCAGATTAGTAAATTGTAATTCAGAAAGCATTAAATATGATTCAGATTAGGAAACTGTAATTCGCAAAGTGTAACTTGTGCGTCAGATTAATAAATTGTGATTCAGAAAGCGTTAAATGTAATTCAGATTAGTAAATTGTAATTCAGAAAGTGTACCTTGTAGATCAGATTATTAAATTTTAATTGAGAAAGCGACAAATATAATTCAGATTAGTAAATTGTAAGTCTGATTAATAAATTGTTACTCAGAAATCGTACCTTGTAATTCAGATTAGTAAACGATTCAGAAAGCGTTGAATGTAATTCAGATTAGTAAATTGTAATTCTCAAAGTGTAACTTGTACTTGAGATTAATAAATTCTAATTCAGAAAGCGTAAAATAGTGGCTTTAGGTGTTAGTTCTATACGGGGTGCTTAAAATTAGAACATTTTTAATAATTTCGAATTGTAAGAAATGGTACTGTATATTTTTGTATTTTTGAAGAGATTTTTGAATGAGCTTTCTTTTGCTATCCTACTTCATGCTCTTAAATTTAACGGTTTTTCAGATATGAGAGTTTGAACGTAAAAAAATTCTTAAGATGCTTTATATTTTAAACGAATAATTAGACCACACCATTAAAATATTGATTAACGCACTTGAAGTCTGCGGGTACAACAAAAAACCATGTTTAGATAAGACAAATCCAACCATTGCTGATGCAAGAAAGATCAAACATGAACAAATGGGAAATGTAGGAATACTAAGTTAAATCTAAAAAGCGATTGAATTTATGGGTATGAAACGCAATATTAGAAAAAAGCTCACTAAAGGGGGCTTTTAAACTATATATATCATTCAATTAAAAAAAAATAATTATATAATCATATTTGAAAATTTTTAGCAGTCGGTGTAGTTTGAATATCCCGAAAATCACAGCGATTTTTAACTTAATTAGGTATATATTATTCTTGTGTCTTTGTAGTTGTCTTTTTTAAATCTGACTTTATTTGATACTATATATGATTAATTTATTCATGCATTTCTCATTTTTTCATGTTTATTGGATCGAGACTGACTGGATTTTTATTTTCTAAATCTGGTTTTATGTCAAGTTCGGAGAAAGGGGTTTCAATGAGCATTTTATGGTGTTGGCTGATTATATCTTTAAATAAAGCGTGTTAAATTGCTTTTGTGTTCAAATTCGCATGCCGAAAATTGTTGAATTTAGGAGTATAAAAAACTCAGCAAAGGAGCACTTCAACAATAGAAAAATATATATTTGCTAAGTTGTCATAGTTAATTTGTAATTTTATTCGTTAATCATTGAAAATGGAAGCAAATATGTCTTCCGAAATGTAGGTATTTTAATATTTTCTATTTTATAGTGTGGTGAAATGCCAAAAAAGCATCATGAATAATCAAGCGCTTCTACAAGGTTTCAGAGATTACCTGTATAGAATATTATAGATTGTAAAATCTCTTCTCTTGTAACCAACTGAATAATAATAATAGTATTGGGTGTTCCCATGCAAAAATAAAAATACTTTATTTGACATAATAAATAGTCTGAACCATTTGTCATCATATTCTCTAGTAAAAAATCTGGTGTGATACACTCACACAACTTCCTTTTACAGTGATCTTATAATTAGTCAAAAATTTCATTTTTAATTTTTAAAAATTTGTCAAAAATTTTCAAAAATTACAAATTCTACAAAAACGGTACAAAATAGAGCGTTAGTTGAAGAGACAAATTTTCTCTAGAATTTTAAGGTGAATTCGAAAATGTAATAATATACCGGGTGTTTTATTTAAAATAGGAGTTAATAAAAAAAATAGAAAAAAAAACAAAAGAAACCCAGTTTAGAAGTATTCAACTGGAAAATCACATATCTCACATTAATACACATTAAAAATTTAATCAAAATATAAAGTTTAAAAAAAATCGTTAGAGCCGTTTTTGAAAAAATCGAAAAAAACCGAAAAATCACAAGAGTAAACAGCTACTTCCGGTTATGCGATTTTCTTCAAAAGCTTGCTGTCTCATCTACATAGTACACAAAACTTATATATGAAGTTTCAACGCCATACCTTTTGTCGTTTTTGAGATATTCTGTTCACAGACACACACACAGACACACACACACACAGACAGACCAATGAAAAAAAATATGTTTTTTGGGATCAGGGGACTCTGAAACGTGAAGATCTATTGAAAACTCAATTTCGAATTTTTGGGGTGAATCCAATACTTCCTTTATCGTAAAAGGAAGTAAAAATTAGAAAATGTTGAAATTTTAAATGCCTTTTGCATTTGAAAGGGCAAGAGAATGTATTACATAACATTTAAAAAATAATTGGTTCAAAGCCAAGATTATGAGAGCTCTCTGGAATATACTCGTATACCATGCACGAAATAACTGGGGCACAATAACAAATTACTGTATACGGTGTCCGATATTTCTGAGAACATTTGCAACTCTTACCTGAAATTTTATATATTTGATTATTTTTTTCGTATCGATATAAACCAATCAGAAGGCTGGATTTAGTTAAGTTATCTTGTGTAATTTCGATAATACAAAATCCATTATACTAGAGTAACTTTACTAGGCGACGCAATAAAGAACTTTTGTCACCTGATGTTGGTTCCATGAAGACGACATTCTCTTAGGTCAATACAAACCAATCGAGCTGTTGAGAATAAAATATTTATTTGTTCCTATGTTACTCCAAAAAAAAAATCACTCTTTTATTATTGTGCAACGAGTTATCGACATATAACCAGCTAATATCGAAGTACTTATAGTATTACTAGTGATTATTAAGAATGGTTGCAGGGTCTAATATTGTTCGCGTTTTATACTCAACTTAGTGCTTTAACAAATGTGTAGTTGTACAATGGCTGCATTACACGAATGTGCTCCTTTATTTGCTGTATCCAATCTAAGGCATTTAATAATAACACCTAGGCGAGGTTTAGAAATTATTAGAATTCATTCAAAATATTATCGACTACCAACTTGTACGATATTCTAAAACCGAACCACCCTACCCATAGTTTGCGTTTAATAGAAAAAATCTATTAACCGGACATGACTTAGTTACATTTTAAAATGTATTTACAATAAGTAATTAAATCGAAAATGCTTTAAGCTATACTCGGGCCGCCGAACAGATAGAGTGGAGCAGGCAACCCAAATAACATATTACAAAGGTCACTTGATAATATTTTAATTATAATTACTCAAAAGGATCGGAGATGCCGACCCTTATAATTAGAACTAATTTCAATAATTGTCATTAAATAACTTTTTGAGGTTATGATGCAAATAGAAATGTCGACCAACTTAAAAGTCAAGCCTGACATTTGCTCACTTGTAATTGAAAATGTTTAAGCCTGTGGCCTGGCTCTTCCTAAATCTCATTATTGGCTGCGGCGTCGAAACCAAAACACGTTGCCCGTGATATGGTTAAGTTTGTAGCGTTTTTTCTTTGGAGTTCTTTTATTCAACCATTTACAAGGACTAAATTGTGCATCTCTACTGCTGTTTTCACAGTTACATGCAAGTATAAAATATTGACTTGTAAAGTAGTCTCTTAAGGAACTTTTAATTATTCATAGAGCTGCCTGCATTATGGGTAACCGTAAGAAACTAATTCGTAGTCAAGAACGTGAAAGAATCTATAGCGACTATTACAATTTTACTCAGTCGTTTTGCAAGAATGGGTGACTAAAGCAACAGATGTTGGCTTAAATACAGTTAAGCGAATTGTTAAAGGAGCCTAACAAAGTGGCGGAAGAAAATTTACTTCTCCAAGAAAAAAAAATTACTAATCTTATCCCAGGTCATCTGTCGATCAATATAAAGAAGAAGTAATCCCAAGTGTGATCTATAACTTTGCCATAAAAAGAGACCTACAATGAAAGCTGTATTCGAAGTCGAACAAAATGAAGGGGGGTGTTAATTTCACTGAGAAATTACATTCCTTTGGGCGATTGGTACATAAAATGGGTATTCAATAGAGAAAATGTCAAGATAATAGGTACGTTCTAATAAAAAAGAGAGAAATTCCGGCAAAACGTGTTGAATTCTTAAGATAAAATATAAAGCCGAATGCTGAAATATTGTGTACACTGATGAAACGTACTTGCATAGCTTCCATACTGTTCTAAATGTTGTGATGATGGTACCAACAATTGTTTTAAATCCCCCGTCAGTAAAGCGCAAGAATTGATTATTCTTCATGCAGGAGGTAGAAAAGATTTCGTACCAAATTCATTCCTGATGTTTAAATCAGAACTTAAGAGACAGATAATTGCCACGATGAAATAAACCATTAAAATTATGTAAATTGCCTGAAAGAAAAATTATTGGCAAATCTTCAAAAAAGTCGGTTTTGGTCATCGATAATGCATCGTATCACAATGTCTGTACTGAGCCGAATCCAACATTTGTTTGGAAAAAGCAGACATGCAAAAGTGGTTATCAGTAAGAAACATTTATATTAAGTTGAATGAAACAAAACCAGTTATATGGTACAAGAAAATTACATAAACCTACATGTAAAAGTTATATGATTGAGAAATTATCAGCGGAACATGGTCATACGTAGTCCTACGATTACCAAGGGGGGATTACCATCCAGAATATGTTCATTTTCAAACACCATAAAAGTGAAAACTTGTGACTTGATTCGCAAAGTAAAGCCGTTAATTATAATTATAACCAAAGGTAAAGGTAGGTAATGCTTTAACTGATTAGGCATATAAATTTGCCACTGTTCCTACTTTATCTGCCTATTCATATAAAATAACAAAATCAAACATTTCAGCAATATTATTTAATTATTACTTGTGATTTTCATCCATCATAACCATGGAAGAATTATTTCCAACGTATCACAATTATACCTCAATCTTGATTTTTTACATTTCTACTAAATTATTGCTTTCTAATTTTGTTACTTTTATTGCAGTATAAGTATTCGTTTGAAAATAAAGTTTTATAGGTTATTCGCAATAAAAATGGCTTTATTTGCTTTGACTGCTACCAGCCTCAACACATAAAGCTTCTATAAAAATATAATTAATATTTTTATTTATTTATTTATTTCTTTTAATATTATAACTTTTGAAGGGGAATATAATTTTTAGTTGTTTTATGCTTTACAACAATAATTGTGATATAATTTGATCAAGTATTTCAGTAGTACCCCTTTATAATGGGTAAATTATTATTTAAACATTATTTTGAGCAATACAACTTTGATAGTGATTTATTTACGTCCCAGTGTGTACATAATAAATAAATTAACAGTCCGTTCGCTGACATGCAGCCGCAAATCATAATCTCTTTGGAAACTTAGCAGTTCCTTTAATGCAGTCTTTATGAAAAGCTTCGGATTTACTCCTTCTAATTTATCTAATATGGTCTCCAATGAAGTCATAAAAAAAGTTAGAACTGATAAAATACAACTAAACACCATATAAAGGGTAATTCATATGTATGGTTATTAAATTAAATAAGTGTATAATAATCTCAGTAATAGCTTAACTAAAATTAATCGCATATAGAAAAAATTGCATTCATGTCTAGACCAAACTTTTGAAAACCAAAACCTTCACTAGTTAAATCAGATAAGAGTACATTTATATTTTCTTAAAAAATCAACACGTTTTGCCGGAATTTCTCTCTTTTCTATTAGAACGTGCCTATTGTCTTGACATTTTCTCTATTGAAAACCCATTTTATGTACCAATCGCCTAAAGGAATGTAATTTCTCAGTGAAATTAACACCCCCCTTCATTTTATTCGACTTCGAATACAGCTTTCATTGTAGGTCTCTTTTTATGGCAAAATTATAGATCACACTTGGGATTACTTCTTCTTTATATTGATCGAGAGATGACCTGGGGTAAGTTTAGTAATTTGTTTTCTTGGAGAAGTAAATTTTCTTCCGCCACTTTGTTAGGCTCCTTTAACAATTCGCTTAACTGTATTTAAGCCAACATCGGTTGCTTTAGTCACCCATTCTTGCAAAACGACTGAGTAAAATTGCAATAGTCGCTATAGATTCTTTCACGTTCTTGACTACGAATTAGTTTCTTACGGTTAGGTACCCATAATACAGGCAGTTCTATGAATAATTAAAAGTTCCTTAAGAGACTACTTTACAAGTCAATATTTTATACTTGTATGTAACTGTGAAAACAGCAGTAGAGATGCACAATTTAGTCCTTGTAAATGGTTGAATAAAAGAACTCCAAAGAAAAAACGCTACAAACTTAACCATATCACGGGCAACGTGTTTTGGTTTCGATGCCGCAGCCAATAATGAGATTTAGGAAGAGCCAAGCCACAGGCTTAAACATTTTCAATTACAAGTGCGCAAATGTCAGGCTCGACTTTTAAGTTGGTCGACATTTCTATTTGCATCATAACCTCAAAAAGTTATTTAATGACAATTATTGAAATTAGTTCTAATTATAAGGGTTGGCATCTCCGATCCTTTTGAGTAATTATAATTAAAATATTATCAAGTGACCTTTGTAATATGTTATTTGGGTTGCCTGCTCCACTCTATCTGTTCGGCGGCCCGAGTATAGTCTATTGTCGTGGTTTGGTAAATTTTCATGATAATGGATTGCAAATTTTTGTATTTCTTCTGTGATAAATGGGATACGCAGGTCGGTGTGGAGAGTTAAATTGGAGACGTACCAGGGTGCGTCAATTAACATACGTAAAGTTTTTGATTGAAAACTCTGCAGCATTTTGGTGTTGGTTGGTTTGGTGCAACCCCAGAGCTGGATCCCGTAAGTCCAAATTGGCTTTAAAATTACTTTATATAGTAATATTTTGTTCTCGACTGAGAGCTTAAATTTTCGACCCAGTAGCCAATACATTTGCCTTACTTTTATATTTAATTGTGTTTTTTTTCGCTTTGATGTGTGTTTTCCAAGTTAACCTCTTGTCGAGGTGTAGTCCCAAGTATTTTGTCTCTGTTTTGATTGGAATTGGAGTGTTGTTTAAACTTGTTTGTGGACAATCGCTGCGTTTTAATGTAAATGTATTAATTTCTGACAAAAGTCATTTTGAAGGAGCCGAAGTTACTTATCATATATAACGCAACTAGTGGGTTCTTGATTATCATATGACCATTTCTGTTCACACGAGATATAAAACAATATCTCGACTGGAAACAGAAATGAGTTGATAATCAAGAAGACACGAATTGCATTCGGCTAGATTATATCACGAGTTTTAATAAATAAAGTTTAAACAGTTTATTTATAAATATTAAAAGTACAGTTAGTGTGGTTGCTATGACGATTGCACTTTCAGCAGATAACGCGATGTTTTTAAAGGTATTTGATTATCAGTTATTAGTCAAGAAGGTATATGATTATCACTGTAGCTATGTACATTATTAAAAGTTAGTAGGGGCATGCTTAACTATGCATTTTTGCCGTTTTTCATTGGTTGATGTTATAGAGAATGGTATAATCGTATAAATGTAGGAAAGATATTCTCCCACTACAATATAAAGAGATCGAGTGATCTTGAGAATTAAAGTTGAAATTATTACTATTATTTATTTTCCAAACTTGCTGATTGGCTTTAAGCCCCTTATATTACGAGCTGTTTAGTAAGTAGCAGTATTTACTGTAGAAAACCCAAAGAGCATTTTCAAACTTAACTTAGACATAAATAACGACTCCCCTGAACCACTCCGCCCCGTTGCACCCAAAAATTATAATTTACAGGCTGATAAATTTATTTCCGCAAGTCTGGAATGCTTGTAACGGGCCTTTAATTTACGCGACGAGAAAATACCTTCCGCGAAATGTGAATGAGAGAAAACGACGACGTTCTGACTGCTTATTACTCGCAACTATTCCTATAAATACAGCCTGATTTATGAAAGTTCCGAACCTCTCCGCTAGTTAATATTAATATCTAAAACTCGGCGCCCAGCTAAAAGGGCCCGTTCTGCAGCATCATTTAGCGGCGATAAATATCCCGAAATTTAGATAACAGCTCGTGATGGGCGCGCAAATATATTCATGTAGCAAGTTGGTTTAGGGGTGTACAAACAGCCATTCATCGAAAACAAATCGAGCTTAACGGACAGCCAGGGCTTGGTCAGCCTGGCGTGTACATAATTTTACTGATTATAAAATTTGACGGGGGTTCTCCTCTGGGACGACTACGTCTAAATTTGCTATTCATTCCGGTTTAATTTAGTTCGCGATTTTCTTGCCGTGGCTATTTGAATTTAATTGACGCATTGCTCTGGGATTTAGTAAGCCGCCATGAATTACATTTTGATATTTATCTTAGTGGCACACTAAAGGAGATACTTTACGGTGCTCCGATTCAATTGTAAACAGTTCGGATATTATTTATGGAAGACTCTCTACGTATGTAGGCTATTATAGGTGTACTTATTTTTGTGTCGTATGAGCTAATTAACTATACGTTTATCTTGTTTGCATATTTAACAACGCTTGCTACCAGTGTTCACTTCTACTCATTTTGAACCTCATCATCGCCGCTTTGCTCCAGTGTGCATACATAGTAATTATAGACCTTAAGTTGGTAGTGTCAAATAGCTGTAGCTAAGGTTCCTGCTTAGAATATTTCCCAAACAGAGCAACCTTTTTATAAGCCATCTTGGCCCACGGACTGAGCAGGCGGCTAGAATAAATTACCCTTTAAAATTACCTCAGTTCGTGGTTACGAAGTGTCAATATCTTCTAAAACAGTTGACTCCTGCAGGGTTCTTGGACTGAAACTGACTTCAAACAACCTATAAGAAAATTTAATTTGTTTACACAAATGTACTGACCTGACATCACATATAAAATTTATAAAAACGCAAAGAAAAGCAAAAGAAAATAGGATTAAATAAAAAAACGTAATTCTCAAAAATTTATGAAGACGTCCTATCTGAAGCCGGCCCTGTTCATATTATCATACACTAACACCGGATGCGATTTAAACACCTAAGCAAATTCTTGAAATGCTATTCCAATGCAGCTAAACGCGAACTTTATCAGGTAACTGCCAACCTTTCTTGTAGATATCAGATTACCTTTCGATCCTGGAAGTTTCCCTGGATTGCGTCAACCGAACTTTGAACGGCCTGATGTGTTTAAACTTATCACACTCGGATGCTGGAAACCTTGTTACAGTATAATCTCCGATTAGGGAGCTATATCACGCTCGGGAAAATGTCACCGCTTGCCCTAAATACTCATGGACAGGCAACTAGCCACGGCTAAATACGCTCAGAGAGATGGGCGGATTTTTCGAACAGGACGCCTTAGGCACAAGTGTGACGACATATACATGGTGTCGATAAATAAGAGGGCGCCACGGTTTTGGGTATGGATTGAAACCCACGTCTGACAGAAACCCAAAGGGCTAAACGGGTTGGAGGGTGTGTAGCTTCGGGGCTTCCTGCAGACGGCAATTAGAGCGTCGGGACCTTGTCGCTTACAAGATTCAGCCAGGATCGGCTCTACACAAATCATATAAAGAGTGCCGCTTGGGCAATAACATGACACAGTATTCTTCTTCTTGAGGGTGCCGTCTCCTTACTGGAGGTTGGCAATCATCGCAGCTATTCGTACTTTATTCACGGCTGCTCTAAATAGTTCAATGGTGCTGCAGCCATACCATTCTCTGAGGTTGCGTAGCCAGGAGGTTCTTCTTCTTCCGACATTCCTTTTTCCCTGTATTTTTCCTTGGACAATGAGTTGTAGCATTGAATACTTTGGTCTTCTCATGATGTGTCCGAAATACTGTAGTTTTCTTCTTTTCACTGTTTTCACTACTTCCAGTTCCTTATTCATTCGTCTAAGCACCTCTCGATTCGTCACTCTTTCTGTCCACGATATTTTTAATAATCTTCTGTATATCCACATCTCTGCCGCTTCCAATCTTTTAATGTCTTCTTTCTTCAATGTCCACGCTTCCATCCCGTACATTAATATAGATAAAATGTAGCACTTAACCATTCTCATTCTCAATTCTAGGTTTAGACTTCTGTTAGTTAACAAACTTTTCATTTTTAGAAAAGCTCCTCTGGCTTTTTCAATTCTTGTTCGTATCTCCTTTTTCTGTTGTCCGGTGGAGTCAAGCCAAGTCCCTAGGTACTTATAGGAATGTCCTTTCTATCGTTTTATTGTTTACTATTAGATTAGCATGTAAATTAGGTTTTTTTGTACAGTATTACAAGCTGGCAAATCGAAACACGCATAAAGAAAACGCACTGAATTAGCATGCGCGGCGGTATTCTAGCGCTTCGCGATCGGTGACTTCGACATGCTGTTCGTGAAGATGAAAACATTACATGTAAAAATACCTTAGCTTTTCCTGGGGGTTCCTCGTTGCTCGGGCTGTCGGTCAGGAGTCTGCGAAGGCTACCAAAGCGGGGGGCGGGGGCGGTATCTCGTTGCAAAAGGCGATCGCTTCAAGGCGACACTTACTGAAGGAAACTCGGAACGTCGACGATATTGGTGCCTAATAGATTTCTCGATAGGGCGATGGTGTATCCGGACGACTTGACAGGAAACGCCGGAATACATGAAATTTTACCAGGGATTAAGCCGTCCTCCGTTAGATTATCCGCACAGGCGGTGAAAGGGGCTAACGCCCGACTTCGGAACGGTTTACCGAAGGACGCCTGGGATCATCAGGCTACACAAGCAACACCAACACTTAGCATATCGCAACCTCCACTCTTGGAGGGCCTTCTCGCGCTCGCAGGACATCTCGCTCTATTTGGTAACGAAAACACGCTCGTAGGAGCCGGGTTTCAACACGTGCTTCGCGCTGCCTCCGATAATTTTTGCCGGGTTCGTACACTCCTGAAGATGTGGGCATATACAGCGTGCGCCGAAAATAGAAGACAACGCTGGTTTTCTCGGATGTCCCTAATAACCTCCGGTTGCTGAAAGCCACTTTATTGACTGCTGACCTCACATTTCTAAAATGACGCCAGAAATGCACCTTTGAGTATGGTGCAAATTCACACCGGAATATGGCATTTGCTGTACTTGCAAATGCTCTCTTGATGCACTTTTGAAGGTTAGACAGCAAATGTTTACTACTGGATTTACGTTTTTTATGTATTTCGCCTTGAACGATCTCGCACTATGTACTATGGAGTCGTTTGTTGCGTACGCACTCAGGCCAGGCATGCAAACGACTCACGTTAAACTTAAATATCACATCGTCCCGTAAATAGGCCCTAGAGTTGCTTTTAAAGCAGCACCCGCGAAATCAAGTTTACAATTCGCTCACAGCATAGGGTACGCTCTGTGCATTTTTGACTACAATAGAATATTCTCTAAAAGAATGGAAAAGGACTTCTACGGACTTCAGAAACAAATATGGAGGCTAGTCAGAACACAGAGAAAAGAAATTAATGAGCTCATACAGACTAAACATATAACAAAAGAAACCTGGATGGAATATCTTAAGGAACTATACAGCAAGCAAGACAGTATATTGGAACAAAACACGCCCGAAATAACAGTTAATGACAATGTAGTAGTAGAAGAAGCAGAGGTACAAGCAGCTCTCCAGAAAAAGCCCTGGTCAAGACAACATAACCAATGAGTTATTGAAATATGGAGGAAAACACCTCACTAGACAACTAACCAGCTTGATCAATAAAATTTTCGATCTCCAGAGAATACCAGACGAGTGGCGGATTAGCACCACGATTCTCATGTTTAAAAAAGGAGACAAAAAAATACCAGATAACTACAGGGGCATAAATCTTCTAAGCACAACCCTGAAACTAACAACTAAAATTATCACCAACAAAATAAATAGTATCACAACTCTGCAAGACGAACAGCAGGGATTCAGGACAGGAAGATCCTGTACAGACGCCGTATTCGTTATAAGACAAATAACCGAAAAGTCCATCGAATACAACAGGCCTGCCTACATGTGCTTTGTGGATCTGACAAAAGCTTTCGATCGAATTCAACTGAAAGACATAATACACCTATTGTACGAGCTGAACATACCGTATAATATAATTAAAGTAATCGAAAACATCTACGCAGAAAACAAAATACAAGCTAAGGTCGATGGAGAATTAACCCAACCAATTTCAGTAGAAAGTGGTATTCGCCAAGGAGACTCATTAAGTCCGCTACTATTCAATATCGTTATGGACAAAATCATAAGGAAGGTGCGAAATATGAGAGGATACACAATGGGAAACCGTAATATCACTATTCTGTGTTATGCCGATGACGCAGTACTGGTTGCGGAAACTGAAGATGACCTGCAAAGGCTGCTGCACCGATTCAATGAAACAGCTCAATCGCACAACATGGTGATATCCGCTTCAAAAACAAAATGTATGACAACATCCAAAACGCCTCTAAGATGTAAGCTAGCTGTCGATGGAAAAATTATTGAACAAGTATCCAAATTCAAGTACTTGGGCGTAGAAATATCTGGCTACGGTGACGTCGAGACGGAAGTAAGACAGCAAGTGAACAATGCAACAAGGATAGCAGCATGTCTCAACAGCACAATATGGAAGAACAAATATATAGGGGTTGAAGCGAAATCAAGAATTTATAAAGCCACAGTGAGGCCAATAATGACATACACCGCAGAAACCAGGCCTGACACCTCAAAAACAAAAAGAATGTTAGAAACAAGCGAGATGAAAGTACTGCGTCGAGTTGTTGGGAAAACGCTATTGGACAGGGAGAGGAGTGAAAATATAAGGAGGACATGCAAGGTAGAGAACATCAATGAGTGGACATTAAAAAGAAAGCATGAATGGAACGAGCACATAAATAGGATGGACGAAAAAAGAATAGTCAAAATAGCTAGAGACAAGTCGCCAATAGGAAACCGCAGCGTAGGAAGACCAAGAAAAAGATGGAGCGACAACCTAAGCAAAGAGTAAAGATAGCAAAGTAATCGAAGAAAAAACAGGCATATGCCTAAGAAGAAGAAGGAAGAAGAAGAAGAAGAAGAATAGAATACACTGGTTAATTCTAATTAACAATAAAATAGGCAAGGGATACAAATGGTCAGTTTCAATTCCTGTAGTACCTGGTTATTAGCACTTCCACATTGTGTACAACTAGTAATGTTGGACCTGTCACGAAAGTGCACAACGACACATAGAGAATTCCCAGTGAATTTGTATTATGCATAAATATGTTTTCCTGAATTACATGTATATTGATAAGACTTAACCGCGAGCTGTTTTTTCATGTATATCTGGGCCAATGTCACATTCCCACAGGATGTATGTGGTGTGTTTTTCTGTTATTCACTGTCTGACGTTGTCTAACTAAATACCATCTTCAAGGGATATAAAAGGAACAAGCTCGGGGTAGCGGGGCATTAATTAATAGTATTCATCATCAATTAGTCAATTAGGCTGTTAGTGCCCTGCTACCGATTCTGCTAAGCTGAGTTCTTCGTAACTGGCCCATAAACTATGGCTAGAACTGTGTAAGTTACAACTTTAATAAATTGCTTTTATGTATAATCTTGGTATGATTTATCGATCAAAAAATAAGCTACGACTGCCTCTTGCAACAATGAACTCGAACCCCCGTGTCGTAGTAATATATTAAGAAAAAACAACGAAAGTGCAGTGAAAGTTTCTTATATTTTTTTCTAGCAAATTTAATGGTATTCGAAATATTAATTATTTAATATTTGTTATTTCATATACAATAGCGTCATACAGTTTAAATATTTTTGGGGTACCACTATTTCTTAGGTACTTTTTTATTCTTTTTAAGACAGAAATCGTTTCTCCTGATGAATGGGAGATAATAATTGTCAATTAAAAAAATTTGTTTTCGAAATAGTTCCCTTTTTCGAATAATGTGTAACATTAAACGAATTGAAAGTGAAATATTCTTGTCCTTCATTACTTTAATTTATAAAAAACTATCTTTGCTGGTGGTCTACGTATTTGATTACAATCTTTAAAAATTAAAGTTGCCATATGAATTACTTATTTTTTACCATTAAATAATTCATGAGAGCATGAAATGCTCTAATTATATTAATAAACCAGCTGCATTGAGTGTACACTCAATTGATTGCAGTGATTTGCTGGTAGGATCCATTATCTGTAAAGTGCTATTTCAAACTACTGTTATTAATACCGTTTTATATTTTTTAATCTTCCTTAGCCCAGATGTAGCTTCTACTGTAGTTATTTTTTCCCGAATTCGCTACACGGCAGTTCTCTAGCCTCAAGCATAATGTAACTTAAAGCAAGGCATGCTTGCAGTTTGAGCTTTTTGCGCTGACTCTAGGCTATGTGAATGTTCAGCGACTTTAAAGGAATGCGCTTAATAAACAATTAAATACGTATGCGAAGCGACGCCATGTGTTTCTGCACGAAATATAGACGGAATATTTCGACGCAATTTAATGTTCACGTATAAAAGACAGCTATTCTGGCGTTTCTTTATATATTGTTTAAATGTAAATGCCATTCAGATGCAATTATCATACCCGTATCTGATTTGTATATGCGAGTAACCACGAACCATTGCACGTAGATCATCCATCTTTATTTAGTACGGTTGTGTTTAGGAATGACCATTCGTTATTTTAATCTTGATCTTTTTTATGGTTTTATGTTTGTGTCTTTTGTTTATTTGGCATATTGGCTTTCCTTTACATATTGTTTTAAGTTGAGTTCAGCACACGAATTGCAGGTCAGCTTGCTGTTTAGCAGATGTTTAGTTTTCCGATCATCAAGTTTAGGCAAGGCAAGAGTTTTATGTGTAGTGAGCTAGCTAGGTAAACAACAGGGCAATTAATTTATAAAAATATTAAGGACTGGCTACCCAACGACATGCTTCAAGCAGTATATTATTTAGTACTTAAATAAATATTTTGCGGAAAAACTGATATAGTTTGTGTATTTTAAATTAATTATATAAATTAGTAGATCCAAGGTTTATTATTATTGATAATTTTTTATGGTGCCTATTTTCTTATGAATTTTTTTTGTAGTTTCACATATTTAAATTATGTTATTTATTATGTTCTGGGTGTTACAATATACCATAGAAGTAAAATCGTTAATAAATAAACGTTTTAGAGGAAAAATATATACGTACTCAATGCAACAATGTAATTAATGCAAGAAAGAGTGGTATCTTAATATTTATCTTTTCTGACAGCTTGTATTTATCTAACTCGGTATCTGTTTATTGTTTTTATATTTTTTAATGTGGCGAAACCTTCACAACACCATGAATAACATCAGAACGCACTAATGAATTAAAATATGTAGCAGTAGTCGACAATATACCATTTCGTAATTTGTGAAAGCAATATCTGAATTTATGTTCGGATTTGGAATATTTGTATATATTTAATTATTAATTGAAACTCCCACTAAAGCATTGAATGGAACTACATTAGTTTACTTTAGTATGAAAAAAGATAATGATTGATTCAGTTAGCTTTAATAATTACAATGAATATGGTTTTATCAATTATCCAAAATGCGAAATATACCAGTAACTAATAAAATGGTTTGGTATAGAACCGAAGCATAAAAGCTTCAGAGATTATTATGTGTATTTGAATGCAGTATTTACTAAGCTTTTCAATTATTATATCAAATGTCAACGTTGTCAGCAAACGATTTTTCACGATATGTAAAGGAGCATTGTCGTTGTCTATTTGATATTGATATTTGAGAATATGAGCATTGAAACATAAATGATTAGATGATTGTGAACGACATAGTACATGTATCGTTAATTCACTAATGCGAAAAGTATATATCTAACTCATAAAAATAAAGAAAAATATAATCGCCTTTGAAAAACCTTTTTCTTATAAATACTCATATTGTAATTTTAATTGAAGAATTAACAAACGCATAGCTATCGTTTTATAGTTGCAGAACGTTAACGTAGGTTGTTGCTATTATTATTAAATGATCAGTTTGCTCGGACTTTAATTAGTAGTTTATAGATTGGTAAGTTCTAATAACTGGTATTTATTTGCAAAGCCTATTTAGTATTTACTATCGATGATTGTTCAGAATTTTTAAAACAGACACGCTGCTGAAAATAGATGGCTTGATTAGCTATTAATAATAATTATACACTATCAGAGATGGTTGACTGTGCAAGCGATTATCTCAAAAATGTTTAATTTCTTTGTCATACCTCTTCCATACATTGGATTTTCGTATTTTATACTCTAAATCAGTTATAAAAATGTGGGTTCCCATTTAAAAAAACCTTGACGGCTTTATTGCATACAACATGGGTAACTAATAAGCAGGTAATATTTTTTTGCTAGAAGCTTCTTTGATAAGTTAACCTAGTTTCTTATCTCATATTCACTCTGTATATAGCTCTTATCTAATATTAATCTAACTAATGAACAAAGCACTCGTCCAGTTAATTATTTCATTAATAAACCAGTTTGTTGGTAGGCTAACAGTGCAAAATGCGGACTAATTGAGTTAACTAAATATACAGTTAACTCCCAGGTTATTTAGTCAGCAGAGACTGGTCGATCCTAGACGGATTGGAATATTGATGTACTTTAGCAGTCTTTAAAATTCAAAATTGTTTCAATGTCTACAACATTTTAGAAAGCATTAATGTAAACAAAATAATAATAATGTGCAAGCTGCTTGGGGATACTTCGATACAGTGTTGGCATGGAATGGTTTTTGCCATGCACTGCTTATGATGCCCGCTCCTTAAGACACATTTAATACTCGTAATCTGTTGAAACGGTGCATTCAGTGTGGTATTGCCATTATCGTATTGTTATATATACCGAGTAATAACTACGGCCATATGGATTTAACATGGGAAATAGTTTTTGCATAAATCTGGTACCTACTTCATTAACCCTTAGAGTACTGCTGGGGTCGTTTTCTGACCCCAAAAATTGTTTTTATCAAAAATCTTTTGAAATATATTTATTAGAGCATTTGTCTTCTCGATAGTCTATTCATTTCATTTAACGAATATTTTAACATGTACAACATCCCTGGATTTTTTAAATTTTCATAGTAATAGTAAAAAAGTTGTTTGGGGTCCTGCAGCCACCCCACGTAGTATTTTATGTCGGTCAAAAACACGTAGCTTAATGCGCCATTTGTGTTGGTAATTCAGATACCTGTTTTACAGCTGTCACTTTTATGCTCTGTTAGTGTTGTGTCAGTATTATATAAGTGCGGAAATTGGATAATTAGCTTACTGTAAGTACTCATACGTCTACATAGAATATGCTAACAAAACTGTTTATAATATCTACTATTTTATATCTTGCATAATGTCATATGAAAGACGCCGCTTGCTCACACAGCAAGAGCTTGAGAATGAGATGTTGAGGTTATATGATGACGATTTTGTTGAATCGGGTAATGATGAGATTGTATCAGAAGACGAGGACAATGTTGAATATGTAGAAGAGGAGGATGATGATCATATTCCTGAGCAAGAAAACGAAGATGTTGCTACGTCAGATAATGAAGCTGAAGAAGGGACTTTCAATCAATATAAAGCCAAATCTGGAAAGTTGTGGACACCAAATCCAACTATACGTGGCTCTCGTCGTTGTCATAACATCTTAGTTGAAAAAACAAGACTAACACAGTATTCGTCTACTGTAACTGACGTTTTGGATACTTTCAACCTATTTCTCACGAATGATATGAGACAAATAATTTGCAGACATACTAATGAAGAAGCTGAAAGAGTTTATGGATCTTATAATGAAGAACATACAAAATAAAAAAATTCGAAGATACTGATGGAAGTTAAGATGAATTTATTGGAGTTCTACTTTCAGCATAAGCTTTGCGTTGCAGAAAAGAACATACGACGGAAATGTGGACGACAGATGAATCAGTACGAAGGTTAATTTTCACAGCGGCAATGTCACGTAATAGATTTATCGCAATTCGTACATTTCTTAGATTTGACGACAAAATGACAATACAAATTAGACGAGAAACGGATAAGTTAGCAGCAATCCGAAACATATGGGACAAATGTGTCGAGAACTGCAAAAAAAGTTTTGTACCAGGTGAATCACTAACAATAGATGAACAATTAGTGGCCTTTCGAGGAAATTGCCCATTTCGCCAATACATCAAATCTAAGCCTGCAAAATACGAGATTAAAATTTGGGACTTAACTGACGTTGAGACGACTTGCCTGTACAATTTAAAAATATACATTGGCAAGCTTCCGGGTGCGCAGCCAGAAAAGAACAAAGGGGTACGGGTCGTAAAAGATCTAATGACGCCGCTTTTCAATACAGGTCGTGGAGTCACCACAGACAACTTTTTTACCTCGGCACCTTTGGCTGAAGAATTGTTACGACAAAAATTACAATTTTGGCAACGGTTAGAAAGAATAAACCCGACACGCCAGAGGAATTGAAGAAAATGGCAAGTAGAAGGGTGCATTCGTCAAAGTTTGCCTTTTCCGACAATCTTGGTTTAGTTTCGTATGTGCCTAAAAAGGGAAGAATGGTCCATTTACTATCATCCCAACATGACAAGCCTGATGTCTCTGAAAAAGAAGGGAAACACCGAAAATGATTGAAGACTCCAATTCCACCAAAGGCGCCGTGGATAATGCCGACAAACTCATTCGCGAGTACACATGCCCACGACATACTGCTAGATGGCCTTTCAGAATATGTATGCAGTTATTGGATACGGCCGCATTGAATGCCTACCTATGTCATTTATACGACGAATAATTCGGAATGGATGAAAACCTGTTCATTCAGATGACGATATTTTCTAAAATAGTTAGGAGGACAACTCGCAAAAGAAAACATGAAATTGCGTGTACCTTCTTTGCGAAATAATCAACACGTGTTAAGGGCTATTGAGGCATGCGGGGTGAATATTCAACCAGATGAGGAAGTGCAAGATGTATACTGAAGCATCAAGCTGAGAAGCGCGGAAGATGCCGCCTTTGTCCTAGGTCTACCAACAGAAAGATTGATGTCAAATGTAATTCTTGTCAAAGGTTCATCTGTAAAAACCACATACGTGGTAAAATCATCAAGAACGTTTACTGCTGCGATCATAAAAACCCATGAATGTTAAATGGCTTAAAAGAAATTTTGCATTTAGTTTAATTCGAATTGTTCATTGGTTTGTTCTTTTGTTACTATTATTATTTTCTGTGTGCCACCTATAATAAAAATATTAAACACACTTATTGTTTTGTTACTAAGGTATGTTTTGCTTCAACCTAGAGATCCTGTATATAGTTTACTAAGAGTTGGGCAAACAGCCTGATTTGACATAAATTTTTGATCCAAATTAGATATTTGACATATGTCGAAGAAAGAGGTTATGGGAACCAACCTTGCTAACTTGCTTTTGATGGGAGAGTTTTCAGAGTATTGATCATTCTTAGGATCTCTAGAACCGACTATTAGGAATATACGGCCAATTTAGTTAAGATTTTGATTTGCATTTGTGAAACTATCAGTCGTAACATGTTACAAAATATGCAAAAACGCAACTTTTATCACACATATCTTGCAAAAAGTGATCCAAACCAATTAAAATGTATCCCGTATTTTGCTCAACTCTGAGTAACCTATATACAGGGACTCTACTTCAACCGAAGCTGGCGGAACATCGTGCTTGCAGCATAACAATCACGCCGGTTTCGGTTTTATCTTTAATAACATTTCATCAAAAATATATTTATACAGCTTTGTTTTAAGATTTCCACCCACTATTGCAATCATTTATCTTAAAAAAGTGTGGGGTCACTCAAGGACCCCACGCCGTCCTTTGCGCAGCACAAAATAGCGTAGTACCCTAAGGGTTAATATCTACTAAAAGGATAATTAAATTTAATTAACATTAGTAACATGATCAAGTTATTAAAACCCTTTTATTAACAAAATAAATTAAAATAAACTAAATGTAAAGTTAAGAAAGTGAGAATACTATGTAATTTTATTAAAAAATGTAAGTCTTCAACTCAACAATAGACAAGTATGTTTCATGGCAATTCCTACATTTTTTTAAATGTGCAAAATTTTAAGTGGCCGTGTTTGGTGGTTATCAAGCAACTATTTGTCTATAGTTAGGTTTGGTAGGCCCATGCCATGAGCATAGGCCTCATTCGGGAAACTAAGCCAAACTCTAATAAACCAAAATATTTCTATTCGTCTCCGAAGTAGGCTTTTGGAACAATGTGTCTAATCAGTATTAACATATGGTCCTCAAACGTGGACTTTAACAAAACATGTAACAGGTTAAACCGACAATTACGACAACGCGCCAGTTTTTAACGGTATAATACGGTATTTACGATAAGCCGAAACAATGCTAGACGATTAGCGCGTAAGCTAACTCACAATCGGAAATGTAACTCATGACCGCTGTTCAGCCAGCTACAAAAGGGTTTTCCGACTGATTTCAGTGGAGCGAGAGAGGGGTTTAGCACGAGATAACACAAGGGGAACGACCTAATAAACGGTAACAGATCTAAAATGATAAGGCGCCACCACAATTCCATACTAGGTAAAAAATATGCTCAGGTGAACCCACTGAGGGAAAGTGGAAGCATAAATGAATTCACTTCACACTATAAGCTTGGCAGTATTCTGGTCAGCGCGCCGGTACAACACCAACCTTTCGAAAACTTACTTGATCAGCTGACCAAACTCCTCTTATAACTTTAAAATACAATACTCAAATTGCATGCACAATATCAAAGAAAACTACAGTTAAATAGACAAGGAATGTATTAGCAAAATATTTGAATATATATAAATGTACATAAAAATATTAAATGAGTTCGTAAACGGTAGTTAGGTAAATTGCGTAACGTGTTAATCTATTAAAATATTTAGTAAACTTGACATCAACTATTGAAATTACTAATAAACGCTATGAACATCAAACTATCGAAATACTGAATAAAATAGCAGTAATGAAAAACCCTACATAGAATTTGGGTGTCAAATGAGCTCTCAAATATTACGAAGATCCGAATTTTTAAATCAAATGTTGTTAGCGTACTTCTTTATGGATGTGAGTCGTGGGCCATAAACAAACAACAGACTAAGGAAATTCAAACATTTATTAACAAGTGCTTAAGAAAAATCATGAAAATATATTGGCCTAATGTCATCTCCAATATAGATCTATGGGCTATTACGGAACACGAACCTATTTACAGGACCATAAAAAGACGCCGCTGGAATTGGATTGGACATACCCTAAGGAAGCCAAGTACAGATATAACCCGACAATCACTTGAATATAACATCAAAGGCAAAAGAAAACAGGGCCGACCAAATCTGACATGGAGAAAAAAGATACTGGATGAATGTAAGGAGAAGAATATAACATGGAACCAAGTGAAACAGTTAGCACAAAACAAAAACAAATGGAAGGAATTCGTCGAGAACATATGTACGAAAGTAGAGGAAGAATAACTCAACCGTTTAAAATAAAAGTGAAAGTGTATAAAGTGTATATTAGTGTAAGACTGACTACCTTATGCTAATTAACAGACAGTCTTGAAACGTCTTAGGACGCCCTATGGTCCCTGGAGGATCTACAGGACTGATGATGATGATGATGATGAATGAAAAATAGAATTCAACTAAGCAAGTTGCAGTTGTGACACATTACAAATGCTACTACATAAAGTCAAACAGAATCATATAAACTGACGGTAAATGAATTGCAATGACAGGTAAACAACTATAATAGTACACAATAAAAGTTAAACGACTGCAACGTTACGTCAACTGTCCGATTCTTCGGCGAAACCCCCTGTATATTTTAAATTCGCACTGTACAAGTTGTTAAAAATATTATAACGGCACCTTAAGAAGCCTGGCTTAGTTATACTCGATGTCCTATGCTGTTGCGTCGATCGCTTGCCCAGACACTGCAGAAGACACGTAAGGGAACTGGCACCAACTCACCGAGCTGCGGGCCGAGCGGAACCATGAGGTATGATCCACCACTTAAGGCGACATCCAAGCATGCACGGTAAATTGGCAGAACGACAGAAACGATAAGCGATTGCTTCGCGAAACAATGATAAGCCGCTAATAAGTTTTTACAGATAGTCCGTCAAATGACGTAATAGGAGCGCCACTCCAGGATACGAAAGTCTGAAGGCTTATATTGAACAAAGATTCCCATTCGATCGCCGTCCGCAACCACGTGCAGTAATGGCTCATAAAATACGACACGTACGACTCTGGCATTGAAGCGACGGGAGTCCAAATAATAACTAAACAGCGGTACACATACACACACATGCTCAAAGAACAGACCGTTAGGCGATAACTGGCACACATTCAACATACGCAATACCTGGCGTGGCCAAAGCCAACCGGGGCTGAAAAACAGCTCTCCACAACCTGTTGCTTCTTGCGACGCTGGATCGATTCTGTTCCAGAAACGCGCTAAAACGACGAATCGTAAGACGAGTGGCGGCAGCTAAATCTGCCACTTGCTCTCTTAGGTACACGGCATCTATCTCCTAAATTCTCGCTAGCAACATGCAGGAATGCGCCTCGCAGACGGATCGATATTTCAAGAAGATGTTTTTTCTGCAGCCGTCCCGAAAATACAACTTTCGGTATGATTTATTAAATCGAAAGTCCCACTTTACACAAATCGTACCGAAAGTAATATTTTCGAGACGATTTTTTTCACTTTCGGAACTATTATTTTACTTTCGGGACGATTTTGTGTATCCATGTAATCTATGTAGACGGCCTTGGCAATAACATCAACCTGTTTTTTTTATTATGACAGCGCTTGTCATATAACATTCGTGTGTGTTTTCGCTTTTCTATTCCAAAAAATGGAAATCAGTAGTGAAAGTGAGGCCGAACTTATTCCACATGAGATTAGTAAAGCTGATAAAGCGGCTACTTATGAATTATTGCCGCTAAAGTCAAGAGAGAGGTATGAATTGGTCTACAATTTATTTCAAAAATAGAGCAATGATAAAAATGTGCATACTATAAATGAAGAAGTCATTCTTGCATATTTAATGGAAAAATCTAAAACCTTAAAGCCGTCAAGCCTCTGGAGCAATTACTCGATGCTTAAGTCCACAATTAACATTAAAAATAATATAGATATAAGCCGCTAGCCCAAAGTTATTGCTTTCCTTAAAAGAAAATCCCTTGGCTATAAACCAAAAAAATTAAGAGTATCGAATAAAGAAGAAATAGATAAATTCTTATCAGAAGCTGGAGATAATATCTACCTAATGACAAAGGTAATATAATTAAATCTAATTTCTCTTCTTCCTTTTGATTATTTTTTTTTGTATGTTTAGGTTGCATTAATAATTGGTTTGGCAGGCTCTTGTCGTCGTGAAGAGCTTTGTAAAATGAGTTTAGATGATATAGAAGATAAGACAACCATGTTAGTGATCAAAATTCCTACTTCTAAAACGAATATGGAAAGAACCTTTGTCGTCATTTAAGAAAATAATATTTCGTTATACAGAAAATATTTGTCATTACGTCAAGCAAACACACATCATCGTAGATTATTTGTATATTACAAAAACGGAAGATGTACTACACAACCTATTGGTATTCACACTTTTGGAAATATCGCTTGCAAAATTGCTGAATTTCTTAAATTACCGCCTCCCAAAGAATACACGGGGAACTGTTTACGAAGGAGCTCAGCCACTTTACTAGCTGATGGTGGTGGTAGTATAACCAATTTGAAGAGACACGGAGGCTGGAAATCAACCAGTGTAGCAAAGGGATACGTAGAAAATTCTTTAAGAAACAAAATTCGCATAGCTTCACAGATTGAAAAGGGCCGTAACGAAATTAGTATCTGGAAAACTAGTACAAATACTAATACGTCTAATACTAACTGCACACTGCCACTTCTGTTAATATCCCTAATAATATTAATATAAGTAATTGTTATAATTGTGTAATTAACATTAATAAGTAATGTATTCATGAGAGTGATTCTTATATGTAATTTGTATAATATAAAGTTCATAAGTAATGTATCCATCCATAATCTTTTTAACATAATAAACGCCAGCAGAAAAAATATTGTACGTAACACGATCCGAAAGTAATTTTACGGGCCTCGCAGGATTCCAGGACTCGCCTACGGCTCGTCCTGGAAACTTCCTACTCATCCCGTAAAATATCACTTTCGGAACTTGTTACGTAAATTACTATTTCTGGCGTGCCAACAAACCGAAACAGAAATACACAAAACGAGTGTACTTAAAACTGTTGGCTCTAAACGAATAATCTGAATACAGGCGGATAATTCAAAATACGCATCTACAAGTGGAGTCGTAATTTAGGAAATAACGCTAATTAGCCGTACGTTCATACAAAACTAAAAATGTCCTTACAAACAGTCAATGCGAAAGCTCCTGATGATACAAAGAGCAATGAGAGAGATCATAAAAGAAATACGGGTACAAGCGATAACAAGACTTAGAGGCGTCTCAAAAGTTGTCGCAAATTTAAAATGAAGTTATGCAGGTCACCATGCCAGAGATATAAACGATATAAAATGAATAGCAGGACTTAACTGGATGCGAAAAGCTCAAAATAGAAAGATATGGCGAGAAATGAGGAAGGCCTATGTCCAGAAATGGACCGATACTGTCTAAATGAGGTTTGTTGGTTATCGCTCGACAGGAACTAATTAATGTAGAGCCTAATGGAAGAAATCGGTTTAAAATCGAATCGGCGATTTATCAGTATCTACCGTTAGCGGAGAGTGCGAATGGGGCAGAAAGAGAGAGAGAGAGAGACCGACCCTATAATGTGGCATATCAGATTTGAATGTGAGAATGGATAGGCATTTGGATCGCATTTTTCGATAACTAAAGAGAAAGAAGTTGCCCGGACCGAGATTAGAACTCGTGACCTCAGGTTCGAGATTCGAGTGTGCCACTACACCATTCTGACCGCGTAGTTACATGATCGCTTAACGTCTACTCTGGTAACGTTCCATGATCTTCTTGGTTTTCATCTTTTACTTCTATCAGGTGGTTTCCACTGCCAAACTCTACGTGGCCATCTTTCCTCTTCTATTCGCATGATATGTCCAAACCATTTTAAACTTTTTTGCTCTATTCGGTCTACTACTGTGTCTTGTGCCATGATCATGGTTCTCATATCCGTATTTCTGATAGGTTCCATTCGTGATATTCTGGCGCTTCTCCTTAAGTAATCCATTTCCGTAATTGTAAGTTTTCTTTTGCAGTCTGCTGTTAATTGCCACACTGCGCTACCATAACACATTACCGATTCCACCATTGTCTTTCCTATGGGTTTCTTAACTTTTCGCGATATGTGTTTGTCCCAACATATTCCATTTAAAAATCCACGCACTTTACGTCCTTGTCCTATTCTGCTTATAATTTCTATTCTGCCCAATCCATCCTTTATAAATAGTCTCCTAGATATTAAAATTGTTGTACTTGTTTGCTGCCCTTGTTGTCATCACTTGGAATCTGGAACTGTGCTTCTGAATTAACGACTAGGTACTCTGTCTTGCTAGTATTTATGTTCATTCCCATGCAATTGATAGTATTTAGGCAGTCGTTTTAGCATGAATTTCAGGTCGTAAGCGTCCTGTGCTATAATTATCTGATAATTTGCGAAGTTAAGAGTGAACAGACAATTGTCCTCTATTGGTACACCTATACCGGCACAGCTTCTTTTCCATTGCTCTAATATATATTCTAAATATATGTTGAAGAGTAGCGGTGATATGCAGCAGCCCTGTCGTAAGCCTTTTGGTTGTGTCTATAGGTCTTGATAGTATTTCCCCTATTTTTACATACGACTTACTATTATTATATAGTTCATTTATAATCCTGATCATATGAGCGTCTACGTCTAGGATATCCAGTGCTTGCCATAATTTCTCCCTGGGAACTGAATCGTAGGCCTTCTTTAAGTTCTCTAGATTTTATTTTCTCTATTAGTTGTAGACAAAAAATATTATGAGCGTATGATCGTCTTCTTGTGAATTCACTTTGTTCCTCATCTATCTTACTTTCTGTCATTTGTTGTAATTTTGTTTTAATTATTTTCCCAAACACTTTACTCATTGCGCTCATTACATTGAGTCGTTTATAATTGTTGGTATCTCTCCTAGAACCTCCCTTATGTACTGATGTTATATATGATATCTTCCATTGCGTAGGAAGAGTGGAAAGCTGTATACATTTATTCATCAATTTCTTAATTCGTTTTTTCAGTTTTCTTCACTTTTTAAGAGCATTATGGCGTTATCTACTTCTCTCTGATTTATTTTCATGTGTGTCCGACTTACATCATACTGATCTTCATTTGCTTGTGGTATAAATTGTTCTCTCTTCTCTACAAGTAACTCTTCATAGTGTTTGACCCATTGTTTTTCTTTGATCCACTCAACTCTACTTTCGGTGCTACTTCATAGTTCTTCACACTTCCGTAGATTGTGCTCCTCCTATCTTTGCATCTATTTTCATACACTTTTTCTCCCAGGATAGGTTCTTTTCTTCTTTTATTTTTACCGCTCTTTGTAATGTCTTATATTGTGTATAATTATCTGCTGTTCTGTAATTCAGCCATTTGTTATAGGCTTGGTTCTATTCCTTGACTGCGTTTTCTATTTCATTTGTTTGGTTTGGTCTTGATTTTTTCTTTTCCTCTCCTAAAGCTTCATATGCTACTTGATGTAATGTATCTATTATCGGCTGATGTTCTTCTTTAATATCATCTATTTCAAGTGTGTCTTCTAATTTTTTGCCAGTCTCTGCTCATATAAACGTCTTATGCTTTCATATTGTAATAGAAATATTTTATATTGCGGTATACTTTTTAGTTACTGTGGTTGATTATTTATTTGTATAGGTTTTTCTTTTCCAAAATATGCTGGTGTTGGATATGTAACTTTTGCTTTCACCAAATAATGATCGGAGACACAATTGAACTTTGAACTCTTATGTTTTCCATTATTTTGCAGGACCGTTGTTTGGTAATTACGTAATCCAGAATTGATATTGTCTACATATACTAATAAATCTTTCTTCGTTTTCATTTAGAGTGTTTTTTCCATATTGTCTCACCATAATAATAATAATAATAATAATAATATAAGCTTTATTGGGATAATATATAAAAAATATAGTATAAATAAGTAAATAAATGTATAATTACAAAATCCCAATAGGTGGGGTTCTGTATAGAACAGGTTTTCAACCCTACCCAATAACAATATATACCTAATATTTGGCACAGTGAAGAATAACCATAAAATTCATACCGAATAAAACAAAATTATATTTCCAAAAAATTACTTTGACTTAAAACTAATTCTTCTCTAAGTTTATTTTTAAACGTAGTAATTGTATTACACTCCTTAAATAAAATAAACCACTTATTAATGATAATAACGGAATGATACTCGAAACAACTTTTAAATTTGAACGTCGAATGTTTTGGAATACTATAAAGCTCTACCTGCCTTAATTGACGATCATGTATAGATGAACGTCTACAGAGTAAATTAAATAGATATCGTCATTTCCTCTTTTTCCAACTCTAGTATTTAGACCCCCAATAATTATCACTTCCTGTCTGTTTTTCATCCTGTCTAACTCATTACTAAGGGTGTTTTTCTTTTTTCTTACGGGCGCGTCTTCGTTTGCGGCATACGCAGTTAGTATTGCTATTTCCATTCCGTGTCTTGTGATCATTAGCTTTAAGCTAACTTCTTTAAATAGTTTATTAACTTTTCTCGTCATTATTACAGCAACAACCGCTTTTGATTTTTCTGCTTTGTTTACACCTGACCAGTAGCACACATATTCGTCCATCATCATGCTTCCATTGCCTTTCTTTTTGTTTCAGTAAGACCTATGATATCCATTTGATGATCTTTTGCTTCTTTTATAATCTCTTGTTTTATTCGATAAACCCTGGACGTTCCATGTTCCGATGTGAGTCCTTTTTCTGAGCTTCCACTGTCAAGGTAGAGATACCATTGGGAGGAAATTTATGTAAACTAAACTAAATTAATTTAACTAAATCTATTCACTAATATTAAAAAAAAAAGGCGATTAAGATATAATGCTTGTTCCTTGAAGTACGTGTCGCGGTGCGTATCATGAACACATAACTTTAGTGCTGCAATTATAATTCAATATAATTTAATAGTTATTTATGCAACAAGCGCTAAAAGTGGACGTTTATGCACGAGTTTGCACACAATATTTTATCTATGGCCTTAAATTTACTATTATTAATCCATAAATGTCGATTTAACAAAGGTTTGCAATTTATGACAGTTATAATTTATGTCATAGTAAAGAGATGGCCTTGAGACGCAGGCGACTGTTTCTGCAGCTAGTTGCTGTCAAAGGTAATTATAAATGTACACATTTTACTTTATTCATTACATAATGCTTTAATTATTTGAAAAACACTTTACCTCTAAAGAAAAAATTAACTAGAAGAACTTTACAACCTCACTTCCAGTTCGAAATTCTAAATCCAACACCAGCTGTGTACTTTTAGCACATGGGCTAAAAGTAAACATCTGATTTCGCTTTTAACACTCTAAATTATAAAACGTAATTTTTTGTGAAAAAAGCTAGCGAAAAAAGGCCTACTTTTAGTAGTGGTCGTAGAAAATAGCTATTTGTGCAACAAGTGCTAAAAGTGGACGTTTATGCACGAGTTTGCACACAATATTTTATCTATGGCCTTAAATTTACTGTTATTAATCCATAAATGTCGATTTAACAAAGGTTTTCATTTATGACAGTTATAATTTATGTTATACTAAAGAGATGGCCTTGACGCTCAGGTGAATGTTTCTGAATTTAGTAGCTGTCAAAGTCAGTTATCAAAGGTAATTATAATAGTGCACATCTGACTTTATTCATTACATAATGCTTTAATTATTTAAAAAACGATTTACCTTTAACGAAAGAAGTAACTAGAATAACTTTACAACCTCACTTCCAGTTCGAAATTCTAAATCCAACACCAGCTGTGTACTTTTAGCACATGGGCTAAAAGTAAACATCTGATTTCGCTTTTAACACTCTAAATTATAAAACGTAATTTTTTGTGAAAAAAGCTAGCGAAAAAAGGCCTACTTTTAGTAGTGGTCGTAGAAAATAGCTATTTGTGAAACAAGTTCTAAAAGTGGATGTTTATGCAAGAGTTTGCGCACAATATTTTATCTATGTCCTTAAATTTACTGTTATTAATCCATAAATGTCGATTGAACAAAGGTTTTCATTTATGACAGTTATAATTTATGTTATACTAAAGAGATGGCCTTGACGCTCAGGTGAATGTTTCTGCATTTAGTAGCTGTCAAAGTCAGTTATCAAAGGTAATTATAATAGTGCACATCTGACTTTATTCATTACATAATGCTTTAATTATTTAAAAAACGCTTTACCTTTAACGAAAGAAGTAACTAGAATAACTTTACAACCTCACTTCCAGTTCGAAATTTTAAATCCAACACCAGCTGTTTACTTTTAACACATGGGCTAAAAGTAAATAGCTGATTTCACTTTTAACACGCTAAATTATAAAACGTAATTTTTGGTGAAAAATTCTAACGCTAAAAGGCATACTTTTAGTAGTGGTGGTAGAAAAAATATTTTAACATTTAAATGTTAATATCCTGCAATGTCCAAAAATGAAATTAAATTGTGTTTACAGCTGCAGCTTAAAATGAAAATAAATAAATACAAAAGTTGGTCGTGGTAAAGTTATTTTTAAATATTTTTAGTTTTCTCTAGAACATACCGTTTCTTGATAATTAAAAGGCTCTAGCGCTGCCTAAAATCATAAATTACGCTCTTTGACAGATTTAAACAATTGCTTCATACATTTTTATGGGTAATAAATCATTCGATATATTACATTCAGTTTTATGCGTTGTATCTGCAGGTATCGTCCTTATTAATTTTAATTAGTTTTAAAACATCGTTCTGCAAAATAAAGTCTAAATTATAGCAATTTAAAGCTATAGAATCACAGAGCTCAAACTAACAACTATACAAAAAATCCTTTTCATTGTAATATGTCGGCATTTTGTGTAGCTCAAACTGCAGTTAGGTTCTAAAAAAGTATTCATGAGAACCAACTGTACGCAACGTGTAATTACTTATTTCTTCTAAACAGTCGTGACTGCCAAAAGTGTTATAATTACTGCATGCCGGCTAGAACTAATAAGGCGATTACTAGAAGTTAATAATGTTCCACAGCAAAAATTCTTGCTTGAGGCTTTACGCCTTGCTTATAATAGAGCGTAAACGATGCATTAAAATGATCCTTCGCTCATTTAGAAATCCGCCACAGTTTCAAAGAATATTCAAGAGAGACAATTTTGGTTCTGTGCAACTTAAACTCGCATAAATTTCCGGGGAAGCCTGAAAAATCTGAAAGCAGAACAATTACAACATAATTGCCAATAAGCGAAAATTAGGACCCGAGGCGAGCTTCGATGGGCAAATTTCCACCAGCCTGTCTCACAATAACCTTCGACGCATAAAAAATTTCACGCTGTTTAACTTTTTCTTGCCGCCGTATTTACATTCTTCCAGCGTATTTAATTTGCCGGGATTCAAAGCTCCTCGTCTGTGTGCTTGGCTTGCTTATTTGCATCAGCCAGCATACGATTACACAGAGCGATTTCATAACGACATTTCTGTTTGCAATCTTTCTTAAGCAAAATTGCACTGCAGAAATATGTATTTTCTTTCAGTGTTGTAGTATCAGGACCGTAATTACCACAAGCAGCAAGAATCTTTCAGCATTACATGCGGAGTGTAAAAGATATGGCTACTGCGGCGCTTTTTCGAATTTTTGAATTTTTTGGAAACTAGAATAGTTATATAGATTAGAGCAGGGGTGGCGAACCAATGGCACGCGTGCCATTGATGGCACGCGACAAAATAATTTGGGCACGGCATTAATTAAGGAATTTAGGTACCTATTCGAAACAATTTATATTTAACAATGAATAGAACATGAAGCTTCAAGGCGCAAATAAAACAATTATTGTTATGATAGATCTCATTCGTGCTTTCGAGTCGAGTTTGATCTGCAAGTTTTCAGTAACGATATTGTTACCAAAAACTACAAGTATTTCCCGAACTTGAAAAAATCATCAGAGATTTGGATTTACACGAATAACCAGACCAAGCAAAAGTCACTTAAGTGTTTAATTTGGCAATTAATTCTTCAATCAAAGAATTTTCATCGAGATTTTCTCAGTTCAAAGAATTATCAGAAACACTCAAGTTTATTATGTATCCTGATGTGACTTCACTTGATAAACTAAACTTGGCCAAATTTGATTGGTTGGAAATTGAAGAAATTGAAATGCAGCTGACTGATTTCCAGTCTAGTTCATTGTGGATTCAAAAATTTATCGAAAAAAGGAAAGAGTTGTAATTTCATGAAATAGAAAGACTATCTGTATCAGATAATATGGGTAAAAATGCCAATATCAAATTTATAGAAACGTGGAATTCAATTCCAGACACATTTAGCTGTCTGAAGAAGCTGGCTTTTGCTATCTTAATATTTTCATCTACCTATGACTGCGAATCATTATTTTCAGAAATTAAGTTGTGAAAATTGACGTTTAGAAATCTAACATTATAGTTTAGGGACATAAATTATGTCAATAAAATTTTGAAAATATGTGTTATACTCGTATTATTAATGCATGATTTTCACTATTGGAATAATAAAAAGTCAATAAGTCGTAACATGTTTAATATTTTAAAACTTTTAAAAGTTACAAGACGTTTCGCAACTTATGGTTGCATCATCAGTTGTTATTAAAAATATATAGTTTAAAAATTGGGTTTACATTTATAACGATATTATATAGTTGAAATTTGACATTGTGTTGAATTAATTACGATTTTTTTCTAATTATGAAGTTTTCATTTTCATTTTTAGGTTAAAATTGAAAAATTTTATATGGGTAACATGTTGATTAATTTAATTTATTTTAATAAATGATCGAAAATAAATTAAATTAATTAACATGTTACCCATATAAAATTTTTCAGTTTTAACATAAAAATTAAAATAAAAACTTAATAATTAGAAAAAGGTCGTAATTAATTCAACACAATGTCAAATTTCAACTATATAATATCGTTATAAATGTAAACCCAATTTTTAAACTATCTATTTTTAATAAAAACTGATGATGCAACCATAAGTTGCGAAACGTCTTGTAATGTTTAAAAGTTTTAAAATATTAAACATGTTACGACTTACTGTTTTTTATTATTCCAATAGTGAAAATCATGCGTTAATAATATAACACATATTTTAAAAATTTTATTGGCATAATTTATCTCCATAAATTATATTTATTTTCAGAAATGAATAACATTAAAAACTCGCTTAGAAGCCGTTTGTCAGATGACTCCAGTTCAGCTTGCATTCTACTAAAAGTAACAAAGTATGAAGCTAATATAAGTTATTTAGCATCTAATTTGCAACAGCAGAAGTGGAACCATTTTTTTTTTCATTTAAATAAACATAACTTTACTATTGCTGTACAAAATGTATATTTTTGGTTGTAAATAAAGAGTTTTAAGTTGATAGTATTTAGTTTTATTTTTTCCCCATTAATCACTCAGTCAAGATTGTTTGATGGCACGTCATGGCCTCATTAAACATTTCTTTAGAAAAAATGGCACGTAGATGAATAAAGGTTCGCCACCCCTGGACTAGAGGATACTCATTAAGGGAATATCGACTTTTATAATATCCCCAGAAGTTAATAAATCTATAATATAGCAACAATTATTATACTATGTTGTGTAGATAACATGTCGGAGAAATAAAAGAATCGCCACACGATTAGCCAAACAGTTCTGAAGTTAACTTTGAAATTGGGCTAAAATAGTCTGAGCAAAGAAAGAGCAAAAATAATTATGACCAACATTTGGGATACTTACTGAAATGTGTTACTAAGAACATACTAATGAGTTAAAAGATGAATTATTTCGAACCTTGAGAACCAGATTAACCACCATTATTTACCTTTCCTCAGATGTGTTTAAACGAAAGACCTTGTATGATGCACAAACGTCAGTTTTATCACTGTGCAGTGGAAATTAAATTATAATGAGCCATCTCCTACGGCTTAGTATCATATAAATTATTTACTCTTCTTGTTTTCCTACCTAGCTTATTACACATAAAACGCATAATTGATCTCAACTCGTGGCTAGGAAGTTTTAATATCTGTCAGAAAGTTGACTTGCAAGTAGAGTGCAGAAACCAACTTTAAACAATATGCACAAGAAAAGCCAGTTTGCTCACAAAAAATAGGCAAAGATATAATTCCAATAAAGACAAAGCAAGTTAACTTCAGCATGTATTATCCGTGCATGAATCGCATTTATTCCAGTACCGAAACCTTCCAACAGCCTGAAGTAAACACTTATCGCTCAAACTGCAAACATTTCCTGTATATCAGGTTACCTTAAGCTCGTGGCTCGTACTAAAACTCAACGATTTGTACCACTTCATCAACCTTGAAGGACTCGTATGAAAATTTACCATGCCTACTGCAGAAAGTACCTGGTTGGAACCTCAGTCAGCTCATTGGCAGGTCATTTTACGGACCAAATGGGAAAACCTCCTTGACGATGTCGCAAATGCTTACTTACTTAGTACACGCTTAAAATGGTACTTACTTGAAATGCAAACACTAGCTTGCTGCACACAAACACTTCGGCAGTAAATTTCGTTTACTGTGCGGGTTTAAGCAGCTTTATTTAGCTTCTTATGGGCGTTTTGACACTTTAAACCCCGCCGTAAACGTACGACTTTAGGGATAGGCACCACTTCAGCTTCCACTCGACCGCTTGTAAATTGGTTTTGATCGCTAAATACACACAAATAAGCGATTCAAGTACTAATAGAGGGCCGTAAGCGCACTTTTCTTCATTTTAGATTGCAATAATTAAATTTAATTAACAACGGGAAAGCATTTACACACAAATCAGCTATTATGTAAATATTAAAATAAACAATTCAGTAAAGGCAGCTCAGATTCCCGTTTCAACGAAAAGTGCTTAAGTGGGGATATCCTACAAAGCGAATGAAGGAGGCAACAATGATCTGCATCTATAAGAAAGGCAACAGACGATGTTGTATTAAATAGCGACGAAGAACTGTAATGTCTTCAGCTATATTACAATCGAATTTTGAAGAAAAGTTAAAGTTAAAGGACCCAGAGGGACAAAATAAACCAGTCCACTCATGCATAGATGGAGTATTTAGTTTACAAAATCTCATAATCAATTATCATAAAGTAGACTTCAGAAAGCATACGACAGTTCCACAAAAGAAGCTGTGGACAAGTGTAAAATAACTCGGATGTCGAAGATCTATTTTAAAGCACTAAGAAACTTTTATTGTAGGTCGACTGGTGTGGTTAAATTAGTGTCTTCAAAATTTTCAGTGGCAAAAGGCTTGCGACAAGATGTATTCTAGCATCAACACTTTTACATATCTGTTTTGAAAAAACTGTTAAGGCGTGGAAAAAATATATAGTGGAATGGACATACCGATCGGCTATGAACTGAACTGATAAACTGCTAATCAGATTATCATATCAGCGAATATGGATGGCTCATGTTAAGTACTCCGAAAGCTAAAAGAGGAATATGAAAAATGGGGTCTAACGATTATCCTGCCTAAAGCTGAATATCTAAAAGTAGATGGCTGTGAAATATATCACGAGGAGAATAAGATAGTAAAAATCAAGGGATGCTGGTGGTATATCCGGTTGAAAGATCCAAAATGGTTCTGGTTCAAATGGACTAAAATATTTTAGAGTATCCGAGTTCGAAGAGCCAAGACTGTTGCGTATCAGGCTCTGAGGACCAAACCGGTGCTTAGTAGCAAGCTTGGCGGGGCCAAAACTTTACTATAGTCTGTTCCTTGTCATTTGAGTTTTCCAAGGAGGTTTTCTGAATTTGTTGGTACCACGTGATGGTAGCTGTGGTAGGTGCTCCTAGTCCGGGTTCGTAAAAGAGTAGGTCACCTGACCCGGCGTTCCTTTATTAAATTGCACCCAAATTACACCGAACTCGCGTCAGCGCTGATAAGGAGTGTGTAACGTCGGAACTGTGGACGGAATACCGGACTCACTCCTGGGAAGTGAATCGGATCGGTTCTCTTTCTCGGACTTCAAAGACATGTAATTTGAAATCGGAATGAAAATGGATCGATGCGGTTTGCGCTTCGCAAGTAATTTCGGATTGTGTAGTTTTTTTGCTTTGAATCGATTATAATAAGGAATAAATAGAAAAACGAATAAACATTTGAAATTTTTAAATTGTAATAGATACATTTAATTACAATAGTTATTGATATCTTGCTAATGCAATCAAATAAATATTTTACAATTGAAATGGAGGTGCCAGCAAAAACTTCCGACCCAATGTACCGCTCCCTTAGACGAAGGGTGGTTACGCCCTGGGCTAGCTCTTTTAACTCTTGGTAGAATATAACGTGGTGTAAGGACTAGGCCTTTAACATTGAACAGTAGCATTATGAAAATTTGGGTCCTTTGTCTGCTCACAACATAAAAAACAAAACTAGCCATATATTTTTAGTGCTTCGCTGCATACTTATATACATTGTACGGGTGAAGGGGTTGCGGAAAGAACACATAAATATTGACAGCAATAGGGGCATTTAATCAAACGCAAAAATCACAGTAACACATGAATTATATACATAAGCCATGAAGGCTAAAGTGGCAGCAACTTAGGTTTGTAGAACAATTACATAACAAATAAATAAACCATAAATAGGAATCAACTTCCAAGTATTTAAGTCACAAATAGCTAATTATAGCTCTGATTACAACTCAAAATAACCGCCTATGATATCGCAATTGAATTGAAAGATACTGGAAAACTGGAATTTATCGAGATAAGGGGTTTCAGCAGAATACAGTCACATAAACGGTTTGATAGCATCGTAAATAAATAGATTTTGTTAAATGTTACAGAGAATTGATAGAAAAGCAATTGAAGGAGAAACTGTGTGAGAAACCGACATAGAGAGGGTTTTAAGTAGTGATGGGCATAACCGGACAATTTTCATAACCGAATTATTTGCATTCGAATCATATTAATAACCGATTGATTATTTGAATAATCACTCGAATCAATTTTGGCTCTCGATTCGTTTCGATTAAGTCAGCCGGTTTGCCGGTTGGCGGTTCACCGTCATCTGCATCGGCATCGTAACTTGCAGATAGCAGAGGAACTCAGTTAATCGTTAATTATAATAATTGTATAAACGATTTTTATTTGATTTCTAAGGAGTTTAAACCATTGAGAATAGCTATATTAATACTAATCATAAAGAAATTATAAATATGCGAATACAAAGTATCTATTGAATCTATTTTTAGTTCCTAAAATTCTCTAGTAGCCACCCTTCCCTTTTCGCTTGCACATCATACCGGTATATTTTAGAATCCATAATTTATCTACGTTCAGCCTTCCGCGATTCTAAGGACACACACTTAAAATTTTCAACATCGAAATCCACTTCTTGTCCCGACTGCTCCGTTATTAAAAATTAAATATAAATCTTTTACGATATTGGAAAATCTTATTTCGCTTTCTGTTTATCCCTTATTAGGCATAATCAACCGCGTTTCGAAGTAAAAATTTAGGCCGTTATAAATTAATACCAACACAGCTTCGGCAAATCTCATACTCAGCAGAACGTTATCTTTAATAGGAACGGCCCCATACATTTAACTCGTCGACTGGGAGTCCCAAATGTCTTAATAACATCAACAAGCAGCCGCGAGCCTCACTTGGGTCAATCAAGTACATACGTAGAAAAGGTTATATGAGTTATGAATGACGTATTATTTACAGAATTTCGATCACTCGCAGGTCGCTGAGACGCGGCACGTAGTACGTATCAGGATGAGGTTATTTTTCATCCGAATACTTGGAACGAAAACCGAGTTACACAGGTTATTTCAATAACCGGATAACCGGTTATTTTTGATTCGAATAAGCCCATCACTAGTTTTAAGTACATCCATTTTTTTTCATTTACGTAAGGTTGGAATAATTCTGATATTTAGTACTTAGTTATGAAGTTCTGAAGGTGCCTAAGTGGGGAAAAAGTGAAATATACGAATATACATCTGTTTCCATTAAAATATTTAGAAATTTCAATATCGACCATCTTTCAATCGATCTTCAGATAGGTTTAGTTACGTAACAGCCGTTTTTCATCATATGTCATGTAGTGATATTAAAACGTGTCAAAATACTCTACCAAAACTATTATGAGTACATGCGCATATTGAGGACTGACCATCTACAGAGAAAACGCCATGGCTCCTCTTCAAAATTTTATGTTTAATAGTAATTACAACAGAAATGCTAATTGGTCATACAAAACGGCTCAACAATATAATAAGAAGTACAAACAGTTTAAAGCTATTTAAATATTAAAAGCATAGAGTGCACCCGATATAAAAATAGATTATCTAAATTAATACTACTTTTTACCAGTAGAACATAAACCACAAGTAATTAACATTGTTACGTGTAATTTTAGATTTACATCCAGTCAAGAATTGTTATGTATAATTTTTCGCTTAAATACATTTAGATGCAGTTTAGAGCGTTAGATTGACCTGTAGTTCCTAGGTGTAGATTTTTAGTGACAGTTTTCAAAATACATTGATAGTACGATTTCCGGCGGCCATTTTATGAGACTGATTTCTTGAGATTATTTTCCTTTTGGAGCTGCATGTGATTTGGAATTTTCACTTTATGTGGATCACGTAATTCCAATTTTATTTTTGAAATGTGTTGATCAGCCATAGGAAATGTTGTGTTATATTGCTGAAATGAAGCCAGTTATACTGGATTAATTATGTATTTCTGCAATATACTCACTCGAGGCCATCCAACAGCTCTGGTATGTTATTTGTGGCTCCGTAGTCTCCTAATTGGTACGTTAGTACTCCTGCTTCGTCTCCGACCTTTTGGGTTTTAATTATTGCTTGCCAAACACCTGGCGGAACCCCACGCAGTCTGAGCACCTTCAACTCATGTGATAGTCTTCTTATGCACGGCTTCTCACCAGTTCGACAGCCACGAGGTTTTTCTCCAGTGCAAGAACCTGTTGTCCTCGAGCCTATTCCATCGAGTGGACAGCATCTCTGTGTGGCTAGCCTGTATGGCTGTTCTGTCAAGGCCGTTGCGCTACTGAGCATCCCCAGGTATCTACCTCCTAGCGTTTTATTCTTCATCACATCGTTTAAACTAGAAATATCGTTTGGACTAGCTTATGCTATGTGCCTACCTTGTTTAATGGTAATCTTTCTGACCGATGCTACCGAGAAATTAAGAAAATTCTGTGTAGCTATCTGTGTTCACCTCGTGTAATATGTATGCGGAATAGGTCAGTTTTATTTTATGTATTGAATATCTCCTTCGATTGGCAATACTGCCTTTGTAGTTTGGTTGCGTTCAAGTAACTCAACATTTTAAATTTTAACAGAAATCTTTTGCGAGGGTTTTTGGGAGCTTGAATTTTGTATTTAACACCTTGCGCTGAATAGACACAATTTTAAGTGAAAAACACCTAGATGAACTGGTACCAATTCGGATAGGTCGCGGTTAGGTAAAAGCGGTTTACTAAGAACTTGAGATCTCCCGTATTTTTTTTTCGCTGTTTTAATGTTTAAGTCACTACCGTACGGTTCAGATACGTGTACTCGAGAGAATTGCGAGCTAAGATCGTAGAGGTCTGTTTTGGATTTCAAATTTATTAACATAAAATCTTGTACATTTTATACGTAAAACTAAAATTACATCTAGGTACTATTCCATTTACAAACAAACTATTTATCACAGATTTGTGTTGCCTTTTTCAAGTATGGTGCAGAGTTGGTATGTGTACATACTGTAAATAAATAAGTACGTTATTTCAAGTTATGGTGTTTTCTGTCTTTTATTATTTTATGACACAGCTAAGTGGTTTAGGAATTTACACTCCCACCTGTAGGTTTTCTGGTTTGGACCGTCCCGAATCAATGGCGCTACCGGACAACCCCCCCATTCCTGCTCAGGAACTAGCTGGCGAAAATTTGCTATACTACGAGACAATTCCTGAACCACCGTGTTGTGAAGTATATATTATTTTATTTTTCTTTGCCTTGCAAATAAATTCTCTTGTGTAGCAAATAACAACATTTGCAAATTACAAACTTTACACAAGCAAGCAAAACTCGAGGAGATTTGAAGAATCTCAGTCGCATGCGTTGGCTTTTGACACAGCAATGCAATTAACGTAACAGGTGACTGAAAAGCTAACGTTTTACATAAGTATGCAAAACTTGGGGAGATTTAAAGGACTTCAGTTGAGAATGGTGGCGCTCAGCACAACAATATAGTAATACTGACATCGAAGCGGCAACTCTTTCACAACCAGGCTTCCAAATCCCTCCAGGGCACCTTTTTCACAAGGTACCAACAGTGGTTCGATGCAGAATAGCTGCTAATGGGGACCTTCCATCTCAATGAAACGGGAAACCTGTTGGTCTTCTGGGGGGATATAGTCCCGAGAACTGAGGATATAAAGCTCTAGAACTGCTACGGGCGAAACAGCTGCAAATACAGCAAATATACGCACAAAATCCAAACTAAAAAACAAATATAAATGACTAAAAGACTTACTCTCTAGGTCGAATGAAAGCTGAAGAGAGACAACGAATTTGAATATGGGGAGTGAAAACGGCACGGGACTAATTAATCTCGTTCCAGGCAAAGCATCATAGCGGTTAAAGCGATAATCACGGCGCGGTGCTCGAAAACAAGTAGCTTTTATTCCGTAACAGTAGATTAATCATTTTGGTTTTGAAAAGTAACTAAGGACAATGTGGAGTAATCATCAAAAATATATAAACAAAATTACGTTTTTCGGAGATGCGAGATCAATGTCAATACTCTGGAAGAATAACCTCTTGTTCTTGGTTTTACTATTGACTCATTTCTTACTAAACTAGCCTATTTAAAATACAACTTCACTGAAGTAGCACTTATCGTTAAACATACCTTTTAAGGACATTGTCAAGGAGTAGGAGGCTTCTCAACGAAGATGCTAATTATGCACGAGGCAAAGGCTTGTTGCCAACCAAAAGAATGAAAGAAGCTACATTTGGGAAATTTTCTAAAATGAGTTCAAACGCTCCATTTGTTATCGTCTTTCAAAGAACCCTTTATACGTGTTCTTTTGCTTTTACATTATACAATAAAAAGGATAAGTAGCAGCAGCGTCTGTTAGGTGAACAAAATTTGTGAAGTGATAGCTGTTCTTGGTAATGTTTCGGATATAATTCAATTTATTGAAACCGTTGGTATTGTATCAGTTTCCATGGGAAAAAAGGATTTACGACACCGTACAACGCAAAAAGATGGTTGAATTAGATCAGTTGAAAGTTGGGGGGGAGGGGGTTACAATCTAAAAAAGGCTTGCATGCGATAATCAACACAAGGGTGTACCTTGGAGGCACGGGAGTAAACAGCGACCGCGGAAGTACTCCATGACGGGGGGGGGGGGGGGACTTCTTTGGTCACCCCCTGGCTTCAATCTCCGGCCCCGGCTTTCTCCGGTCAATTTACTGCAGTTATAAGACGAAACAGAGATGACTAGGTCAATCAAATTATCAGTCAAATTATAAAAATATTTTATTTTATTACTTATATTGCAAAGATAATGCACAACAATGTCGGTAAATTTGGCATAAGTTTGTAGTTTTACATACGGCCGGTATAGTGGATTTTATGATTTGAAGGTATCAATCGTTGATCCTGAAGATCCTGGTCAGGATAATGGGACAAACTTATCAAATTATTGTCAGCGGTTCTTGATAAGTGTGCAAAGTTTCAGTTCAACCTGAAGTTTTGAAGTGGGTTAAAATCGCGTTCAAAGATTCCGTTACAAACAAACATACATACAGGTGGAACTAATAAAAGCGTGTTAAAAAATATTCTTATGCTCTGCTCTCTCCGACAATTTTTCTTACGTACAAGCGCTTTTCCATTTAAGAAAAAACAAAGCTCTGTGAAGGATAGCACAGAGAAACCTTCTTTACCAGGTAGTAAAATTGGAGGGGGCGCCCCGCCTCCGTTTGATTTTAGGTGGGGGCATATGGCTCACTCTGCCCCCCACTTTCGCGGTCCCTGGGGGTAAACATCCGTAAGTTATGTTAGGCCTCACTTAATGTATCTTACTAAATACTACATATGTAATAATCCTATAAAATGAAGTCGTTGGTCTCTTTGTATGTTTGTATGTTTCTTTGTTTGCTATCTAAGATACTGGACCGATTAAGTTGTATGGTGGCTTAAAATTTTACTAATTTTTAAACTTAGATCGTAGGCCGGTTTTTATTTTCAAAAAAAGTACGAAAAAGTTTTAATTTAATGAAATTGTGAAAGTAACGGAGCGATTCGTTTGTGGCCGTGAGCTGCGGTGCGGCAGCTGTTGTGGCCGTGAGCTGCACTGCGGCAGTTGTTAGCTCGGGTGATTCACTATGTTTATATACCATTATAGCAGCACCTTATTCGACCAATCATAGTTCGTCCAATGGTAGAATGCTCGCCTGCCACGCTGGCGACCCGTGTTCGATTCCCGCCCGATGCATGTATTATTTAATTTATATTAATAAATTTCTCTTAAATTACCGAACCGAAGCGTAGCTCGGGTGATTTATTAGTTTAAAAATAAAATCTTAATGGTGGAACTGTAGTTTGAAATAACTGTTGATATAGTCTGGCCATGAATACATTCGTATTTGTTGTTGTACTGATCAATATTCATATTTTTCCACAGTATGAGTATATACGTTGCGGTGTCTAGGATTTTTCAAAACGTCTCTACTAAACGGATCAATATTCTATGATCTGCAAGGAACACAATATGTATCGTCTGAAAGCTGAGGGATTTACCCCAGATTGTTTCGTCTATATACAATGTACAGGGATTTGGTGGAATTATAATACCGACCCTTTCTTGACTTAATAAACGTTTAACTAGGAGATTAGGTGTGATTCAGTAGATTAATGAAGGACAATATATACAGCGTGAATAAAGATGAGTAAAAGCTACTCATATGAATGCGGTTATCTAGAAGCATTTACTAGTTTCGTTGTACAGGTGCCAAATAGAACTAGTATACTAAATACTATTTTGTAGTGGAAATAATAAAGCAAGGCATTTAATATTTTCTGTCCTTAAAGTACAATAACTATGTGACGAACATAATTTTAACAATGCGAACCTTAAGGGATTAGCTGGGTTATCCAGTTCATTGCCGAAGTATTTGCAAAATCCCAATTACTAAGAGGTGGAGCGTGCTGCTTCATCCTTAGCAAGGTCTCTTTAGTCGATTAAACGGATTATACTAATAAGTGCTTTAAAGAATAATCCATCAATATAATCTCCCCTAACTGACAGAAAGCCATTTAAAGTACGATTAGGAAGTAATTGCCTTCAGGCGTTTGAAATTATGAACTTAATTTCTGTTAGGGCTTCTAGTTATTATCATTGCTTTGCATTATAATGTCAAATTTGGGTATTTTTAAGAATAAAGCAGCAATCATAACTACAAGATTACTTTGATTGGGAAAGTAACAACCAATTCATTTGTTTTATCATGGTTCTGGTGGAAGTCTTAGGAGCCAAATGACAGTTAAACAAAAATAATTAAAAAAGTGGTTGTAATACATCAAACTAGATAAATACAAGTTAGAAATAAAAAAGAAATTTGACGTAGTAATAATGAATATTATATTATATTTCTAGTTTTTCACCATTATAAATATTGAAGATGATTCATCTTAATTATTGCTCATGTTTTTATGTTTGTAATAACGGTTTCTTTAAGCACACGTTTTGAGAAAGAGGTATTTAAGGATGTTTTATTTCAATATTTTGTATAAAGCCCTTTGTTTATATGTAATGTATGTTCATTTAGTAAAATCATTTACGCTAGTATTTATCTTTACATATTAAATATACGGTACCCCCTCCCAAGAAAAGCGCTCTTCGGTGCTTTCCATGAATACTTCGACCCTAAGCATCACTCCGTTTTGCTAGTACAATGAAATGTTATGAACCAGTTATTTATCGAAAAAAAACCAAACAAACAATTTTTTTTGTCGACGACCATACCTCAAAAGTTGATGTTGCCTTCATTTTCGGAGGACCTATCGTTTGAAAACGATCCAAGACTTCAGGAAGGTTTTTGGCGCCCGTGTACACATACTAACATACGTACACCGCACAGCACGTTTAGGCACCTCCCAATACGAGGGAGGCATCTAATGGGCCGGGGTCTTAACCAAAAGATCAGCACAGCCGAGACGGAGATTTGGTATCGTGGGTTAATTAGTCGGTTGGCACGAATTTTAGAAATATTTGACTCAGAGTGGTTTTCGCTGTGAGGGAATTTCAATACTTCGT
>OW679200.1:53510360-53596859 GCA_940337035.1 Agriotes lineatus
CGCTTCGCTCTTCTTCATTCAGCTACCTGCTGTTGGCATTGTTGAAGCATCATATTTAATATTTACTTGAGAATAATCCTATAAATTGTTCGTGGCATTAGGAGCTGCAGCCAGGTTAATTTAAGTCTTGCTCATCTTCCGCTGTCCAGCAATCTATCATACTTAAGATCCTACTCTTGGATTTGCATGTCATTTGTAAATACCATCTGCAATTTAAAACGGCTGTCATTAGTTTATTGTTAGAGCTTTCGGCGAAATGCAGCTCTCTCTTGCGATAGTCGACCATTCCTTCCCCTACTCCTAAAGGGGTGGTTTAACTAGTGTCCGAGTTTTCTTGGGCTCGAAGAGACAGACACGACCAGAGTCACGTTAAGACACCGAGAGATATACATCTCCTCTATAATCAGTACCGGCAAGTTTAAATTTGTAATTATACAGTCCGCTTTTAGTGTTACATTGGTGTATATATTGTAAATAAAGTGTTATTACAATTATATTCGTTGTGTTCAATCATTCACGACCGCGACGACTTGCGTGATTCTCCGCCGGTATTTCGTTGTGCCCGTAAGATTCGGGTCGCAACATATTTTGGTCATATCGAACCGAATTTCGAACCAAGTACACCTTGGATTCAACGTCTTCATCTGAAGAGGATCATCTGTATCCACATTTGCCGTGTATGGCATTCATCGGAGGAAGCTGCAGCATCATTACGAGGCCAGTGGAGTCCCCAGTACCTACAAAAAGAGTCAACTTCTTGGGGTGAGTGGTCTCCAATCCTACCGTTTGTTTAATTTCCCTTTGTCGCATGTTTAATGTTGTGTACGTTCTTTCAACGTGAAGAATTGTTTCATTAATTACTAGCGTCGAGGAAAATTTAATTGAAGAAATTTCTTCATAATTGTTTGCTCTTTTTGAGTAACGTCAGTAAAATTACTTTATTTAGTTATTACGCTTGATTCCAAATGGCAGACATTAAAGCACTGCTTAGCAAGCGCACAGTGCTAAAATCTAAATTAACTAAATTTAGAAATAAAATCAGTGACGAGTTAGACGTTGGTCAGTTAAATACTATTAAAGATCAAGTACAACCTCTGAATGATGAATTTGATAGCATCCAATTTCAAATTGAAGAATTGGATGCAAACCAGGTAGATTCGATTTTTTTCGATCAATATCTTTCCCTTATGACGGATATTAATAAATTATTAAGAAAGCTGAATGGCTCCACTCGAGAGGTAGGCACCCCTCGTCCTGCGTCTTCAAATAATTCAATTGAGACGCAAGTTAAACTACCAGCTCTAAATTTACCACAATTTAATGGGAATTGTGAAAACTGGTTATCATTTTACGAATCTTTCGAAACGTTGGTACATAAAAACGAGACAATAAACGATTTGCAACGGTTTCATTATTTAAAATCGTGTCTAAGGAAAGAGGCGCTTCAGTTGGTCAGTTCTCTTCCAATTACCCGCGATAATTATCAAATCGCGATTGAGTTGCTAACCAACAGGTATCAGAATAAACGTTTAATTATAAAAAAGAACATTCACGCATTGTTCCATTTAGATAATGTAATTAAAGATTCATCCAAGTCATTACGAAACCTGATAGATAAGGTAATGTTACATTTAAAAGTCCTAAAATCTTTGAGCTTGCCCACGCATCATTGGGATAGCCTAATTATATATTTGGTGGCATCAAAACTTGATTTCATGTCAAATCGCGAATGGGAAAATTCGGTTACACAAGACATTTCGACGTTAGAGGATTTATTGACTTTTTTGACAAAACGATGCCAGCTGTTAGAGGCGCTTAGCTTTAAAAAAGAACCGGTCAAACGACAAACATTTGCGAACAGTTCCAAGATTAGGGAAAATAATAATTTTCAAGGTGCGTCGCATTTAGCTACAAATAAGGTGCGCTGTGCATATTGCAAACAAGCACATAACATACAAGGGTGTGAAACTTTTCTGAAGTTAGAGCCGAGAAACCGGTACCACGCAGCCAAACAAAACAAATTATGTATAATCTGTCTACGCGATAATCATGCTAGTACTAATTGCCGAAATAAAGGTTGCAGTGTTTGTCACGGTAGACATCATTCTTTATTACATTTTCAACAAGCTGAGGTTGACAATTCACCAAATTTCAGTTCCGAATCAATTTCTGCAATTTTGACACCGGAAGTAATTGCTACAACCTCCAGCAGTAACCACTGTGCAAATCAGAGCGCACATGTATTTTTATCAACCGCGTTGATCGATTTGCTCGATGCAAATAATAAGCCCCACACTGCTAGAGCTTTATTAGATGCAGGGTCACAGCCAAATTTTATTAATGAAGCACTATGTAAGAAACTCGGGCTTAAATTAGAGTCCGTCAAGTTTCCGATTGCAGGGATAAATCAATCTATCAGCCACGTACAGTGTTGCACTGTCGTAAAGTTAAGGTCAAAATGCGGCAAATATGAAACCGCGTTAAATTGCTCTGTTTTGCCAAAAATCACATCGAATTTACCGCTTATTGATTATGAAAGGCAGTTATTCAAAATCCCAAATAATATCAGATTAGCTGATCCAACTTTCAATATATCTGGGCCTATTGATTTGCTTATCGGCGCAGAAAAATTCTGGGACTTATTGGGCTCAGGTCAATTAAAATTATCAAACCATGGCCCAGTATTGCAAGAAACCAAATTAGGTTGGATACTCGGGGGGCCAATGCGGGCTTTACAGCCTCAACCTCGTCCAGTAAGTTTTCATGCTGCATTAGACAGTCAATTGTCAAATTTTTGGCAACTCGAGACAATACCGGAATACAATGTAAATTCCATTGAGCATTCCGCATGTGAACGAAGTTTCGCAAATAATTACTTTCGAGATTCTACCGGGCGATTTGTAGTCAAATTACCGTTTAAGGAAAACGCTGAAGTATTGGGTGAATCCAAGCAAATCGCGATTAAACGTTTTTTCACATTGGAGAAATCCTTGGGAAACCAACCGAATTTAAAATCGGAATACACTAAATTTATTCACGAATATCGTGCACTAGGTCATATGACCTTAAATTCATGCCCGGAGTCGGACATTCCCTCAAAACATGCTTATCTTCCACACCATGCGGTGATTAAACCATCCAGTACGTCCACCAAATTAAGAGTTGTATTCGATGCAAGTGCTAAAACGACCACGGGTGTCAGTTTAAACGATACATTATTAGTCGGACCTCAAATTCAATCTGATTTGTTTTCCTTGCTTACTCGATTTCGAACGTATAAATACGTTCTAACAGCTGATATACATAAAATGTATCGCCAAATTTTTGTTCATGCAAATGATCGACCGTTTCAACAAATAGTATGGAGGGACAATCCGAATGAACCCCTACAAAGTTATTATTTAAATACCGTTACGTATGGTACCGCGTCGGCACCTTTTTTAGCCGTGCGCACGTTGCAGCAATTAGCTCACGAAGAAACGGAAATACTTCCAAGGGCAAAATCCGCTATTCTTAACGATTTCTTTATGGATGATTTAATAACAGGCACAAATGATTTTAATGAGGCTCTGAGTATTCGCGAACAATTAATAGAAGTTTTGAGTAAGGGTGGTTTTGAACTCAGAAAATGGGCAACCAATGAACCCGCGTTATTACCACGTTGTCAAAGGTCAGATTTGACGAACGATCAAACATGGATTAATCTTGACAAGGCGGGCGACACGAAAACTCTTGGACTGTCTTGGAATTGCATTAACGATGTGCTGCAATATGACAACACACAATTAAAGATTTCAAATAAAATCACGAAACGGGCGATATTATCGGTCACCGCTCAATTGTTTGACCCTCTGGGTTTGATAAATCCGGTTATTGTTAACGGCAAAGGTCATTCTACAAGGGTTATGGGCTAGCAAAATTGGTTAGGACGACGAGATACCGTCCAAGATACGTGAGAAGTGGATACAATTATTCACAAGCTTATCGGTTTTAAGCCAAATAAAAATCCCTCGAATTGTTGTTGAAATTCCTGAATTTATCGAGATTCATGGGTTCAGCGACGCGTCGGAACTCGCGTATTGAGCTTGTCTCTACATAAGATCAAGGTCCGCGGTAGGCGAATATGCCGTACATTTATTATGCGCGAAGTCCCGAGTTGCCCCTCTTAAAAGGGTATCACTGCCGCGCTTAGAGCTGTGCGCCGCCGTTCTTCTCTCGCATCTCTTTCGCAAAGTTGAATCGATAATAAATCTCAATATCAGCCGATCAGTTATGTGGACTGATTCTAAAATTGTGTTGGCCTGGCTATCCGCAGAGCCACATAATTGGAAAACGTTTGTGGCCAACAGAGTCGCGGAAATTAATATAGCAGCAAATAAAGTCGATTGGATTATATTCCTTCAGAAATAAACCCAGCCGATATAGTTTCACGTGGTAGTTTACCGAACGAACTGCTTCATAATCGTTTATGGTGGCACGGTCCAGATTTTTTATCGGACTCGAAATTAAAGTGGCCAATTAATGACCACGTAGATATTTCGGACGATTCGTTAGAGAAACGAAGTTTAGTCTCAAATGTTGTCACACAAAACAACCAAACTAAAGAATTTTTTGAAATGTTCGAAAGATTTTCTAAATTTTCCAAATTGCAACGCGTTATTGCGTATTGCAAAAGATTCGTCAACAATTCAAAACCGGGCGCTATAAGACAAACGGGTGGATTGACATCAATTGAATTGCATAATGCAGAAACATTTATTGTAAAACAAGTTCAAGCGTGTAACTTTAAGGATGAAATTGCAGCATTGCGTAAGGGTGACCAAGTTCACAGGCTCAGCATTATTAAATCTCTAAATCCATTTCTTGATTATAATGATATTATCCGAGTTGGTGGTCGCTTAGCAAATTCAAAATTGGGTCATGATATTAAACATCCCATTTTACTGCCCAAACATCATGTCACGAACCTTTTGATTTATCGTGAGCACACAAGGCTACTGCATGCTGGGCAACAAGCTACATTAAATGCATAACTTGTTTTAAGACAAACCCGCAGCCCTTAAGGCAAATTATGGGTGATTTGCCCGCGTCTAGAGTCGAGCCCGCCAGACCATTTATTAATTGCGGAATTGATTATGCGGGACCTGTACTCTTAAAGGAAGGTTCCGGCCGTGGAAAACGATCCGTAAGGGCATATATTGCAATATTTGTTTGTCTAGCCACTAAGGCAATACATGTGGAAATCGTATCAGATCTAACGACGCAAGCGTTTCTCGCAGCGTTGAAACGTTTTATCTCACGCCGCGGAAACATAAAAAACTTATATTCCGATAATGCTACTTGTTTCGTCGGCGCTAACCGCAAACTAAAACAATTGAGAGAGCTATTTAAAAATCAAATTTTTCATTCAGAGGTCATCGACGTTCTAGCCACAGATTATATAAAGTGGCATTTTATCCCGCCTAGAGCCGCGCATCATGGTGGCATTTGGGAAGCTGCCGTAAAGTCGGTTAAGCATCATATTAAAAGAGTTATTGGTGAGGCTTCTTTCACGTTTGAAGAATTGTACACAATATTAACTTGTATCGAATCTTGCCTCAATTCCCGTCCTTTAACTCCAATCAGTAACGATCCTAATGACCTCATTCCCTTAACTCCAAGTCACTTCCTTATTGGAGACGTGCTCACTGCACCCGTTGAACCGGATGTGACTAAGCTCAACATTCATCGCTTGTCAAGATGGCAACACATTGAGCAAATACGTCAACACTTTTGGAAACGATGGTCAGCCGAATATCTGACCCAGCTTCAACAGCGTGCTAAATGGCACCACGCTGAGACCAATATCACCATAAATACTATGGTCTTGATCAAGGAAGACTGCGTACCTCCACTACGTTGGCCGTTGGGTCGCGTTATCGCTACCCATCCAGGGAAGGATGGCAAAACGCGAGTCGTGTCAATCCGCACCTCGAAAGGCATTATTATTCGTGCCGTAACAAGGGTGTGTCCGCTACCAGTCCAATAGCGATTGTGTTGGTGATTGAACTAATAAACAACTTTTTAAGTGCTTCGTATCAGTGAATTCCCGTGTCATAGACTATGATTTGAGACATTTGATCACACGTGTCTATATTTATGTTCTTTCATGCTTTTATTGTGCTCAGTGTCTTGTAAATCTCCTGTACATAGTATGTTCTTGATAGTTCTTACATTTGATTAATTGCCTTGCATCTAATTTATCTCGTGTACTTTCTGTGTATCATTTCGATGTATTTCCTGTGTTTATTTTATAAGGTATTGTTATAAAGGTCCCCAGTTCCTTTATAGGGGCCGGTATGTTGAAGCATCATATTTAATATTTACTTGAGAATAATCCTAGAAATTGTTCGTGGCATTAGGAGCTGCAGCCAGGTTAATTTAAGTCTTGCTCATCTCCCGCTGTCCAGCAATCTATCATACTTAAGATCCTAATCTTGGATTTGCATGTCATTTGTAAATACCATCTGCAATTTAAAACGGATGTCATTAGTTTATTGTTAAAGCTTTCGGCGAAATGCAGCTCTCTCTTGCGATGGTCGACCATTCCTTCCCCCTACTCCTAAAGGGGTGGTTTAACGAGTGTCCGAGTTTTCTTGGGCTCGAAGAGACAGACACGACAAGAGTCACGTTAAGACACCGAGAGATATACATCTCCTCTATAATCAGTACCGGCAAGTTTAAATTTGTAATTATACAGTCCGCTTTTAGTGTTACATTGGTGTATATATTGTAAATAAAGTGTTATTACAATTATATTCGTTGTGTTCAATCATTCACGACCGCGACGACTTGCGTGATTCTCCGCCGGTATTTCGTTGTGCCCGTAAGGTTCGGGTCGCAACAATCGCATAATTCCATAATAATGATTTTGGACATCTCTGGCCTCCAAGCACAGTATTTCTCGTCATCTGGGGCACCCCTTTGTTGGTGCTTTGATAGCCATGTGTAAACGCTCGCAATATTTCGAACCTTCTAGAAATTACGCTGCTAGTGCGACAAGGAGGAGTAGTGCCCATTCTCGCGCCAAAAGTCGCGTGTCTAGGATATTCTGTGTTAGGATTGGCTGGAGCGTTTTTCCGATGAAGCTCAGGGGCACGGGACGCACGCGATTATCGCGGCAGTCGGCAGAGGCTCGCTAAACAGTCTACACGTGTGAAACGGTTGGTGCTCTCGGTGCAACGAGTCGTCGCAGGAATACAGCAACATGCCGATTTATTAGCTTAATAACCGCAGTTCTTTGAGTAAGCGTGCGGGATAATAATTGCTGTGTCCATTTATTGCAACGGCGACGTCCTCAAGTTCTGCATAACCTAGGTAGGTCGTCGCAGACTTCCCCCGACAAGAGAACTCGTGAGTAAGCCAGCCATTTTCGCCTTCCGCAACGTTTGAACTTCGCCGCAATGCCAAGTCCCGCATACCATTCGCTGTCAGGGAAGTTTCCCCATCTGCAAGATGGCCGAGCTAGCCAGGTAACGCTTGAAAAATAGCATTTGTGCATACCGACGCTTACTTTGTTCAACTAATTTTGTGAGCACCGCTTCTCGCATACAAATTGCTGCAATGCGAAGCCAGAGCGTGGTACACTCCTTGTAAAAATAGCATTTGTGCGTACTGACGCTTGTTTTGTCCAACTAACTTTATGTGTGCCGCTGCTCGCTTGCGAGCTGCTGCAGTGCGGGGTGCCAGAGCGAAGTAACCCCGTGGTGAGACTTACTGTGGCGTGCCCACGCCGTCTCGAATCATAATCGCACGTTGTGGGCGGAACACTTTGTGTGGAAGAGTGCAGTGAAAGTACACTCTGCTGGAAAATTCAGTGGTGTGCGTCAGCTCGCGCGCCGTTAGCCCACTTAATTGATAGCGCCGTCAGCGCCCAAATTTAATATTAACTATCGTTGGTTTGTGCCGCCAGGCAATTTTATCACGACCTAGTACAGGGTGTTCAGAGGTTTCGGGCCCGAATTCAGGTTTTGTTTGCACGCGTAACGGCGACCGGCCGTTGGGTTTAAGCCCACGTTTACCCGTTACACCTGGCCTGGATGAGGTACCCGACTCGACTGTACGCCAACCCCTTAGGCATTAAGCGCTTTTCCCCAGCTGGGCTTAACCATTAAGTTCCTTTTAAAACCATGATGTTTTGTAACCTGTGTATATATGTATGCATTTAGATCACCCCCAGGGATCCAATAAACGTATTAATATTATCGCCGTTTTGATTCTTCTTGACACTATTGTTTTGGTGTATACATATTACAGGGCGACTGTGTCGCTGTGCCACTACAGCTGTGAGGCGAAGACCAGACGCGGAGGGTAGGCCTTCCAGGTAGGTGGTTGCGACTGGCATGGTACGGCGATTTTCTCGAAATAGTTATTCGCGTATTTTCTTGAAATAGTTATTCGCGTATTTTCTCGAAATAGCTATTCAGGTGCTACTCGAAATAGTACTTGATTGTAACCCTGCCCCGTTCTGCCGTCCAGTTCCGGCAGAACGTGGGGATCCCGAGTCAGAGCTGGTGGCGCCATCTCCCTGAGCGCATTTCAGCTGGGGCCTTTAGCCTGTTTTATCGATCTTCCAGGGTGAGCGTGCCGCATTTCCCGGATTCGTCTAGCGATTGGTGCCTGCCCATCGGCAGGCGTCGTAAGAACCGTTTGATACCGTAACAAAGGGATATAAACAGTAGTGATAGCGAAAATTAAGTGAAACCTCTATACCGTAATACGGTGAAAGAAGAAGAGAATTGACTTTTCAATTATCCGACCTATTCTATGCCTTTCTTTTTTGGCTGGCGAAGTATTTGAAAAAAAAGGCCCGCAGTCTTAGGGAAGCCGGAGAGGGCTGTGGAATTGTTTGTACTTGTTAAAATTATAGTATTACACTACGTTTTTAACCAACAGATAAGAGTAGAAACCTCTCCCACAAATGAGCACTAAATTTGAATAGAATATAGCTGTCTGCAAAGAGCATATAATGAGAAGAGTAGTATTAGCATATAGCTTAAAAACTCCCGCCCGCTAGGCTCCCAGGTCTTATCCCTCTGACGGGACGGATCCCAGTTAAACAGTTCAGAGCAAAACCATGATTATAGAATTCGTTGGTTTAAACTGAAGTGTGATGTTGCCAAAGTTAACACAACCTTCAAACAATAATAACTTGGGTTACAAAACGCAGGTAGACAAAATGTCTCATTGTCTCTTAGCCAAAACATTGAAAATACGCCGATTTTATAAGTACATAATTCCTAATAGGTTTGCATCCAGTAACCGTTGCTTTGAAGTATAGCAATTATTTGTTTTTATCGTGGTTTTTGTTTGTATACCTATTTCTTTGTAATTGCAATCGCAAAACAAAATAAAGCACACTATAATGCGAAATACGCGCGAAATATGCGTTGCCACGTTTGCGATTTGTGGATTTATATTATAAAGTTAAGGGCATTTAAAATCTGTTAAAGGGTTGCTGTAACCTCACGTCGTCAAACGTTTCTAGTGAACATCTGGACCCTATTGAGGTCAAGCTGTCTTGCATACAATGCTTGGGGTTGCAAGAGCGGCGCTGCTCCTTGTCTCGCCCACGCGTTTAATTGGACAGGAAATGTTTATTTATGACTCTGTAAATTTAAACAGTAGTCTAAAATAAGATAATTGTGTGCCATTACATGAAAGTAGTCGTTTTTAACGCAAAATCCTGAAAAAACAACACTTTTTTAAACTATTTATTTTATTGAAATTGTGAATTGCCAATTTAACAGTTGAAAATTCTGAAGTCCTTTTTGACACAATTTTGAGTTACAAGAGATCACTATACAAACAATACTATGATATATTTTGCTTGTATTTTTAAGTGCATAAACTGGGCTTTTGCAGTTGTGATGGTCTTGATTGTTATGTCAGATTTTTTATTGTTTGTCAAATATGAAATGATCGCTCACATTAATGAAGTAACCACAGCAAAAAATAATAATAAATTAAATATTACAACACAACATGTTACGTGTCCCGATTTCTAAGGCGCCGACACGTATGAAAGCAACTATATTTCACTCATTTTCTTGCATTAATCACACTGCAAATTCATGAAAAAAAGTATGACTTCCAAAACTAGTTGCACGCATAACTATTTAATTTTTTTTATTTGAAAAAGTTTCAACGCTCACACTGCCAGTCATAAAATGAAATTTGCCTGCAAATTTTACTGCTAACTTTAATAAAACTACGTCTAAGTACTGTTTTTGTAAATTGCTTGTTAATTTCAATATTAATGAATTATTTTTCCTAAAAAAAAGATGGATTAATAGATGTCATTAATACACTCTTTTTCATTAATTAACTGTTTTTGTGATTTTGACGTTTTGATGATATTTTGCATGGAGGTTAGTTGTATTAATCAAAGTTTTCACCTCAAAAAAGATTTTGTGGCCAACGAACAAATTTTGTAATCAACTCGTTTGTTAATGGGCGATTAATATTGGTAGAGCATGGCGCCGGGCGCGGTAAACGTGTCCGGGTTGCTCCCAAAAAATTAAAGGTAGTGAATGGTCAATAAAGTGTAACGGAAGTTGTGAAAAGTGGCTACATAAGAAATGTACCCGGCTATCAAAAGAAGAATTTGCGAGATACGAGAAAGGTGAAACTGAAGAGAAGTTTGTATGTAAACATTGTGTAGTTCAGAGTGAGGTTATAAAATCCACAGAAATAAAAAAAATAGAGAAAAGGGATGATTTTATACGGAATGCGGATGGTAAAATAGATATAAAACTTATTATGAATAAACCAAATGTTGGATTAAAAGATATAGGTGAAATAATGACACAAATGTATGATGTCATTCTAAAACAAAGTGAAAAAATAGAAGAATTGGGAAAAGAAGTGAAAGAATTAAAAGAAGAGATGAAAATAACTGAATTAGAAAAAAAAAATAATTAAACTAATTACGCCAGTATTATAAAAAAGAAGAGCAATGAAGAGCTTTTAATAATAAAAGCAAAAAAAGAAGAAGGCCCAAAAAAAATTACAGAAGAGGTAAATATTGGTGTAAACAGCATTAAAAGTATGAATAAAGGTAGAATTGGAATATTTTGTGAAAGCAAGAAGGACGTACAAACATTAAAGAATGAAGTGGAAGAAAAAACGGGAAAGCAATATAGTGTGACAGTATCAGAGAAAAAGAATCCTAGAATTAAACTGGTGGGAATAGAGGAGAAAATAAATGAAGAAGAACTGAAGGAGTGTATAATTAAACAGAATCCACATATATGTGAAAAAAATGCAACAATAGTAATGAAAGCAATATACAAAGGAAAGGTGGGATACACCACAATATTAGAAATTGATACACAAACGTAAGAAAGAATAAAGAGAGAAGGAAGAAGGTTGCGTATTGGATGGTTGGTTTGTCCTGTATATGAAAATGTAAGCATTATGAGGTGCTATAATTGCTGTGGATTTTATCATAAGGCCGAACAATGCAAAAATAGACCAGCATGTGGAAAGTGTAGAGATGAGCCTCTAACTAAAAATTGTGAAAATGAAAATATTAAGTGTATAAACTGTAGCATGGCCTGTGAAAGACTCAATCTACACCTAGATGTGAAACATACAGCTTATGATATAGAATGCAGTGTGTTTAAACAGAAAGTTCAACAGGAAAGAAACAAATACCAATATGAAAATAGCGAATAGCAACTACAGAAGAAAGAAAGGAAGGAACAATACATCTATGTACAAAATGCTCAGAGCGTGATAGCACATTATGATGAATACGATCATTTTATAACTAGTAAGAAGCCAGCAATAGTATGCTTTACTGAGACGCATCTGACAGAAGAAATAAACGATTCTGAAATTAAAATAAAAGACTATAATAGCGTAAGGCTGGATTCCACAAGCCGCTATACAGGAGGAGTACAAATTTACATTAGAAGTGAAATAAACTATTGTGTAGTTAAAGAATATGTGGAACAAATGAATTATTGGTGTGTTTTTGTCAAAGTGAATATAGGTAAGGAAACTTTTAACATAGGATGTCTATATCACTCGCCAAGTGGTTCGGATACAAGTTTTTTGGAATTTATTGAACACATATGTGACCAATTTTTAGTTATACAAAAACAAAATGTTATTGTGCTTGGTGATTTTAATATAAATATGGATAAGAGTTGTACATATTTGAATCGGTTAAAAAAATGTTTGAATAACTATGGACTAAAACAGCATGTTTTAGAACCTACACATATGGCATAATGGACAGGAATCGCTTATAGATTTGGTTATAAGTAACCACAGTAAAATAAACTGTGCTGTAATGAAACAACCAGTATTCAATAACCACTCATTGATTAGAATAGGTATAAACGCTAAAAGTAAAGAAAACAGTAACAAGCTTAGTTGTCGAAAAAAAATTGGAAATGTAAATAGTTTTAAAAATTTAGTGAGTAGTATGTATTATAATAAATTATAAACTGAATGATTTAGACAGTAGGTATAATTTGTTTTATAATAATATTCTTAGTATAATAGACAAAGTAGCACCAAAAATTAGTATTAGTATAAAGGGTAAGTGCAAACATGGTTTACCCTAGATCTAGTGATTAAAATAAAGACAAGAGAGCTAAAATATAAGAGATTTGCATTTACAAGAGAGAAAAAAGACTGGGAAGAATATCGATCATACAGGAATGTAGTTGTAGCTGAAATGAGAAACGCTAAAAGAGAATATTATGAACTAGCAGTAGATCAAAATAAACACGATCCGAAATTAATGTGGAAAACGCTATCGAGTATAGTCTCTAATAAGCATATAGAGCCTTATAAACAAATAGAATTTAATGGTACTCTTTATAAGATTATGACTGAAATTGCACAAAAATTTAATAACTACTTTGTTGACAGTATTAATAAAATTACACAAAGCATACCAGTGAGGTATGATGCTTTAGAAATGATAAATAGAATCGCCAAATTTCAGGAATTTACATTAATAAGTGTGGAAGTAATAAGAAAAGTAATCTTTACTCTACCTAATAAAGGAAGTCCTGATGAAGTTACAATAAAAATTTTTAAAATAGTATTTGATGAAGTGGCAAACCCCCTAATAAATTTAATTAATAGTTCACTGGAAAGTGGTGTGGTCCCAAAAAATCTTAAAAAGACCACAATAATACCTCTGAGAAAAGTACTCAACACTCAAAAAGCAGAGCAATTTAGACCTGTCAACACGCCTACTGCCACAGCAAAAATATTAGAAAAAATAGTTTATAAACAATTATTAAATTACATAGTATTGAATGATATCCTTACCAAATATCAATCGCGGTTTAGACAAAATTATAGTTGTGAAGCTGCGTTTCAATACATATTGAATGACTGGATGAATAATAATGGTAATTATCTGGTCACCGTTACTGTATTTTTGGACTTCAAAAGAGCTTTCGAGACAATAGATAGAGACAGACTGATAAATACATTGGAAAATTATGGAATTGGTGGCAGAGTACTGCGTTGGTTCAAGGATTATCTGTCAAATAGACAACAGAATGTTAGATGTGGAGAAATACAGTCGGAGTATGTACAAGTGAACTGTGGAGTACCTCAAGGAAGCATCCTAGGACCTCTACTGTTCATATTGTATATAAACGACATAGATAATGTAATCAAACATTGTAAGTTTCACCTCTTTGCAGACGATACTATCTTATACATTGCGGGCACGAATGCAAAGGAAGTACAAAGCAAACTTAATGAAGATCTGGAAAATATAACTAAATGGTTAGAATCAAACAAATTAAAACTTAATACTGATAAAACTAAAGCAATGACGATAGGCAAAGAAGCACAAAAAACAGAATGGAAAAATGGGGGCTTCAGCATAACAATTGAAGATGTAAATATAGAAATAGTAAATTCTTTCAAATATCTAGGTATAATAGTAGATGATAAGTTAATTTTTGGTGAACATATAGAATATACGTGTAAGAAAATATCAAAAAAGTTAGGGGTACTTAATAGATCTAGCGATTTTTAAAGTAGATGGGCAAGAGAGGCAGTATATAATTGTATAATTCTACCTCATTTCCATTATGCCGGCACAATACTGTACTTGGCTAGGAGAGGGGATATAGATAGACTGCAATTATTGCAAAATCGTGCAATGCGAGTTATATTGAAGTGCAATAAATATACAAGCATAGATTTTATGTTGAAATCATTAAATTGGATTAATGTTAATAAATTTTGTGAAATGAAAGCTCTTATTTTCATTCATAAGGTTAAATGCGGCTTAATGCCGGTATATTTTGATACTGTAATACAAGAATTTCATCAGTTTCATGAATATGATACAAGAAATAAAAGAAACTTTGTACTACAACATAAAAAATATAAAAAGAGCCAAAATTCAATATTCTTTAAAGCATTGATAGAATATAATAAGTTACCGCTTGCAGTTAAAAATAGTACGAATGTAAATATGTTCAAATTAAAATTAAGGGAAATATTTTTACAATAGCATAATTATAATAGGTGTTAAAAATGAACTGTTTATTTATTTTATTTTTTGTGTATGATGTTTGTATAGCAAGTTTGCTAAATAAAGTTTACATTATTATTATTATACTACACCTCCAGAACAGCTAACTACAAATGCTAGGTTATAGGTTATAGAGTGCGCGTTCCGCGTGCTGCGCCACTGAGTTTCAACCTCCCCTTAAATTTGAATGTGAACTCGTCTAGACGAGAACTCGTGTCTGCGCATTATGTACTTCTTACATTTTACAGAGTCTACAAATGTTCATGTTCTAGAACTTTTCACCTCTCTAGCCCCTTAGAAGAAATGTAAAGGTTAAAATAATCCTATTCATCCCTCAAAACTATCGAAGTGATAAAAATAGGTGGGGGGGCTTCCACCGAAAACGGCGGGTGATGGGGGAAAACGGGGGTCATATTCGGATTCAGGAGGTTATTTTACATAAGAATCAGCAGGAATAGTGCCAGGGCCGATTTTCATGCCGACCAGTGTAATCTGACTTCGTGTTTGTGTCAAACTATTCCGATTGTTTATTTTCTGGTTACAAGTGCATTTTGCAGTTTTCCTGGCCTTCGTTAGAATTACAACAGTTCTTTTCAGAACTACTACTACTTGCGTTTTTCGTAGCAGGTATGCAGTCGCCTTCGTAAATTTCATGGTTAGGTTATGTACGTTTGTGTTTCCAGCCTATTTGTTTTGAACTACTGGAAAGCAATGCCTGGCAAATATTTAAATTCTCAGGTTCAAGCAATGGTTCTTTCGCTTTTATAATACTTTGAAGCAGAGAAAGTAAATGGTGGGCCGCTGTTACCACTAACTGCAATTCGTGGAGTAGATAAAGCTATTCATAGTGTATGTATGTTTGTATATACTATCTTTAACCTCATTTACCTTGCGGTGTAGTGGCTGGTGCTTTATGCGCTGGCATCTGGCGGTACAATGCTCAACATGTCCCGGATTTGAGATACAGAGTTGGAGCGCGCCTTTGGTGCTTATGCAGCAACCATTGTGTGAGGTGTGTGTCTTGGTAATATGTTGACCTTGTTACTCTATCTCTTAGGTCTGTGGTTCTGAGTAGAGCACAGTTAATTTGGTGTCCAACTGAGAATGGTCTCACCGAGCCCAATTCCAATCGCCAAGGCTACGGAAAAATCCCGACCTCCACGAGATTCAAACCGAGGGCTTGCTTAATGCAAGCCTGGCGCTTGCCCAACTGCGCCACGCGGCTTCTGCTATTCATTGTACGTTATATTAAGTAAATCTAAATTTCATAGAGTAGCAAATGCATTAAAAATCAGTGAATCAAGTGTTACAATGATTAGGCAGCGAAGTAAAAGAAATCTGATTTTGTTTATTCCAGGAAAATCAAAGCCGAGTCGTACATCAAAATCCACTGATTTACACGATGGTGTGAAGATGGCAATTCGAGATACAATATACGACATGTATAAACAAAGTACTTATCAGTTTTGCTTCGCCGTGCAAATATAATGCACTTCAATAACTATTAAATTATATTATTGTGACAACCTAACCTCACTTTTATGTGTTGACTTTGACAACTGACCGGAAGTTTCATGATTATAGTTGTTAAATTACCAACTTGGTAGTTAATCTTAAGTAACACATCCGAGTGTGACGTCAGGGGGAAGAATCCTGGGATAGATAGTAGTACATATAACAATGACGACATTACCTGGAGGTACTTCAACTTGTTAGTAGCATATTCTCGCACAATCAAGCAGAGGCATGCCACCTGATATATCCACTGCCAAGAGTGACATCCAGACACAATTAGATTGTTAAAATATTGGAAAAACACCTTTAGCACCTAGTATTCTGAACTATGCTACAAAACATATAACAGTCAGATGATTTTCTCAATGCAACTAGAAATTATATTTGTTGTGACTAAAAATAGATAGTTATTTTATACTGTCCGGAAAATATGACTTTACGTCATTAATTTGAGTCCGGAAAGTGGAACATTACATCATAAGGCCGGAGAGTGTTGCTAGGCAACTGCTGAATAATATGTTGGTGACACTGTAAGTCTATGTCAAATTCGAGGTTATCCTCGAATTTGACATCGACTTACAGTGCCACCAACATATTCATACGTTTGAATTTTCACACCCGCCCCTGATGGACTTTTTCAATGAACATATTGTATAAAACAGTATGAAATAAAACATTGTACGATACACGACCGTAAAATATTATTAAATTACTCGTTTAGAAATTCCAGACTCGGCCCGTTCGTCACCTCATCCGTAAGCTTTTAAACTTGTACTTTAATTAGTCCTTTTCCTGCCTTATAATGTAAATAACTAGTTTATTATTTTCAAAGGGTGTATAATAATTAATATAACTTCCATTTAAGAAAATTAAGTCCTAACCTACCAAACATATGCATCATGGAGACCCTTATTCTTGGATTTCCAATTATATTTCATAAGAAATTCAATACCTTCTAGCAGTATTCAGATAATAACAATAAACACATATAAAAATGTTTTTTATTTAGAATAAGTTACATTGCTTTCTATCACAAAATAGATATTCTTATCATGAAGCACGAGCCATAGGCATTTAGAAAGCAGTAGATGAAGCAGTAAGCAGTGGGACGAGTGATCTCTGAATATCGCAGTTGCAGACTTGTGCCTGTATTTACATGATGCTCCTTCCCTCCAGTCTCTCGAAAGAGTTAAAAAAATATTGCTTTAGTCGCTACATCACAATCCGAACATTAAATTGTGGACATGAAATTAATTACAGGGTAACTTTCCGAAACAAAGTTAATTGCTCGTAAACAGATATAGAAATTACAAAAGGATAACAATTTGTAACTAGTAATAAAATGCTGCACTAACTCTTACTATGTACAAGATAATATTTACAAAAGGCTTATGTTTAATCCCTCGAAACAGGTACAATCTTCCCATCCAGTTAACACAAATACCGGCATAAACCCACATCAAAAGCACAACCCGATTTAAAGCTTGTTATGGTTTTTTCACAATATCTGTTGATGAAATGAGATGGAGTGGACCGTTCCTAAATAATATTCTAAGTATAATTTTCAACAATAAGGCAAGACCATATTGTGAATTTTACAACACATTAAAGCGGTAAACTTTAAAAGCAACAACTAACATTGTGATATGTGCTCTGACCACAGGTAATAATTTATAAATGAAATGGTTCAAACTGGATAGAAACAATAAACGTTCTTGGAATGACAACATTCCCGGTTCTAAAATCTTCCCACGAGATGTAATTAAAATTTCCAGGTTACTAAGTACAGGCAGAGCTCGCTGTTCGCAGGAATCACGTTCCAGAAGAATGCCGTGAAGCGCAAAACCGCGATGAGCAAGTAAACACATAAATGATAAAAACGGGGTTAGGTTCCATTAACCTCAAAAAATTCAAAAATATATAAACGTGCGTATACAAACTAAAATTTCATATGTAACATAAGTATGCCACTTGAATCTAGAGCTCGAATGTCCATTTGTTTATTCAAGATATAATTTACAATTTATTTCAGGTCCAATTTGATAATAAGTGTGTTTACAAGTTTGTGATAAATAATGGTATTTAGGTGTTCATGACATAAACTGCATACGTCTGCTTTATTTACTTAGTGTGTGAAAGTTGAAACACGAACGGCAAAGAAAAGGGAGCACATAAGTGCCCCGCGTAAAATCAAATTAGCGAAACGCAAATACGCAAACGGCAAAGTTTGCCTGTACCCATTTTACCAAAACTTCGAGCCCCATCTGAACATAATTGCAATTTGGCAAATGGACCTAAAAACAGCCACCAAATTTGTAACAGAAGCTTTCCTAAAGACTAATCTACTCACGACTGTGAAATTCATTAAAATCTACTTCAATTATTTCTATTGCCTAAACCAAAACCCGATATTACTAAGTTGGGCTGTGCGAACCTGTGATTTTTCAAACAAAACTTCCAGCATTATTTTCTGCCTCGAATCGTATTTTACATAGAGTTTATCGAACCAAAATTTCCTGTAAGCTACAAATTAAAATTGGACCACTAAAACATCACAAAAAAGTAAAATAATCTTTATTCCTTAAAACAAGATTAAACTGTATTAGGGGAGAGGTGGGATAGTTGATCCCCATTCAAATTTGGCGCCCATTGATATTTTATCACTATTCTGTTGGCACACTTGGGTAGCGGCCTTATTGTTTACGTTGTTTTGACAAATGGCCGCTACTTCAAAAAACGCTTAACATTTTAATCAAGATTATTCTATTTTGTGACATTAAAACTTTATTTTACGCGTACGAGGTAAGTTATAACAACTTCAATTCATTTAGTTTATGATTATACTGCTCAAATAGGTGAAACATGTGTACTTTTACCCACTACACACCATAACATTGATATTAAAATTGTAACTCTTTTAGCCTAAAACTTGCACTTTTCAAAAAAATTCAACATAGGGATAGTTGATCCTTTGAAATGGGGGATACCTGATCCCAGGGAAAGTTTTGTGTCTTAAAGGAAATACCTTGGAAGTTAAATTTTTGAGGCGGAAGAAACTAGTGGGAAGCCATTTCACTTTTCCAACAGTAGAGGACGTCAGCGAAGTGGACCGGACAGACGTACAAAAGCTGCCGCAGCCGTCCGTCAGCGGAACGGCCAGGACTGCTGGCATTATAAAATTTAAACATAGATTTGATGCTAATGTTTTCTAAATAATTGTTCTTTTTTTGCTCAATTTGTTTCTACATTTCATTTTTTTTATTTAATAAAGTAGGTAGTTCAGGTTGTATCATTGTTTGATTTAATTACCTTTCATAATTAGCTATAATTACTTATGTTATTTTCATGGGATCAAGTAGCCCACTCGCGGGGATCAAGTATCCCTCATGGACAGGAATACTTGATCCCCGCGACTGTTTTACAAGAACTGATCTACTTTATTTGTTCTACAAGAAAGAGGTTCTACATGAACAGCCCGTGGAAGGAGATAAACCTGTTTAAATAAACTAAGAAAATAACTATTACGGTCTGAAATAATCTATAAAAACTCAAACAGGGATCAACTATCCCACCTCTCCCCTACTAATTATGTAACTACAGGAAGTGCTCGATAACATAAACAGTGGATAATAAAAACATCGTGCTAATGTAAACACAAAATTCATATTATAGGATCGAACAGAACATCCGATAAACAGTTCTTGGCGACAGTCAGTCGCCGATTTCAGGGGATTCCCCTCTGCAACATAGAGTAGTCGCCGATTTATTTAGGAGACTCCCCGTTTGCATTTCATTTTAGTCATTGTTGAACATAGGCGCTAATTTATGCAGAATAAATAAGCAGCTTATTTTTCTTCGCATTAAAAATGTGTATGGCTATGTAATAGTTCCTAATTTATGAATGCAACTGTGTTTATACTTAAATGTCAAACTTGATATTTGATTTTTAAATGACTGATATCGTGTGTTAAAACCTCATTTAGGGCAGGCCTTGGAAAGAAAGATAAAAAATCTGGTGTAATATACTCACACACCTTGCTTTTACAGCGATCTTATAATTAGCCAAAAATTAGATTTTTCATATTTAAGCATTTGTGTCAAAAATTTTCACAAATTACAAATTCTACAGAAACTGTACAAAATAGAGAGTTAGTTGAAAAGACAAATTTTCTCTAACATTTTAAACCGAATTAAAAAATGTAATAATATGCCGGGTGTAAAAAAACAAAAGAAACTCATTTTCGAAGTATTCAACTGAAAAATCATCTATCTCACATCAATAAACATTAAAATTGTAATAAAAATGTAAAGTTTGAAAAAAATTGTTAGAACTTTTATAGAAAAATTTTAAAAAACTGAAAAATCACAAGAGTAAACGCCATACTTCCGATTATGTGATTTTCTTCAAAAGCTTTCTGTCACATCTAGATAGTACACAAAACTTATATATGAAGTTTCAACGCCATACCTCTTTTCGTTTTTGAGATATTCTGTTCACACACAAGACACACAGACTGACAGACAGACCAATAAACAGCTGAGCCACATACAGATACTTTTGCTCTAAATAACATATGGTATTTTATCTTCAAATGTTTATAACAAATTATTTACAACGTTGTAAACAAAACAAAATCTCGTCAGCGGAGATAATAACTTTATCTGCCGCTGACGAGCTGCAGATAAAATGTTTAGATGCCATGGCAATGAAGTGTCAGTTTAGCATTATCAATCAAGTGGTATAATCAGTGGCGTAACTTCAAATTTTGGGCCCGGGGGCCGTGATCTTCACCGGGCCCCTTAATTGCCAAGTGTAAGTCCTATTCTTGCCAAAGCATTTTTGGTTATCATTTTTCATTTTTTTTAATTCATAAACAGAAACATCAAAGCAAAATGAACAATAGCGAGTGTTTTTTCCGGACTCATTGAAACTTTATACGGGACCGAGTTTGGACCTGCCGGGCTTTAAACTTTAGGAGGCCCGTTGGGCCCCCTAAAGTTCAGGGCCTGGGGGCCGCTGCCCCCTTTGCCCCCTCGGTAGTTACGCCACTGGGTATAATGTCACATTTTACTGGCATTTGAAGAAAAAAATTGTTTTTATTGAATGTTTTGTGTATTTTTAGGAAAATAGTTCAAGATCAAGATGTAATTTAGTTCGCTTTGACTTATGGTAGTTCATTTGCTTCACTCAAGTTACGGCAAACTTCAATTTGATCATGGCATGCTGCTAATGAATTATTTTTTAAGAGCACAATAGTTGCATTCATAAATTAGGAACTATTCCATAGCCATACTAGATGAAAATAATTTTTGATCATACTATATATTATAAACAAAGGTAACAAATATGCAAAATATGTGCACGTCACTTGAGATTGGTCATATTCAGAAATTATTGCGCCTTTTAAATTTCCAATAAAGGCGCCATTTTTATACTTCAATTTTATTAGTTAACGCTAAACCCATATACTTTTACTTCTATATTGTTAGTAGGGTCTGGAAACGGGCGAAATCATTACGCCACCGACATAGTCTCACTCTGTACACTACCCGTCTCGTGCGCATGCCTGAGAATTCGAACTCCGCCTTTAGAAGCAAATTTTAAACTTGACCACTCCCCACCGCACGAGCGACGCTTGCGCACAGCTCACCAAGTGTGTAAAAGAGTTGGTTGTCTGTCTCACTTACGCTGTGACCTCCCCATTTACACGCGCTAGCAATATAGTACTATTAAATACCGGGTGGCTATAAATGATTGTGATTTTTTTCTTAGGTTGGCACTGTTTATGTTGGTGGCACTGTAAGACTATGTCAAATTAAATGTTCGCAGGTTAGGTATTGCGTCAGTTTTGACACAGAATGACGCAAAACCTAACCTGCGAACATTGAATTTGACGTAGACTTACAGTGCCACCAACATAAACAGTGCCAACCTAAGAAAAAAATCACAATCATTTATAGTCACCTGGTATAAGGCTAAACCCCACACGCCTACAAAATGGCGCTAATTTTATATATGTAATTAACCGCGAAATTTGAATGACAGTTCAAAATAGTTGGAATTTTTTTCTTGAATCAGAGTTTGGTTCGGTTTGAAAATTCGAATGGTTGGCACAGCCCTAAAATTAAGTCACCACCGTTTCCGTTTTAGTCCCCCCAATAAGGTTAAAAATGCTAAAAACAAACTCGCTCACATTCCTCAAGCACTCGACGTAGTCAGAGCCGTCCTGCTATCCTAAAAACAAGTGCATTTGTTCCTTTTTAAAGCCTACATCCGTTAACAAAGTGTAAGACAAGTTGGTAAAGGGTGTTGGTCCACAAATCAATGCATAAATGTCGCTTTGCGTGTAGACAGTGCTTAACAAGTGCTGTGTGACGGTGTCGTGTATCAGTGGCTTAGAGATCTGCCCCTTCAAACCCTTCCACTTGGAATCGGCTTGGGACAGGACGTGCTTCACCGTTAGTCTGAAAGCAGTAACTTTAATGGCACGCATTAAAGGCACAAAACGCAATAAACCTGTTATCCTCGTTTTGCAGAGCTTCTAATTGATTTCTAACTAGAATATCCTCCTCTGTTCTATTGAAGAAAAGCAGGGTGATTTGTTGGCTGAAATGTTACAAAGTTTAAATTAGTTTTTTTAAGTTAATGATCAGTGAGTGTGTCAGGCACAACAACGTAAAGTTAGGTAAGTAGACGTAGAAAATTACAGCAAAATCTATGTCCTATATTTACGAAAAAGTGAGGTTAGTATACTATAACTGCCAACCTTGTTTGGTACATCTGGTTCAAGGTAGAGTCCCTGTATATGGTAAGATAAGAGTTGGGCAAACGCGGTTCAATTTTTGATTGGCTACGATCCACTGCGCATGCGCAGTAATCTAAAATGGAAATTTGAAGGGTGGCTATGGCAATGACAATTAAATGACGTACGTAATATTGTTCGATTCGACGACAAGACAAGTTTTTAGAGGTTATGTGTCTACTACACCACCAAAAAACCGCTCGTAAATTACTCAATCCGATCTATCTACTGCAAAATCAGCTGACCACCAATCGGTAAACGGTAGGTACCTACCAGTGTAGTTTTCGTAAATGCATTTATTGACAATGTCAAACTGACAAGTAATTAAATTCATCAAAGTGACACATATTAAGGAAAACAACTCCGGCCTTGAACGCATCATTTATTTTTGGAACACTAATGGCGGCTGACATTTGTGTTTGCCCGACTCTTATATAACTATATACAGGGACTCTAGTTCAAGGTTAAAAACAATACCATATGATCGAAAAATTTTAACCTCTAGAGGGCTGTGGATTTTTTTTAAATTTAATTTATGTTGGCAGTGATGAATAATAATATAATCCATATATATAATATACATATATTGCTAGTAGGGCCTGGAAACTTCAGAAAACATTACGGCGCCGACATAGTCTCACTTAGAGTATAACGCGTCTCGTGCGCATGCGTAAGAATTCGAACTCTGCCTTTAGAAGCGAATTTTAAACTTGACCACTTCCCCATTGGGCGGACGACGCCGCCGCGCTTGCGCACAGCTCACCGTATACATGAAGGAGTTGGTTGTGTGTCTCACTTCATTGGTGAGTTTCCCACTCATAGCCGCTAGCAATATACTAAGTATTAGATATATGATATAACCTATACAATTTTGAGAGATGTTTAATACTGAACACAAGGCGGTTCTGTGTATGGAAAATGCAGAAAATCATCTTAAACAGCTGTAGTGGTTTTTGTTACTAACATTTTTATGTATTCAACAAAAATGTTTGTATTTGTTCAAATGACATACGGGATATAACTTAAACTGACAGATGTAAAATGCCAATGTAACTTTGGCTACCACGACTGCCAACATTTTTTGACAAAATAATTCCACAGCCCTCTACAGAATAAAAGTTTTCGATCATACTGTACTTAAAGTAGTCCGATTATATCACAGTTAATTAATTCATAAATTACAGATTTTACATTTTTGTACATTCATGTTTAATGACTAATTTTGACTATTCAAAATTCCCGCTTGTCAGTGTCTGGTGATTTTTGAGCTGTTTAGTTACCATTCTAGAATTAATCATTATACAGATTGTCCGAAATCCGTTTTCAACATAGGAAATTAATGAGTATGACAAGGAAGATATAAACAAAATGAGTAGCAGGACAAAGATAGAATGTAATCATAGCTAGGTAAGTTTTTAAGCTACAATTAAGTCAACGAAACAAACACTTCTGTCAAATATTTTATCTATCATTAATAAGAGTATAAAGTGAGGTTTAAATAAACAATTTATTTACTATTGTTTACTATTTACATAATTATTTTAATTATTTAAACCTCACTTTATACTTTAATGACAGATAAAATATTTCAGAGAAGTGTTTGTTTCATTGGCTTAATTTTTGTTTAAAATCTTACCTAGCCATGATTACATTCTATCTTTGTCCTGCTACTAATTTTGTTTATGTGTTCCTTCTCGCACTCATTAATTTCCTATGTTCAAAACGGATGTGGGACAATCTGTATATGAAGATGCACAACTTTTTAATCTGTTTGTAATTGATGAATCAATTAACTGTGATTAGATATTTAACGTTTCAGGTTTTCGCGGTTACTCAAATTCTCAATATTACTGTTAAATTTCAGCTTAAACCGCGTTGTCTTTATAGATAAACACCCAGCATTCGTTGGATTAATGTGCCCAACACCTTGTGAACTCAAGCAAGGGTTTGTGTAACGGTTATGTTTTTTGGTAGCTCGGGAACCCTTACAAGCCACCCATGATTTGGTCCGTGTTATTAGAATACCTTGTGAATAATCACACTTAGGCATATTTGGCCTTCTTACTGTTTGTGCACCCATATAGAGTAACGTTTCGCAAGACATTACAGCTTGCATGCTCTAAGAGCAGGAGGACGGCGTGGATGTATTTATAGTCCTCTGTACCGGCCGTGCAGAACGACAACGTTGATTGGTCGTTCAAGTCCGATGCACTTTGAGTCGGCGGTGCGTGACCGGCTGATGATCGGTGATTGTATTGCTTTAGACCATGAACGACAGTAGTCCAGTTTTACTAAATCTTAAACCATCTTCCCTGTTTATATTACTTGGATGTTTTTCTATTTGTATGGCTGCACGTATCATTCTTTCGAAGTAGTAAGGTACCCTGACAAGTACTTTTGCCTGTTCGAATTCTACGGCGTGTCGATTTGTAAAAGTATGCTCAGCTACGGCTGATTTTGTAATGTATTTGTGTTTGCAATCGCCTTTATGTTCTTGAAGTCTTAGATCAATGGAACGACTAGTTTGTCCAATGTAACTCGAGCCACAAGAACAAGAAATGTAAATGCATCGTTTTGTCTTGCGAAACGTTAGTATAGATAGACGCAAAAACAGTAAAAAGGTCAAATATGCCTAAGTGTCCTTGTTCACAAGGTACTATAATAACACGAACCAACTCATGGATGGTTTGTAAAAATTCACGAACCACCAAAGAACACAATAGTGATGTCAAAAAAGTAACTATTCGGTACACAAGTACTTGCTCCATGTGCGAGGAGTATTCGCCATCGCCACTCCATCTGAAACTAACGGATACTCTCGCTGAACTTTCAGGTACTCGAACCAAACTGGTTGCCATGCGCAAAGGCTTTAGAATAAACAAGTACTCGGTAACGAATCCAAAGTAACGAATACTACAACGAAAAGTTATGAGTAGTTACAATTACCAAAAAGTAACGAAAGTTGACATCACCATTACACAAACCCTTGCTTGAGTTCACAACGTGTTAGGCACATTAATCTAACAAATGTTGGGTGTTTATCTACAATGACGACGTGGTCTAAGCCGAAAATTTAATTCTAATATTGACAATATAACCTCACTTTTTCCTTAGGTAACTACCTATAGACCTCAGATTACTGTCTACATATAATATCTACTATAAAACCATGGCAGGAAAGGAGTGATTTAAATATCAAGTATAAATAGGGATAGGTTAACTATTTTTAACAGCTGCAATTTATTTACAAATCCCTTTTCTTTGAATTCGGGGAATCACCGTTTTCTGGCGCGCTATAACGAAATAGTGTTTTATGGGTAGCATTAGTTGAGGTCTGTAGGGTTTGTTAAGTTTTCACTTGCAAATTTCGTTCAAACTTACCACTTTCGTATTCTCCTTTCAAGCAAAAATAGAATTACGCTAAACATCGGCGTTATTCCAGTGCCGGCTGCAAGCAACAGGAAAGTCTCCTTGTTTTCCAGACTGCTCAAACTGAAGGATCCCAAAGGTTTCGACACTTCCATGATCTCGCCCTTCTTTTTGCCGATCACGTATTTGCTGAGCAAACCCTTTTGGTAGGATTTGATCATCAAACAGATGTTATCAGTGACGAAAGTTTGGGGTTTAAACTTCGTAAATAAGGAACCAGGTACTGGAGTATAACTTCTAGATATCTCATCACCTGAAACGGCAAACATAAGGTAAATAAACTAAGCAGTTTTACTACAACCCAATACCTTGAAGATTTATAAAAACTCTAACATGGTGTCCAAGAGGCACAGTAAGCTTTGAATCATCAACTCTTTGCAATTCCAGTAGCGCCGTATTATGATTTACTTCTAATTTGTTAAGGATTACATATTTACACTTAAATTCCGTAGCGGTAATTGAAGCCTCCTCGCTCTTTTGCTTAAGGGCGCCGTAATTCTCCCAAATCCTGCTTTCCGCCTTCTTGAACTGAATCTCGACCTTTCCCGTCTCGTAATTTATTTTGGTCTGGCAGGGCCATTGGACTGCTTTATAAAACTTAATCTCATTCGTAAACAGTTGGTGTTCGTACGTTAAGTAGATGCTCAGAACGTTATCGGCGTTTGGGGACCGTATTTCTACCAAGGGATTCGAAAGCGACTTGGTATAAAAAATAATAGTTATGTAGTCGGTCTTCTGGATCCAATCGAACCTCGGCAGCGGCAACGGTTCGCTCGTTTCGTTCGAGGCAACGCTAGCAGTTTCGGGGGCAGGAGGGTTCGAACCGTCCAGCGGACTCACCTTGTTCTGCGGCAAGAGCTTCGACGAGTTAGTCTTCGCGGACACGTTGTTAACCAGCTGCGCCGATTCATTGACGGAATTCGCGGACTTGCCGTAGAAGAGCTCCTCCGTGTCGACGTTTGGGTCGATGGCGACCAGCCGGCCTAAGTAGCACTTTTGCAGAAGGGATTCGTAGTTCACCCAAGCATGGACCTGGAAGACATAATCAGATTTAAGTCGAGCCTAAGCCCGCGCCGGATGCCAGCAATCCTTATTTCGCAATTTTCGATGACAAAGCAACCGCAAACCCTCAACAGGTTGCTCACTTTCATCTCATATTCATCCCTAACCATGTAATCTCGTTCACCTTGCATACTACAGTCGGCTGAAATTAACCCCAATCTCTGCAATGAACTTGAGAATACGCGATATTTATGATTAGGCCTTTCGAAGGGTAACACCAAATATGGAACTATTTCAATATCCCGGTTACCAGTGACAAACAAAAGAGTACTTTTGCAAATTATGAAGAATCTTTCAGACTTTTAATAGGTGCCATAGCAACCGTAATGAAACAATACTAATTTAGTCATAATCGACGAAAACACGCCACCAACTCATGAGAATGGATCTAATTCAACCAACCTTAAGGAGCGATGAAATAAATTAAAATGCGTCACCTGGTCCCGTGCCATGTTCACCCCTAGATTATTGAGACGATAACTTAGTGGTAAGTTACTCAACAAGGCCAAAAATCAAATTAAATCCAAAGAGTAACGAATAGCATATAATAACAACAGAGTTTGGGCAATAACAAATGTAGTATAAAAGGATTTGTAATTACTGGTATTAACAAAAAACTATAAACACCTAAGTGTATAAGGACTAATAACTGACGAACAAATACGTAAATATCACAAAACCATGTATAATTAGTCATTCTACCTATATTATATACTTATTGGAGGCCTCGCCAGTAATACCTGAATTATTAAATTGTACGGGGAGCAATTACTGTTGAAGCATCTGAAACGTTAGTGTAATGTGTAATGTTCTAAACTACCCTTAAATTAATTGTAAGTTCCTCTATAAGAAGTGAATCCCATCCAGGCGCCTGCATATATTTCCCAACATTAAATGAAAAATTATACCAACGGTGTGACAGCAGGTATGAAATTATTACGTTCAAAACCGTTTGGATAGCAGTGTAAAAATTAGATTAGCCAATCAGTGACTTAACTTAGCTCAAACATACGCTAGCTGTAATCAGCATCAAATGATTTCCCCGTCACAGGAATCACTCGAACTAACTTATAAAATACGTTAACAAACCTTCCTTAAACAATCAAAATTTAATAAGGTAGAGTCTAAATTTATAGAACTTGAAGTGGTGAAGCCGGAATGTATGCAAATACAATATCTGGGTTTATACAACCGAAAGGAATGGACTGGACTAGTGTACTCCAGAAATCGCTTACGCAAGCTGTGAATTTAAAATTTCCATGCAATAAAAGCGATAGAGTGTCGGCAACACGTGTGCTCTACGCTTGTAGATATGTAAAAAGCTTCGGTGGTACGAATCGAGAGCCCCGGGGGTTGTCGAGGCTTTTGGACCGCCACAAGAAGCTAAGGTGGGAGGAAATTGTTGGTGTGGTCGATGTCGTACTGGCGGTTAGGCATAATTCCGATTCAATTCCGCTTTTAAATCGCTCCTCGCTTCAATCGCTTTTAGTTATTAAAACGCGTGTGCGTTTTTTCGCTTAAGCGGATTTAACGGCGACCTTTGTAAGTTTGCTATACTCGGGAGCCAGAGTTCGACTTGTGTTGTTCGAGTAATTTCGAAAATCGCCTGCGAGATGCAGGCTTCACTGCTCATTTCCTCATTTATGCGTTTACACGCCGCCCCGAGCTGCTATAGGATTCTGCTGCTCCAGTCAAGGCTGGTTTGGAAGAAATCAATCCTTATTGGAACGCTTCTAGGCCTACGGTACCTGTAGTAGGTAGATTTTAAGGTACGTGAGTTTTCCCTAATCATGCGCATAAATTAGGGGGGGAGGTTGCTTGATTTAATGTCATTATTGACATATATGACTCACTTTGAATTCATAACACCAGTATAAAGTTGCTTGTTTAACCTATGTATTATATTGTTGGTATATAGTAAAATTTATTGTGTTCGGAGGTAGCTCGAAGTGTGTACAGCCGAGGTCAGCTGGTTTGGCGTCGAGCTCCCTCTTTTTATTTACAACGGGGCTCTATCTACTTTTTTGTGTTGTTTATTTGTCCTATTTAAATTATTGAACTCCGTTGACGATTGTAAAGAGCGCCAATCTTATAAATTGGGTCCTGTATTGCATGCTGTGATAATTTGGGCTTGCATTTTACATTACCCGTTAAGCAATTCCAGTCATTTAAAAGCGGAATAAACCTCATTTGTTAACCTGAATTTTTGTTTCTTTGACGATTCATATAAACAATAACGATGTGCGCTGGATTCAAAGGTTGTGTTTAGCAACTGAACAATTGTTCAGCAAGTGTAAGGGAAAGTTGAACTCAAACAGCCAAAGCAGTAAAGCCTTTAGTTGAAAAGAAATTAAGCTTTCACGTAAGCATCTTTTGCATTAGAGCCAGCTGCTTCGACGATGCACGAAGTAAATTTATACAACTTCGGTTAACTTTCATAGTAGTATTTATCGTAATTTTCATTGTGCTAAGACAGGACCGGACTTCAGAGTAACGTGAACCTCACCCTCCCGGCGAGCTAAATGAGGACGATCGGAGGCTTAATACTGTTACATTTCAACGCAAACCAACCTGTGATAAGTGCAGTCCGGTGTTGTCGAAAAAATCTGCGTGTACAGTAACACGATAGCCAAACTTAACATCCAAACGCAGATACAAGATAGCACTACGATTAAATTGAACTACAATATATATTGCTACTAATAGAATATATATAGAATTGAATGCACCGAGTCATGGCCTAATCACAGTTGAAAAAACCTGCTGCCACCGCAAATGTCAGTTCAGTGGATAATCTGCAAACGGGTCCCGTTCGGTTACGGATTCCTCCGACCTCTACGAAACTACGCCAACCGATTCGCTCTTTCAAGTTCTGGATTTCACCCGCCTTCATCTAGTATCAACCAGATTGCCTTCTAGAACCAGCAACTATTGCATCCGACGGGCAACAAAAAACAGCTTCACCAAAATACAACGTCGGACTACAATTCCATAAACGAAACAACCTCTTACCAGAGCTCTGCCTATTTCACCATGCATACAGATGCAACTAACAAACTCTACAGGTGTGTAGTATAAGCCCAGAATGCTAACAAATTCTCTCTATAAAAATATATCGAAGCTTCTTCGAACAACCTCCAACCAGCATTTCAACCTCATGGATTGATCGGAGGACTATGCTTCGGTTGCACTCTCGAACTCCAAAAATGCAAAAGACAAGTAACCTCTTTATAATTTCAAAAAAACGAAAACCCGTAAGGACAAGTACCCATCTTCCAACTAAACTGGTTCCCCTGCGACAGACAAAATCTGCAACCGCTAGGTCTTCATGCTAAACGGGTGCTATAACCGTCAGGCGAATATGTAGCCGAAGTAAACAATTAAATGTCTCACACAATTAATTACTGCACTACGTTCAGGTGTGAGCTCCCATTTCAGAATAAGAATTGTTTGTTGCTACGTGTTGTCAATTTTGCTATATTGCTATTTTGCTGTTAGAACTATGTTAAATTAAGTGTCCCATCGACAAAAAAAGTTACAAATATTGTACCGAGTATTCGAAATCGTCTTCGCTATATATATTCTTGACTTAACCAGCAATGTACTAATAAATTCAAGGAGTACCTATTAGTTAGTTTACGCTTATCCAGCCGCTCACAAACAGACCCAAAAACACTAATGAACCTAATCAATAACACAGAAGACATTAACTACCAATATGCTTAAAAACTAAAATTAATATCCGAGTCCTAAGTGCCAGAACTGATGGCCAAACGGAAAACCTACAATTAGTGAACGAAGTTGTATAGGTAGAATCTCTATTTACAAAGACAACCTTGAAATTGCAAGTTTAGTGAGGGAAAAATTGGAAACATTAATCACGCGTCTGAAGTATAAGCATTCAAAGCAAAGCGACGGATAAGTCCAGACGCAGGGCTAGCGCAACACAAATAACCGTAGATTCTTCCTGCCTACGACCACGTCTTACTCGATTAGCCCTGTTGTGACATATCACGATAGATCTAACCGACGAAGGTGGATAAAAACACCCTTCTAGTTACGTTAACAGCCACTCAAAAATAAATTCACAGATTTGCTACCTCCTTGCCTGTACGCTATAGTATGTCCTGTACTATGTAATTAATACTCTCATAATACTAACAAAGTAGTTTTTCTCGCTCTTAACCTACACAGATTAAGTATTTAACTTAGTGGCGGTAAAATTTTTAACAATAAAAAATGGTCAAAACATTTACACTGAAAGGTCTCGAGTTTGATAGCTAGATCTTTTTTGTACATTCTCCAAGGGTCATATAAATCATTTTTGTACCCATGATCTCTAAAGTAGGGCATTCTACATTAGCAATTTAACAAGCCATGCTAGTACCCTGCCTGTGGAGCGCCCAAAAATGGCTCCACCAAGAGAGATAAGAAGAACATTTGACGAAAAGCTTCAACATATAAGTCGGCGTTTGGAAGAGATGTACATCCGCGAGTTTCCTGTTACTAAAACATCTGGCACATAAAAGATCCCTGGATAAGGTTGGGACAGATTTCTGCACAATTTCAATAAGGTTTCGATGATATCACCATAGCAATTAGTGTCTAAGACGCTAAGGTAAAATTGTAAAATACGTGTTTCACTGCTCAAAATAACTACATTTGAGTGTTACTTGTATTATATGACGATTTAATAAGAAACTTCGTGCATACCTTTTTAATCGATGAAACACACGTAATGTGGGATTTCAATTTATCTTCTGGATGACCCTTTGTAGTACCAACCAATACAACACTTGCATAGTTATACTGCTCTCTTTCTAGCTTCTTAGTTCGTATAGACTATAATAGTTACTAGAGTCTTACAATTAACTGCTCTGAGGTTAATGAAATGCAGCTCGCTTGACTCGTGAAATAAATACATAGCACTAGTACAGTGTTGATTTGTTCAGTGCTTCCAAAACAGGTACTATTTGATTCATTCTAATGTGGAAATTATCTGAATTTATTCGGTTTCTAGGACTGCTACTAACAGTTGGCTTTTTACCAATAGATTGTCGAACTAGAAATGACATATTATAGATCAGCGTGCCATTTTTGTATTATAACATAAATTATTATAACTGTTAACCTCTGATAGATCGATATTTATGGATTAATAAGAGTGTAGCGGAGCATATGAACCAGCGAGTGCCAAAGTCAATTATGTGTATTGCTTTACGAAAGGCGCTAATAAAAGTGAAATTTCGGGGTGTAGCAATTGTGCGCGTAGATTTTAGAATGTTAAGTTTGATTTGTATCGTAGCGCAAAGAATGTAACGAACTTTCCAAACGTCGCGCTGCAGTCTCAAAACAACAGGCATTCCAATCACCACAGCGAGAGGATCGTGACGTAGAACATAAAACTCGAGCCCAGAAAAAAGTGAAATGGAAATTCCTTTAGGCGAAAGTTATTTCAACCGCTTGTGCGACAATAGAGAGAAGGAGCCCTGGCTGGACAATCATATTGTATGCAAAGAATAGTGAACCCTTTTCTTGCACAAACGACCTATATAAACGTAGACACTCTGGAATACCATCTTTATTCGGCTTGCGTCACTTTGACCAAGACAAGAGCGCGGGTCAGATTCCACAGCCTCTAATTACCCAGTTATATTTCGGCGTGCGTTTATACGTAATTCGCTGTTCGTATTTGTATTTTCTACATATAATTGCTTTTTGTACATGTTTGTAATTTGTATGTTTAATGAAAATAAAATTATTGTTACTGTTTTCCACAATCGGATATATCTTACTGAACTAATTTAATTTCAAAGTGGTAAACCCGGTACGAACATAATAACAATCCCTAAAGTGCACTGTAACTGTAAATTTAAGGTCGTAGAAAAATGCTTTATTGTTGGTTTTTTAGAAATTACTTTGTCCAAGACAAGTTAGAGTTACGTTTATGGATATTGTGAAGTCAAAAAAAGTATTAATGATCTAGTCAACTTTTTAAAGATGGGGAGAGCAGTACATAATATAGGGACGTGTTTTCTGAATATATTAAACTAATAGAAACTATCCTCACCCTTCCAGTATTGACATGTACTGAACAATGCTATTTCTCTGCACTTCGCAGGCTAAAAAGCTACCTCAGATAAACCAACTATGGGTCAAGAAACTCTAACAGTATAGCTAGGATAAATGTTGATAAGACTAAGTCAGCCACATTAAATATGAAAAAAAATTAATATATTCATATTGTCTCATCTTAGTTCGTTCTCGTTAACTGCAAAATTTGAGGACACATTTAAACCTGTGCAATTGACTAGGTGAAGAGGTACGAGTAGTATTGGAGCAACCAGGCCATACTTGATGCGCTGGCACCACATGCAGTTATGCCGACTTTTTAAACTAAGATAATAATTACGAGGCGTACGAGTGGGGTTTTATTCTCAGTAAGGGTCTCACAGAAATAGATATAAGTTACAGTATAGTGAGAGAAGAATAATTATTCAATTACCCATGCACTGTTAACTATTACATACAGGCAACTTGGCGTTACTTCCATAATTATTGTGAAAAAATCACTGGAAACATTTTTTATATAAAGCAATAAGGCATATGTATTTATTACAATCAATACGCCACTGAGTATTTTCTTGAAAATGCTTATCATTAAATCAGTCTGGACTTTAATAATAATTAATGAAAGCACCGTTTTATTTGTACAAGACGTACGTGTACACAGAGGCGCAGATTGTGGATCCGATCATTATTTATTGAAAGGAAAATTATTGTTCACGTATAGTAGACAAAACAATAACTTAAAAAACACCATCAACGACAACAATTTAACAAAAATAAAAAACAGAATGCAATATGTAATCTAGAGAGTTTACAGGATGACTCAACGAGGAATTATGTTTAGATTATCCACAAAAATTAACATAGAGTAGGAAATCACTATCGAGGACAAATACCAACACATAAAAGCTAGTATTCAAGTAGCCGCAAAAAAATCGTTAGAAGAAAGACACAAACGCAATATAAAGACGCACTGGTGGGACGACGAAGTAAAAAGCATGATTAACATATATTTAAACAAGGTGCTGGAACACATGGGTATTCCTGTAGGTGATCGCTGCCTAAGTAACTTTTATTCACCGATGATCAGGTAGTCATAGCAGGAGATAGTGATGATATGAATTACATGCTGCGGAGTCGCGATAAAGAGTATACACAGTGGGGCCTCCAAATAAGTATTGAAAAAACCAAATATTTGGTGATAGGAGGAGAGGGACAAGACATTCAAAGACATTCGAGAATTTTAAGTATTTACAAATGAGGGTAAAAGTGACTTAGACATAAAGACGAGAATTGGGCAAGGAAAACATGCTATAAATAAAGTAAACTCGATCTGGTCGAGTGAGGAGCTAACAAGAAATACTAAAAAAATCTATACAGCAATACTGGAAAGTTTAACAACATATGTGTCTGAAATACTATCCGAATAGCAACAATTTAAATAAACTGCGCATAAAGAAACTGTAAAGTAGAGTGTCAAGAATACAACATATCGCTAACGAAGAAATTAAACAAAAAATGAGCATAGAACGAACGATTATTGGGGTTGTCGAAGAAAAGAGACTATTATGGGATGCTCATGTCAGGCTCATGCAAGATCCGAGATGACCGAAAAGAATATGGGAGTAGACACTTCGAAAAAAAAAGAGGAACACCACAGATTACTTGGATAGATGGCGTACGGAAGGCTATGCAAACAAAGCAGTTAGAAGAAGAGGCGTGGGAAAATCGTGAGAAATGGAAAAGAGGATGCAGGAAAAGTAATGAAAATCAGGAAGAGAAAGAAAGGCCGATTGCACAACCACTGATCACAAACCCCACAAACGAAGAAGTAACAGCATACGACAGCCGAACAACGTCAAGGCTGCATGAGTATTATGAGTAGATAACATCGCGGCATAATTTAAAAGAATAGAGGTGAAGTGAGTAGTAAGAATGCCAGAAGAATGGAACACTGCAATAATGTATCATATATACAAGGAAGGGGACAAGCATGACTGTGGCAACTACTGAGGAATACCTCTCCTTTCTATAATATATAAAATACTCACAAACATGCTATACCAGAGAATAATAGAATATAGAAACGAAATCGTTGCGAAATACCAGGCAGGTTTCAGGGAATGTGGATCAATCACAGGTCAAATTTTCATCCATCGGCAAATACTTGAAAAATCATAGGAGTATAATGTACCAATCTATCAGCCATTCATTAACTTTAGAGAAGCCTATGACAGTATAGGCCGAAGTAGACTATATACCATTATAGAAGAGTTTGGTATTCCAAGCAAACTAATAGAACTAACCAGAATGACGACCATGCAAGATCATAACGGGAAAGTGTGCATAAATCTAGAAACACAAGCCGCTGGGATATGACTAAAGGTCAATGAAGCAAAACAAAATTACTAGCGGTGAAATCTGGGAGAAGATTTGGTCAAAACTTCACTATAGACGACAACAACTTTGAAATGGTGCAACAATTCAGATACTTATGATCCCAAATCAATAGTGAAAATAACATGAAACAGGAAATAAAACAACGTATACAAGCTAAAAATAGAACATTATTCTTGTTATTGCCTATATTAAAGTCAAAATTGGCCTCTAGGAAATTAAAAATAACTTCTTATAAAACTATGATAAGACCTGTGGTAGCATATGGAAGCTCGACGTGAGCAACAACCGTCGGAGATGAGAGAGATAAATACTTAATGGCTTATGCGATACAACTTTGAATTAAAACGGATATACAGGGTGTTATGGAAATGAGTGCAAATATTTTATCATTTGTCTCCCCTAAATTTGACGAGCCGCTTGGTAAGCAAATCTAAGTTAAAGGTGAACGACACAAGTATATTAAAACTTCAAAGTTCTTGCACAAAAAACATGTTTGTGGTCAATAACTTACCTACCTCAATTGATAAAGTACGTTGGTGCCCAGATGTGAACTAAAGGGTTTATCAGTACCTATGCAGTTTTTGTTGGTTTGCATATCAAAGAAATGTTTTTTGTGTTTTGGGCCATTAAATTAGAATATTATTCCATAGGCGGGTATGAGAGCGTTTTGAAAAAATATAAATAGAGAAGTTGTTCAGTTTAGCGGGTTCTATTACGGGTTAAAATATTTGCACTCATTTTCATAACACCCTGTATACGCAACCTGACATTGTCGTATTCGTAAAACTCTCAAGATTAAAATGAGCGCGACATCTAGAGGGAATGGGCACAGACGAATTCCTAAAAAAATATGTACTGGGCAGATGGAGGGTGGAAGGGGCAGTGGAAGACCAAGGCAGCGATGGATAAACATTAATGAGGATGCCAGACACATGTTGGAGGCAGAAAATACTGGAGGTTCAGGTCCAAATGGGACTGTAGCACCAAAAAGAAAGAGAGATTGTGTAATTGTAAATCATACGAGAAGTCGAAAATCAGCTTACTACGCAGTGGAAAATAATCTTAGCATGGTTGAAGAAACATGACAACCCCTATACGTCAAATGTATTAAAGCCATAATCACTTGCCATTGGTAGAAAATGTACGATAGGTATCTAAAATGTATGTTGTTGATGAAATATTGCGCCAACACGGTCATGAAGCTTTAAGACTATTTCCATACTACCGCTATTTTAACACAATATAATTAATTTGGGCGACTTTGACAAACATATCGGGCCCGAAGGTTTTGCTGATGAGCAGGTTATAAAAATGTCAAAATGCTCCGAAAATTAATGGAAACGTACACAACATACAGAAAATCTTATAAAATCTTGATGGCAACGTGAATTATAATTGACAAGGTGGAACCTTTAATAATAATTAATTTGGGTGGTAATTCATCAGAGAGTGAAGACGAATAATATGCAGGCCACAGATATTAATATGTTTTATAGTATTAAAATCAAGTGATCGATGCAGTAATAGTAGCAATTTTGCTAGTCAAGTCTATTACAGTCATTTGTAATTCTGTGCAAGATATGAAACTAATTGAAATTTAATATTTTAGTCGATGTTGTTTAATAAATGTAATGAGCGAATGATAATTACTTTGTAAACGAGTCACCCTTGTTTGTATTTAACCTATTTTAAACTTTGTACTTGATGGGCCTTTGTGTTTAAATTATTTCAAATTCATAATTAAACTGAAATTTCAGTTATTAGTAGAAATATAATTACTTGAATATTCGTTAAATTCTAATATTTAGAAATAAACAAAATGTTACTTCCAATCAATACAAATTAGATACAATAATAATCTTCAATGTCTTGTCTTTGATCTGTATTAAGAATATTACTAACACACAGAGCTGGGCAGTAATTAATTACTCTGTAATTAAATTACTAATTAAATTCATTTATGTTGATTTGCCATGGAATTGAATTACTTTTCAAAATGCCGCAATTGTAATTAAGAATCGCCATTTTTGTTAAAAAGTACTTGACAATTACTTTTTGAAGGTAATTAATTACTACATTCAATTACTCAATTACTTTTAAGCAATTAAATTACTCTAAAGAATTTAAATTACTTTGCAGGTATTTGAATTGCTTGTGGTACTTGAAATTATTTGCGACAATTAAATTACTGTCTGGTAATTCAATTACTAAATTACTGGCCTCGATATAGAGTATTAAAAATAGAGAACGCAAAAATAAGATAAGGCCTTATTAAGCTTCATGTTAAACAAATGACAATGGGGCATTCCTGGAGTAATATAAATATAATTCCAACTGGTTTTGTGGACGAGTAAATAGATACTTGGTGCAGGCGCGTATGTTTGTAGATGATATGTGCATGTCTAGTCTCTTGTATAGTGTAGGCTGTGCAGGATGTATGTAGCATTGCAGCTTGCTAATAATTATTGTGTAAGAAACAAAAAATAATGTCTGCGGTAAGTGCAAAATTTGTTTTTTTTATAACAATTGACAACCAGCAGCTTCATTTTACAAAATTAGTCTATAATAAATATTTATTAATTTCAATTTACTTGTTTAAAACGAAATACTGGCACATGGCTATCTAAATACTACTAAATACATATGACTAAAGCTGATAATTATATGCACTCAAAAGTACGAAAATATGCGCATATATATGCATACATTTTGTTCAGTATATGCACCCAAAGTTATAATATAAGCACATAATATGCTCTAATTTTTTGAAAACAAGTAGGAGTATTCTAAATAATGTAAAAATTTCAATTATTTTGTATGAGTATATTTATTTCTCTAATTTTTATTCAAAAACGTCATTCATTTTAATGTTTGACTGTCTATGTAAACATGGACTGCCAACACCAACTTCACGTTGTAAGCAACATAAAAATGAGATTTCCCCTAACGCCACCAGACTGTTATTCACCCAACACTCTTGAAATGGATTTTGTGTTTGCCAATTCCTTATACACTGCTTCTATGGGAAAAATGGGGGTTGCTGGCAGTCTATGTTTATATAGTCAAAGATTTTAACAGGGAATTCCCCTTTCCTCTGCTCACTTCGATACGCACACTGCACTCCAACGGCAGAAAGTGAAAGTATATATCTCAGTTGTACATAAAATTTTTATTAATAAATTTAATAAAATAGTAAATTTTACAAAAATAATTCAAAGAGTTCTTCATACATTACAAATTATTGCTAAATATAAGCAAATATGCAAAATTCATAAAATATGCTCAAAAACATATAAATATGCAAAATATGCAAAATGAAACTTGGCTTAAACGATTTGTTTTCACATAATTAGTATACGTATGCATATCAATTATACAAAATATGCATTTGCCATATAATATCAGCTTTACATATGATAACAGTTTCTAGGGACAGTACGTAATTATAAAAAAGAAATTTATTTTGAGCAATTACTATTACCAAGTAATTGATAATTGAATTACTATTTCATTTGAATAATTGAAAATCTGGTAATTCAATTACTCCATTGGTCGGTAATTGGTAATTAATTACTTTTTTAAAGTAATTTGCCCAGCTCTGCTAACACACATATAAAATTGTTGTTAATAATTGTAATCAAGTGTATGTAATAAGAGGTTAAATTGTAATTGGTAACTTGTTTTTGGTCACTGGTTTCTTAAGCACGTGGACAGTCATATTTGGTTAGCCGGTTAATTTACCTGATTGCGGACGTGGCACCCGCAGAATAAAATGGAATCTGACTTTACATTCCGGCAAACTACTAAAATGACGTAAATAAAGAAATTATGGAGCACATATTGCAAACTCCATCTACAACTTTTATTAAAAGGTTTGCCATTTAATGAGAGTGACATACGTAAATTAATATTTTCGCCTCTCCAATAATTTTAATAGTTATTTAGCAAACAAACGTGTTAATAAGAGCGATTAATAATCGGAACACAATTTGTTGAGATTATTAATCTCCCATTAACACACCAGTTAGTTATAATATTTTTCCATTGATTGTATTTTACTAAACTGGAGAAAATCTCAGTTTACTTCATGACAATAAGTTGACACTTAAAATTTCAACATTCATGGTAGCTTGGATACCCTATACTAAAATCGTTTATTAATAGAAAATCATTTATTAATAGAGGTTATTAATAAACAATTTTCTATGCATTAATACAACCTATAAATAAACGATCAACGGAATAGTATATTACGCAACTACTTTCGAAAAATCATGTTTTACTGAACAAGTATGACGGATTTGAATACGAGCGATTTCATAAGAAATGTGAAATATTAAATTTCTATATAAAAGTGACACTAAATGTCAAAACATAAACAAGCTGAGCAGAACTCGTTTCTATATCCTAAATCATAATAAGCAGCTCCAGTTGATGTTATGTGTTTTGCAGTATTTGAGCATTGCCAAACGTAAAACGAATGGCTGTTCCTATGCAGAAAAGTGCCACATTTTTAAACGATTTTGAATGTAAAAATGTAGTACATTATCACTTGAAATACGCTAAAAACGTTTTAATAATACGTCGTGTTATAACTTGATTAACGGAGCGGGCTATGTAATAAATAGCAAATAAAGTTCAACATGTAAAACACTTCAGTGACAAGTATTTGTCAAACTGACTCTTCAAAATGTTGCGGCATGAAAACGAAATGTTCGCTAAATGAGTCGTGTTTTTACTTCTCCGAAGCAAAGCGTAAAAATATCGGTTTCCATTTTCACCTTGTTAACAATGAGAAACATCAAAATCTGCGACATATATAATTTTATAAAAAAGCAGTATCTTCTGCACACGGAAAACTTTTTAGACATTGTAATGCAACCTGCAAGCGCCTGCATTATTACTTTTTATATTTAAATGCAGTCACTTCAGAATGGTTGGTGGTAGCTCAGATAGTAACAGGGTTACTATTAGTGATTTAATATTATTAAAATAATATTGACTTGAAATTTCTTAAAAATCACGTTGAGGGTGCAACCCCTTTCAATTGTAAATAAATAAATAATAATCCAAATGTTACATACAAAGCGGTAAAAATGGCTTTCCCTGTTGTATAATTTGATATAGTATCAGAATATAATATTGAATTAGATTGTTCTATTGTGGATGCAATAGATTTAACAGTCATTTAACGTAGCTTCAGTGCGTGAGTGTTTGTGCCTTGTGCCAATCCATTGGTGTTCTATTATAAAGAACTAGTGAGCCACCCGAACTACGCTTCGGTTCGCTAAATTAAGAGAGATTAATTAATATAAATTTAAAAAAAAGTATGCTTCGGCCGGGAATCGAACCCTGGCCGCCCGCGTGATAGACGGGCATTCTACCACCAGACCAACTATACTTAGTTGAATGAACAGCTGCTGTAATAGCATATGAACATAATGAATCACCCGAGGCAACAGCTGCCGCAGCACAACCCACGCCCATAGACGCGATTTAAAACACCGATTTTATGTTATAAGAAAATAGAAATATTAAGTTCTACAACGAGCTTTTGGATCTAAGACACCCGGGTTAATTGCCGACGTGGGTGTTTAGCAAGGGAGAGCGGGTTTCAAAATCAGATATCTCTGAAAAAGGCAACAAAAGTCATCAGTGAATATTTGATTGAACTTTCGATATGGGTAATCTTACCAAGTTTGATTTGGGATAATTAAAACACATTGTGTAATTAGATTTAGTAACGTTTTAAATAGTGATTAATTGAATTTATTGTCTAAATTCAACGTTAAATCAAGTACTTGGTCATTTTAGGTATTTATAATTTGAAATTATTTTATTTAAAATAATAATAATTTTAAATAAGTAATACAAATGCTCAACGTATTTTTGTATCAAATAATTAAAATTATTTTGAAGGTTATTTGAAGTTTCTTATGTACATGTCAGATCAAACAAGATAACTGTCAAGTTGTTGAAACGTTTAAAGGAGAATATTTTTGAAGGTACCTGAATTGAATACTAAAGTTAAATATATAATATTATACTGCTTATTATAGCTGTCTAATAGAGTAAAGCTCATATAATTAAGGTGGTTAATATTAACACATCAATTCAGCTGATGAAAAAGAAAACTCATTGCTAGAACAGGGGGAGTCGTGGTTATAACTAATTTCAACATAAGTTAAATGTTTTTAAATGATAAGAAACGTCAAAGTGATATACGTTTCTTGTGATGTATAAAGCCTTCGTCAATTGAAGTATTCTATAGTAAGGGTAAGTCAGTTTTTATATTGAGATAGAATCAATTTAAATTTTCATATAAATCACCAAACAAAAAGTTATTATCAAACGTTGTATATTTACAATATCTTAGTAAATGGTATATTATAAATTGGCGGCCAACAAGTGTGGTATGATAAAGAATATATTCTGATAAAGGATAATTGTAATAGCTCCATACAGGGTCCAGGCTTCTTGGAATCGGGCTCGAAAGTTGAGCTCGGACCGGATAACGTTTGAAATTTGAAAGGGACGCCAACCTGGTACCTGCGTTCTGGAACGTTTTTAGCTGCTGCTGCCACAAACAAGGGCTCCTCTACACGCTGTACATTGCTTTCTGCTTCCCGCAACTCAAAAACTTCCCAAAATCTAGCTCCCAAGTCAAACACAAATAGGCGGAGCTTGAGGTTCAATTTTCTCTGGGACTACACTTTGGAATTTTACGAAATTAAGCACAACTGGCGAATAAATAAAACTCGACAACTGGTAGAAATTATATACTTTTCTAGAAAATACATCTAATGATCCTAATACTTTTTGGGCATTTGTTAAAACAAAAAAAAAAAGTAAATTTAGCTCATCTCAAGAGTTTGTTGAGACTGGAAAAATAATTAATAATTCGAAAGATATAGCAAATAGTTTTCAAAATTATTTAAAATCTGTCTTTAATACAGAAAGAGTTGATATTTTTAGTTCTGAAGATAATGTTATCACCAGCGGCCTTCTAACTTGTGAACGAATTCGGGCTGAAGAAGTAGAAAATCCGTTTAATAAATTAAAACCCTAGCTGGACCAGATGGTTTGCCACCATATTTGTTTAAAATGTACCAAGGTATTCTTACATACCCGTTACTTATATTATTTAACCTTTCATTACTATCAAAAATTTTTCCTAGTACTTGGAAAAAAACAAAGGTGACTCCTGTCCATAAGAATGGCAATGTAAAATTTCTCAAATTACAGGCCCATCTCTATACTTTCAGTACCAGCTAAAATCTTTGAGTTTATCTTGTTCGACAGAATTTATAATCACGTGCAGAATTATATTTCTACATCTCAACACGGATTCGTAAAGAATAGATCTATCGTTACTAATTTAACTGTTTTTTGTAAAGACGTCAGTACTAACCTTGATCGCGGGGGAAGGACGGATATAGTGTACACAGACTTCTCAAAAGCATTTGACAAGGTTGATCACGGCATATTGTTAAGTAAGCTTTTTAAATATGGTTTTTCAGTAGAGTTAATTGCTTTTTTTTTAGTTCTTACTTAAATAACAGGGTTCAGTTTGTGTTATATAATGATTCTACATCTGATGATTACCTTGCATCCTCTGGTGTATCACAAGGTTCTAATCTGGGGCCATTGTTATTTGTTTTATTCATAAACGATCTTCAAAATTGTCTGGTGTCCAGTTCTTGTTATTGTATGCAGATGATTTAAAATCTACAAGGAAATAAAACACTCTCAAAGATGTAGAATCATTTCAACGAGACATTGATAATCTGTACACTTGGAGTATTATTAATAATTTATACTGCAATATCACAAAATGTTACAGCATGACATTCTAATTAAAATCTAATTTTCAGTATAATGATTATACCATAAATGGCATCGTTTTAAAAAGAGAGCAAGTGGTTAGAGATCTTGGGATATATTTTGAGCCGACTTTAAAATTCAGTAAGCACATAGAAAACCTTTGCAACAATAGTCTCAGATCCCTTGGCTTTATAATGCGTAATTGTGTAAATTTTAAATCTCATGAGACTTTGTGTGCCCTATATACGTCCTTAATACGATCAATTTGGAATATGATTCTATTATTTGGGCACCACTTCAACGAAATCACACACAACAATAGAAAGAGTTCAAAATAAATTTTTAAAGTACGTATACTACAAAAAGCATCAAACTAACCCGGAATTTTCATCTTATCAGCCTATTAGACAAGAATTTAATATGCCTAAACTAGAAAACAGAAGAACAATTCAATCTTTGCACTTTCTGTTTAAACTTATTAACGGGATTATTGACTCTCCGCCTCTTCTGTATAAAATCCAATTTCGTATACCTTTTCGTATTTTTAGAAATTCTGAGCTGCTGGAGATGGGTTACTGTCACACCTCTGCTAGATTAAAATCTCCTGTTGTTGCATTGTCACGTACTTATAACAGTCTGTCGGAAAAGTTTACTTTAGACATTTTTGGAAGTAAATTTTCTAAGTTTAAAAGTAGTACTAAAACATTGTCGTATACATAGTTAATTTGTAACAATAAATAAGTTGAGTCTCTGACATTCTAGTAAGAACCCGTTATCTTTATTTTTACGTTTTTTTGCACATATTAATTTTCTTGTTTTTTTTTAAACTTGTAATTAGGCCTAAGGCCTGTAAGTTTTACTTTATGAATAAATAAACTGTTCTTTATGTACGAAATCAATTCAAAACTGGAAGCCAAGACCATCTGGGTCTCCATAGCAATAAGTCAACAATTGTTTTAGGTACGTTTTTTTTTTTAGTTTAATAAGCAATGATTCACAAGTTATTAGTACCTTATTTCAGTCTTGTATAATTCATAGGTTGATTTTTAAATGCTCTTTGCATTCTTGTGCCATTCTTACACTGTTTATTAACCCGTCAACTGCATTATGATATGAATACTAAACGCTGCATAAAACGTCTGTCACGCTTCAAAACACCTCTGTATTTAAGCAAATTTTTCTCGTGTCTTGACGTTACACAATTAAACTGTCAGCCATCATAAATCATAAATATTGAGAATAAGCTGAACTCAACCCCGACGATATAGTTATTGCTAATCATGTGTTATGTAATTATCAATGTTTACTAGTGACTTATTGTTGCAATAAATACAATACCAATTCTGGGCCTATTTGAATCTTTCTTTAGTTTTCGTACGTTACAATTACCATTACAATACTTAACGTGCAGTAAGGAATTCGTTCACTTACACATGCATCTCAATTCTTAGGCAACACTCAGAAGTAAGAGCCTCTAGTTTTGGGCCACAACGCCCGCAAATATTTTGAGTCAACTTTGCTCTAATTCCCCAATCCGGCTTTAACAATCGTGGGGTGAATAAATCTCCTTAAAGAGGGGAGGCTAATGACCCTGGTGAGAATTTTAGAACCAGGCTAAGGCCAATTTCAAATTACAAAGTGACTACATAGGCACATTCAAGAGCCGGCTAGTTACAGTGGGCGCTAATGGATATTTATACAAAGCTTGAATTCAATATAAAATGCCAAGGGCGTCAAAGAATCTTTAACTATCAAACCCAAAAATGAATATAGTCGGTCGCTGTATGATCTGAAAAAAGTCATTTAGCCAGGTCATGAATCTCGCAGTAATCAATAACATAAAAAAATTTATGGTAATAGATAATAATAACCAGCAATAAATATCGAGTGCCTACAAGCACCTTTCACAAAAATTCAAATATTAATAGAAGAGGGCGTACCTGGTAAAAAATACTGCAGTAGATATCGTTTATACCAACAGGTAAGGAACCGGAAGAATTCGGTCGTTATATCCGTAAGTTGCTATTAAGAAACATGCGATTAATAAATAAAAACAACGTTTTCTCCAATCGAACGAAAAATGATGCCTTTCCGGCGTGTTTTCAGGCCGTGAAATGCATGATTTCAGTATATTATCGTCATTCCTAGAGTGCTAGACAACAATAAATAACACTACGCAAATGTATTCATTACTAAAACGGCACGCAGTAAGAGTACGGAAGCAACTTTTCGGCCTAATCTGAAAAAACGTAATCTAAGATAACAATAAAGTTATTAATTTTTTAGCGATTAAACAAATTAAACATTATATATAGATTATTACATTTTAACAAAAAAATCCATTAATTCGGTTTGTCTATAATCTACACAATTGTTCTCTTTCCAAAGATTTCGCTTCGCATTTATAATACCAAATATGTATACTGTACTTCCATCAAATTCCTTGGCTACAGAAGCATTTAACTCTTCGGCTTCTATTCGCCAAATGATGGCAGTTTTTTCTTGAACGGTAAACCTTTCCGCTTTGACATGGCGATATTTTATGTGCTGACAGGTTGAGGATGCATTAAAAACTAAACAGATATACAATACCACCACGCTTCGTTCATAATTATATACGATAAAGTCTACCAAATTTCAGAGGGAGTTTCGGTCGCTATATCAGTTTAATCGCTATATCAGTTTGGTCGCGGTATCAGTTTGGTCGCAATATCCGATGTCGTAATAAGCAACAAGTCCACTGTGTACTTAAGGCAGGACCTTTGACAGGCTAGGAAGCGTTCGCAATCGCTTGAAATATAGGCATCCATCGTCCATGAGGGCCATTATTCTCACGTAAACACATCTAACCGCAAAATTTTGTAGTGTTTTAGTCTTTATAGTGCGAAAAGTGTCAGTCTTGAAATTTTAGAATGCAAAAATAAACTTTGGGGCTATATTACCACGTGCTTATACAGTGTAGCGCGCATTGAGTATCGTTCTGTGCAACTAACACTAAATTACGCAAGCACCAAGTATCGTCAGCTGTCGTTCACCAACATTTTCTAGTCTACTTGAATTTCGACCTGGACGGTCGATATCGACCACGATCGATCGTGACCGTTCGATGTTGTCAAAGTTGGCGCAATCAAGTAAATGCATTGGAAATATTGAACGATCGTTACCGATCGACGTAATTTTTCTGTCAAGAGTCCTGCCCAATATGGACTCTGACCAGAACCTTCAATTTTCGTCTTTGTCTGCTATATCCGATGCCACAATAATTTATTCCTTCTGACTAAATCAAAATGACCACTCCACAGCAAAAATTACCAAGCCGAACTATAAACACAAATAACACAGAGTTGTAAATTACAAACTAAATAGACAGAGTTACCTAAAAAGTTAATGAGCAACGATAACTACACAAACTAATACGACTAGAGGAAATTTGAAAAATCCTTGTGAAGAGTAACGCTATTTAGTTCCACAATTCTGTAATAGTAAATTATAATGACAAATATAATTTCCTACCGAGAGCGTTGACACCTGGCACAATCATTCAGTAATTGTAACGTCTGCCAGCGAATAGTTTACACAGGCAAATAAAACTCGAGGGGGTTTGAGGAACTCTTGTCGAGAGCGATGAAACGTTGCAAAACAATTAAATAATAGTAAATTGTACCTGCAACTTCGCAACGAGGCCTACGACTCTCTCAGGGGCACTTGGTAGAACACCAAGCCGTGGCTCGATGCAGACAGCTACGGATGAGGACTTCCCATAACGGTCGTCTGAACGAAAGATCAACATTACAGAGAGCGCTAAGTTTAAAATAAAGTGCACGCGGCCCCGAAAAGGGAGGTCATGATTCCAAACCACGGCATGGCCGCGGCCCAAGAAAATCCCGCAAACGTCAATAAGACCACAAAAATGAAACAATGAGTAAAAATGACCATGTGACTTACTCCAAAGTTCGAATTAAGGTTGATAAAAGAAATCCTCGGTTTCCCAAAGAATAAGGCTAAATTAATCCGTCATCCTGACGTCGAATTACTTTTCCAAAATATCTCTTTCAAGTTGAAGCCCCATACCAGTGAGTGAATAGAAATTGCAATAAATGCCATTTACAATAAATGCAAAGCAATGGGCGAAATAGTTTGAAAATCTATATAAATAAGTAGAAAATTAAGTAACTAACAACCGAATTCGGGTATAACCACTCATCGTAAATAACAAAACACGAAGTAGAGGTAGCAGTAAAAGAATTAAAAAGCCCCAGGGGAGGATGGAATCAGAAATAAGCGACTCATATACGGAGAAGAAACCCTAATAAACGATCTGGTAAAATTAACAGTACGGAAAAATGCCAAATGAATGGAAATGTAGTGTGATGATCCCAATATTTAAGAAGGGAAAAAAGCAACCTCGATAACTGCCGCGGTATCACACTGATTAACTCGAGGCAAAAACTACTTACCAAAATAGTGCAAAACAAAATAGAACGATATATGCCATGTTTCTAATGTGGCAAATCGTCAAGAAAACGATTGAATTTAAATCACCAATCATCTTATGTCACATAGATCTAAAAAAGGCATTCTATCGAGTAAGATTCAGTTACCCAACTCCAATATTAGAAGAAAATGATAATACTAACAAAACTAATATAGTTCATTCAAAAAATAAACAAAGAAACACAAAGATTCAAGTAGGCGAACAGGGTTTTGCGTCAGCGAGAAAATTTATGACGCCTTCGCTTATCTGCCCGGGTAGTTCCGGAGTTCCCTAGCCCTCGACTGGCCGACGGCTATTGTATCGAAAAAGGTCTGAACTGCTATCTACTGCAATGATATTAGTAAAAGTACTACCCAAACATCTTAAATGGTTAACCAATTAGCCATTGTTCACCATCTCTTCATCAAAGTTCTCAGGGACTTTTAAAGACAGTTTAACCAAATAAATACGAATTTAAAAGAAGTGGTGATAGCACGTACCCCGTGGAAAGAGCTGAAGTAAAAAAGCGTGAACCCTCAAGAGTGAGCAACAACCGGCGAAGACCTGACCGTCATATGTCAGCAGGAGGTTCGCTTGGAATCGGTAAGGGGCGCCAGAATAAGACAAGCTCTGACCTCTGACAACGCAATGTCCGAACTCGCTCGGTTAACACGAGCACTGACAATTAAAACGCCTTAGTAAAATGCAAGGACGTCGAGTCCAAGCTGTAAAGAATCCACCTCTCCTCACCTCACCATGCACACGCCAGACGGGCTATTGCCTGAAGGAAAAGGTTGAAATCGTAACACTTTCTACAAATCAAGAGTAGACACAAGGAGCCGCTAGCGCAGTTGGCCAACGATAATCCACCCTCGAGGACACAATGACCTGTTGGGACATCCGAAGAATTGGAAATTTCAAACAATCCGACAGACGAGCTGGAGGTCGTAAATTCTTCAGTTTACGCAATTGGACAGAAGCAAAATATAAACGGAATTTGTGTCCCTACGCTGGGTTAGCTGTCTTTTCACGGTCATCCACTGGGTCAAGCCGTCCGTTATTCACTGTTAACAGTTCAAATTCACGCAGTATGTTTTGAGTACTTATTTGTTCATTGCACTGCAAATATTGAAAGGCAATTAGATTTCATTACTACGTACTTATTGTGTCTTTTTATGAGTGTAAGCAACAACTGAAATATGAAATAAAGTTGGACTATTTGTAAATATCTAATTACAAGCATTGCTAGATGTGTATAACACGTTACAGTGCGTTCCAACAGTAGCAAGTGTAGTAAACAGTATATATAATTTATGAACCGTACGTGCAATATGATAAATGCATACCATAAGCTAATCATTAATATTTTAAATCCGCAAAAGCAATGAAGTACCTCAAGAACAGGATAGGAATCACCTAATTATGACCAACCCCAATCTCAGTAACATATTTAACCTTATCGGTTCCCTAACTACAGCTAAATATTCTCGCCCTCGCACAAGCATCTCACAAGCAGTCAAATCACCTGGTCAAAAAGCGTAGTGGCGTCCTTTCCGATGCCCCTCATCAGCTCGTCGGGGCCGCCGGGATGGAAGGGAAGATAGTGGGTGACATTGTAGACCTTCCCCCTTATTGCTATCCACGCGTCTGTTTGTTTGTCATGTTCTGCTAGCTGTCGTGGTGTTATCTAAAAAAACAAGACTCAGCATCCCCCAATATCTACAAGAACAGGAAACATACCGACAGCTGTCCGGCGCGAGCCCCAACTCCGGTGAGATCCTTTCCAGAAGACCCCAGCCGGATCCAGTCCATGAGAGAGTGTCCAGGCTGCAGTGCATGCTTGTTTCGAGGATTTCCTGAAACAAAAATACCATTAAGAGACGGGCAATGCAATATTTTGAAAGCAGAAACGGAAGATGGATGAACGCGGAACTAATGAATATCAACAAGTGGGACAGCAGACAGAAGCATGACAAAGGAAACAATGACTATGCTAACTTTTTGTAAATCATAACGGGTTCCGCAGCTCGTAATGCAGGGGAATATAATTTTTTGCATGAGGGATTCACAACAAATCCGCGAAAAATTGGATGGAATTCGTTAGCGCGCGTACGGAGAGGCTTTCGCCAGCACAAAAAACCTAATTATTTTGTCAATAAAACCGGTCACCCTGAAAACACATTTTGCTCCCGCAGCAAACTAAATTTGAACATGTTATTCGATTTTAATGTAGTTGTTGGCACAAAGCACGATGTGCTGCGACAGCACAACGTCGCGTTGCACACATGCCGACGTGAACGGAAAATTAGTTTACCACAACAGCGTCACATTTTAAGTCCTCGAACCGATTATGACGAGGTTAAATTCGGCAGATTATAATGCGAGAGCGTTCATATCAAATTTGCATTTCATTTTAAATTTGTAGTAATCCCGAACAGTTGCGGCAGCGCTGAATGCTAAATAAAGCTCGCTAGACACACAATTTCCATGGAAGGGAAACATCGTGCCAAAAGCTTTTTGCAAACTGGACATACACACCCCATAACATCCGATATGGGATATCGGTTTCCGAAGGAGTAAAAAGTGTATGTTCTGGAAGCTGCACTTTTATGTAGCATACATACTGTTTTTAGAAAATAAGAAAATGCGTTCGATAGAGAAAATAGCTAGAAAGTATGATAATAATGTAAAAAAGATACTCTGTGTCTAATAATGAGTAGGTATACAAAGTACCAAGACACGAAAAAAACAAACCCCTATTAATTGGGGAGTGGTATGAGATAGTTGTTTGTCTGCGAACTTATAAGAAAAAGTAAATCCAGGGATCAAGTATAGCTTGCCAACCAGGTGATTATTCAAAGCAGCGAACAAAAGCTACATGTTACAGTGTTTAAACCTCACAAATTCAGTACAAATTACAATATAAACATTTCAATAAAAAAAAGTAAGACCATGTGTTACGGGTCAAAGTTTATGCCTAGTGGTTTTCGAATTTACCGCGCCGCAATTTTCGTTTTGATCGTGACGGTACATTGTTTCCAAATGTTTCGCCTGTCACCGCTTGTTAATTCTGCGCCCTTTCGCTCCTCATTTTTAAATGATTAAGAAGCGCTGAGTCGTGACTTTCATTTGCATGGTTTCTGCGCGCCTCGTGCAAATTTGAGTTTGAAATTTCATTACACTCACAATTATGTGATTTTGAAGCTGACGTTATTGGAATATTATTTCCACATTATGATCAGGGATTAGTTTAGCTGCGAATCTGGAAGCTCTATTTCTGGGTATGCCACAAAGTCAATTAAGTTATATCCGTTCTTTCGCTTTGGCGACCGCTCACCGTTTGCGGAATTTTCAGCTGCTTCGTAGATGCTTTCTGTTGGCCGTGATTTGGTAATATAACATCACTTCTCATGTAACCACGTTGAACTTTGACTTCTTCTGAACCGTTAACATCTCTCATTAGCCGAATGCTACTCTGCAACTACGATTGAGACTACTGTGGTTCGGTTCGATTACGTACTATGAAAGATCGATTGCTGCTAGTTCTAAGTAACATCAAACTTTGCCTCGTGGCCATAGAAGGGGGAATGGCTGACTATTGGCGACTTACTTAACTTTACCGAATCATTATACCGAGCAGTATTGCTATCGACAGAAGCTTCTCAAGCCCTTATTACTTTTATTCATTTCATTACGTGCTTTTGTTATTTACAATTAGTTGATACCTACGTTTACTGTTCTGCCGGCCGAAAGTGATCCATTGCGATTCCAACTTTAATGGTTTTCAGGACTTGCAAAACTACATACTTTTTACAGAAGCCAATTTATTTAGATGCACATTTGTCAGCTTTGTTGTTAACATCCCGAAATCCAGAGATTGCTCTCCTATTTGATGAGATTTAGGAATAAGACCCCGCGTCAGAATCAAATTGAGGAATTCTAATGTAATCAGCGGTAGATACTGTGACCTTTGAAGTCGCATTGAGATGGAACCCAGATTTTCCGCTCTAGACGCTACGGTACCACTTTGATTTAGCTGTCTTTCCTGTCACAGGTGGCGCTATCAGTTGGAATTTGACAATTTTGTAGTGCGGACTATCCAGTTTTATCATGCACGTTTCACGTCTTCTTCTCCTACTTTCTTATAGGCTTCAGCCTATTTCCTTCAGGGTTTTTCACTCCAACGTATGCGAGGACGCCCAAGGCCTGGTTTTCCCTGCCAGTTCCACGAGTCTACCATTTCCCATTCTGGATATTGGTTTTGCCATTCCAGCCTTTTTCTCTTGATCCAATCAAACATATAGCATGTTTGTTACATTTTTTTTTATGTTTCTCACATGGTTTCTTCGCGTTTTTTAACAATTTTTCTTAGGGTTGACACCTCTGTGGTTTCCATTATTTTTCGCGTTCTTGAGGTATACGGACTTTGTAACGGGCCTGATTCGTCGCACCAGAGCTTTTCAATATATAAACACGCTAGCATAAAACTGATCTGTAACTTTTATCCTGTATTAATTAAGCTAAGGCCGCATTCTGCATGCGAAATCGCGCTTCCCGATAGTGCATTGAGAAAGGGCGCCAATTAACGCCAGAGTTAAAAATAAACCAGTAGGATGCCGTTTTGCGGTGCTTTGTGAGAAGCTGAAAACATTAGTGGTTTAATGGTAGCAGCATGCGGGTTCCAACTGTGTGTAACAGCCAACGTTTGTTTCTCGAAGGGCGACATCCGAGTCCAGAAGTGTTGCACACCCTTGTGGAGCATCTCCGAGGCCCATAAAGCTAACAGCGGGAAGCTTCTACCGAGATATCAAGATAAAATAATTCGCCTTCCGTGCCGAGGGTGATAGTTGCAATTCTGAACAGCGCGCCATTAAGCGGCCAACACCACGGTGTCGCGAAGTGCGTCAAATATATTTTCGTGAACTTTCATGGTAATGTTACTGTTTAAAATTTTCCCATTTGTAACTTGTGCAAACTGTAAATGCGAGTAGAATTTAGCTCTTAGCCCGTAGCCATTCAAACTAAATATTAACCTTTATTACTTACGCCTTATGTTATTTACAGGTTGTCGTTTTGTATTTGCTGTATTTGAATGTATGTAACATAAACGTATATAGTATATTACGTTCATGTGAGCAGCCTTGGCTTTTATTCCTGACAAGGTTGGAGGATTTATTTTCAGAAGTAAAGACAAGCTCGGGGCAAAGCTGCGTTGGGATTCCCATAACCACAACTGAAGTAACAAACGGATCCTGTGCATTGACGACTGGGCTAGCTAGCAACTTAAGAGCAATCAAAATTAAAATAATAAAGGACCTTAGAAATGCAACGCTTCAGTTTAGTAGGGCTGAACAAATGTCGCGCCTCAACTTGTCTTTCGTGGGTAAGTAAGTACTGATCTGACCACGCTTTTTACCGTGTGTTTCTTGTATTACTCCCGAGTATCTTTTGATTACGTATTAATCTTCAAATTTGTCATTGCTGTACATGTAGATCTCGTTGTAGGCTGCCAGTATGCACTTCCCAATAATGTTCTTTAATCTGTCTAATGCATGTATTGACTTCGTTCCTGACTTCCTTGTATTCTTGATAACTTTCTGCCGTTTTTTCTGCTTTTGTATCTACAAAATGCCATTTTTTGCGTTCCGCTAGTTCCTTTACGTCCTTAAAAAACAGGGAGTCCTACGTGTGACTCGTGTCTTATTTACATCTCCTGTTCACAATGCCTTTACTGCGGCGTTCAATTTGTTTTCTTTAACTTTTCTCTAGTTAGTTTCTAGGTCGTCCTTACTGTCTATTTTATTTTTCTTTATATATTCATAGAGGTACTGTGCACTTTCATCTTCTATAAGTTCTTTATTAAGCTGTTTCTCAAATATTAGGGTTTCCTTTTTTGCCTTTTGAATCTGTAAGGGTATTTGACAGCAAGTTATTGTCTCATCTTGCATCAACTGATTTTAATGTTCGTACACCCATAATTTGAGACGGGTGTATCTTTTCATTTGAAATAATATAATCTCTAACTGATTGTTGCCCTCGGGTATTCGACCGTGCATATTTGTATTTTATTTTGTAATCGAAGTACGTACTATTGATCCTAAAGCTATTGTGCGAACAGGATTCGACCAACATCAGCCCATCGTCATTTCCGGGTTTTTTCTTTAAAACGTTGTTTCACTTCGGGAATAATAGAATTTCCACTACGAGCGTTGAAGTCTATTAGTAATAATCTTGGTTGTCGAGGTGATATTTTGTTTACGCTTTCATTCAATATTTCGTCACATTTTTATCTTTCTTGCTTTGGCCTGCAATCTTATGGTAAATATATATTGAAGAGTACATACTGGAATTTTGAGTTCGTAGTTGTACCAATAACTTTCTTTCCGATATAAACTCTACGTCGCCTATTGTGCTTTCATGTTTCTGTGAATTAATTTTCTAACACCTTTTCTTCGTTTATCTTTTATGACGTTATTGTTAAACCTTATTGTTGAAATCAGTCTTCTGTTATGAATACGCATAAAAATTACTAGATATTGTTGGACGCGATTATACGTCGAGTAAATCTACCATTCTGGGTACAATTAAGAATTCTGAAACTATTACCTATGCATCTGTCGGAGATAGTGTCGCTGAAAACCCGAAGACGTCATGTACAATAATTTTCAACATCAAGAAATGTGGAAAATAAAGTAAAGATCTGGATTTTTATCCGTATAAAATTCAATGGATTCAGCAGCTAATAGATAGTGACCATATTCATTGAAGAAAATGGGTACCAAAGATTTTGCAAACGAATATTAACGACTCTTCATTTTCGGAAAACTTTATAAGTGATAACTCATTTTGACAAAAGTGGTATTCGCATCAATTGATTCGTCGGCTAAATCTCTAAAAACTATATAACATTAATTACTCCGTAGCTACAATTGCCAGTCGGATTAACTCAGGAAGACGGGTTGCAGTTCTTTGAGTACTTATGATTTAATTAAAAAGCCAAAATGAGCGCCAACGAATCTTTTAATAAACGACAAGTATATCCAGGTATCATAGAGAATTCGTAGTAGCATAATTAGGATGAAATAAAAGCTCAAGACAAGCACAGGTAACAGTAACAATAACAAAACCACAATTCTAGTATCACAGTATAATAATCACGAATTTAGTATCATATCGTACAAAGTACAGGTGATTATTTGCTACGCAAAGGTTATCGTAGGGTAATAAATCTAGGCAAAAATTTAAGGTGAACCTCATAACACAAACTGGGCTTGAGAGAAAATTAGCTTAAAACATGAAAAAGTACAAATATAAATTATATTAAACACTACAACAGATTAAACAGGTTTAACGGATGTTAACGCAGGATCCGTGGAAAAAACACCGAGTTCCTTCAGGTACTTAGTCCGTGAAGCAAACTGAACAAAACAGCGAGAGTTCCAAACTAACGCTTCCAGAATTCAGACAGAATTCAACAGGTAACTGTAGCAATCAAATACGGTACATAGCACCGGCTCACCGCCCACAGAATTAAATGGTTTTAAATAAAGGGAAATCAAAACATGTTACGTTCCTTTGGCGAGCCGCTTTCTGTCCACTAGGAACGGCGCACAGCTGGCACAGAATCGTGTGAGGTAAAACGCCAAACAGCCCATACAAAGATCGGGAACGGCAAGTGCTTTTCAACGCCCATACAGGGTAAAGATCGACGCCCTCGACTATTCTCATAGCGACTAAGGGGAGCTCCAAACCTGCAGCTATAAAGGAAAAGAAAATCCCAAAATAGAATCACGAATGCTTTAAATCACCACACGAAAAGCTTCAATCGACCTGTCCCAGATCAATTTGGACAACGTGTAGAAATTGGTCAGCAAAGCGCTTTAATCCGCCACAATTAGCGTGAGAACAAATTTCTCAGCAAATCGCCAGCGTTGCAAAGACGGTCACCATCAGCGAGGGCAAATTTTATCAAATATAAACTGCATGCTCGCCAAACCACTGAACAAGCACTAAAACTGTTTGACATCACATCATCAAACGGAAAATACGACGGGAACAAAAGCCAAGTTCATGGCGCACCTTGTGCCGATAAACAAAACGCAAACGGACTGGGAGCGCGCGAAATGCAAATCGTGTACTACAGACATCGGGAAACATAGATGGCGCGTACAGAACTGCGAAACTGTAGATTCGCAATATAAACGTAACAGTAGATTCGTGAACAACCAAAGTATACGCTTTTGGTGAAGAGAAAACCCTCGTCTAATTCATGAACGTCCCTTATATTCCAACATTCTTGAAGAAATAGAAGGAAGAACTCATTAAAGATGCGGTTGTCCGATCCCGCATTTGTGCTGCTACTGGAGAAGTCTCAAAGTTAGCATCTTGGTTCGCGATCTCATATTGAAATCAGCTTCAACTATAGAAAAAATTAAAATTATTTAAAAAAGAAGAACTTTGACATGCCGCTTTGCAAAAAGTGATGTTGCAGTGTTGATTTCAGATAACTCTAATTGCTTTTGTATTTTGTGAAATTTGAAAGTTCATATTTCTGGCGCGTTGTGACTTCGAAGTTTATGTGTTTGGTCATGGATGAGTGAGCCTGAACCTAGAGTTGTACATCCCTGACGTGCTAGCAGGGTGCTAAAATTACATTAAAACATGTTTTAACTACCGGTGTTTTATTCAAAACTCACCTCGCCATACGCCATGCTATTATAAAAAACGGAATTCTATGATCACTAAGAAGGGTGATTAGTAAAAAGCTATAAGAATGTTTCGTTGTAACTTGACCTACTTTCTCATTAGTAGAAAATGATAAATTTAATTTTCAAGTCTCCATCAGAATCTGTTAGATATTTAAGCCCCCAGAAGAAGCTAATCCAGGATTTAATATGATAAAATCGATGCTGCCTGTAATTCCGTTACGCTAGAAACCACTCAAGAGCTAAAATTTATAACCTGACTATTTTTCATTTGGGCATGTACAATATTGCCAATATTGTTGCTGTTTTATGTCCGATGATGACAATTTTATCGGAAAACAAGAAGCCGCTGAAACAATTGCGCGAGGGCTCAACATTTCTAGCAAACCTCTGTTTAAACCATCAATGCAGTAGGATGTTTCTAAAGCTGTGAAAAATTTACATTTTGAAAAAACATTAATTGGGCTAAAGCCTAAAAAGCTACATGGAATTTTTGCGAGTTTTATATTTGAATGTTGGACGATTACACTATCTAAATAGCATATTGTGTAACTAGCAGGAAAAGTGATATATTTCCGGCTTACGACTCCGCAGCAATTTCCACAGCATGCCGGAAAATGCACTTTTTCTACTTAATATACATACTATTTTGTCTTCGACCGGAATAAGCCCAAAAGTTGATAAATTACCATACGTTACGCCTTTGTAGGCCTAGACCGCGAAAGTATTTTTCGGCCGAGACCGAAAAGTTATTCCCGGACTGTTATTTCTCGTCGTCTTAGCGACGAGTTCATTTGCGTATTGTTACTGTTTGTCGTCTAGCAACGGCGTAACCATGCTGTCCGAAAACACTGTAAAGTATAATCTACGAGCATTCTTAGCTGTATATATAATAGGTCTTTTACCAGTACAATAGAAAGCTGTCAATTGGCATTGAAATTCACATATCTGTGATTTTTTGGAGCAGTATAGTTTTTAAAAGTTGACCAGATGATTTTAATTTAATTATTTTAAAACAAAGACCTGAATACTGATATATTTTCGCTATACGTAACGTTTGTCTCAGGTTTATTATTACACTTATTGTTTTTACTTTCAATCATTAAAACTCTTTCTTCACAATCGTTGAGATAACCTCGATTACCATTTACATATTTTGATGACTTTATATAGCCAATATTTCATCTTGAACAGTTCGATCGAAAACTGACTAATCTACAGATTTTTCAAACTTGGTAGGTATAAAGTTTTAAATTATTAAGAAATTTTGTTCTGATAATGCTAAACGGGTTCCTTGAAAGCAACAGTAATACACTGAAACACTATTTTTCGACATTTCTAAATATTTTCGCATATTAAAAATTCCTTTAACACATTATTATCATTCTAATTTATCTACTTGTGTCAGTTAATTATACACAATTATTGCTCATACACAACAAGAAAAATCAGGCAAGAGTTTAAAAACAGCTCAAGAAAGTAAGTGACGTAGCATCTGTTACCCATTTGCTGAAATCGATAGTCATAATATAATATGATTATACAACTACATAATTGGAAATTTTCAAATACTTTTTTCATTTACGCCCGCTGTTAGTGTGGGTTCGGCAACTTTGAATGTCATCGAGTCGGTTTGCCTAAGTAGTTTTCAATAACTTAATAATTCGCAAATGGCATTACTTCGAAAAACATCCATAGGCTGTTTCAGATTACAGCAATTTTTCCAGCTTCCAATTCTATTTTGGAGATTTTTAAAGGTGATACTTTAACTTACGAAATTATAACACCTTTCTGTTGGTGACGCTTTGCAACCACATTTCATCCCGAAAAATCGACAATAAACTGGGCGAGGTTTACTTTTATTGATTTGCTGAATTTCTGCACCCATCTTATTACTTCAGCATTTGATCAATTTTGGAAGTAAAATACAATGCTAACGCCCATAATGTCAGGCATGACTTTGCTTTCACGTACATAGTCTAACGCTCAATCAAATTTATTTTCAGATATTTTTAATTCTATTCTCTCTCGTGTTCACTGCGCTCTTTATTTTACTTTCATTCTCCGATAACTCAAGGCGTGAGCTACCTGTCGAAAATCTGAGAATGTTTGAAGTACCGCATGTGACTGTTCTGTCCGCCTATCGTATTGCAGATTTAGTGCTGTCGCAGCTATTCAAGTCAGGTTTTTCATTTGTTCCAAACTTTCGGGCACCTGGCATCTCATGTTTCCAGCTACGAGTGAAATACAATACTTATAGATCTTAATTTTTGTTTAAAACTTTTTAAACTACAAACAGTAAGCAGTTGTTTACTAATTTCATTTGATCATAATTTTGTGGCTGGTAAACAACCATCCGTGGTAAACCAAATTTTTTTCGCTTTCTAAATTTATGCTCTAATTTTTATTTGTTAGGAATAATAATTTTATCGATATACGTGCGCCATCCGGCAATTATAGGAAGTATTTGTTTTTAATGAATACATTTGTACCACATCAATTAAAGTTTTATACTTCGTTCAATCAATTCTGTGCGCTGTTATCTAGTCAGATCCTTTTTGCTTGTGTATTCCCATGTACTACTTGTTCGTGTACTACTCATGTAGCTGCCCCCTAGGTATTTACGTAACAACATTGTCCTTTGGTGTATTAAAGTCGTTTCAATAAATATATTGCTGCTGGTTGAAATGAGCCGCTATTACTTTTCTTGGCTGGGTGGGTGGGTTCTGCGAGTCAGGGGAGTGGCACGGTAAGTTGTTGAACATGGTGTCCTTAACTATTCGTTTGTTGTTGCTCACTATAATTCAATAAGCTTATTATGCATTCCTTTATGCCTACGACCTCTTAAAGATTTCGCTATGAGCTAGCTGCATTGAATATTAATACGACGTTAAGGGTATTGAACACGACTTAATTCGACATTTAAAGCCTCCACACATAAATACTTTACACCATCAATTGGAGTATCCCTTTCCTTCTATAAGTCTACGTTAGTTAGAAAGAGACGAATGCGAGTAACACACTGCTTTTCGTAAAAACTGAATTACGTTGGAACCAGTCAACGTAGAATTAAAATTTTTGTTGTATTGTTAAGCTTATGAAAAGTACTTTTTCGCCCCACATTTAAAAACAAAATGGTTCAACAATTTCTTCAAAATTAGGATTAATGTAAAAAAATCAATAAAAACGGTACACATTTAAGGAATATAAGGTTTCTTTACACAACAGTGTAAAGAAAATTAGATCATTTCTTTCGGTTTTTCTATAATTTCGTTTTTCATTTTCCTTGCATTTCCTATCTCTCACAAGCAAACGCGAATCTTCATAGCGCTCGCTCACTCGAACAACGCTCCAAGAATAAAACAACGCTCCAAGAATAAAGGATCGCACAATTACACGTTACAAATAGTCAGAATAACGTCGCTGCATCGTCCAGATATAATCGTTGGATAATTCTAGGCCTACTGCATCGTCACAGTGCAGCGTTCAGCAGTATTTGGCGACTACTTGGCAATCAGTATTATGCATGAAATATGCAAATTGCATAAAGACGTAAGTCTATAAAATAATATCCATGGTTTAGTATAATAATTTAGTAAAATGCCCTTGTAAAATTTCTTGAGTACGGGCGTATAGGCTATGCATGTAGACTACTTATTCTCTCAGTATACAAGAGCGATGTCATAGCAGTAAGCGCACTGAGTAACTGTAATATTCACATCATGCTTTATTCCACTGCAGAGGGTGGGAGATAAAATTGTGCTACGTATGATCGGCCCACGTTGCCGCAAATAAAAACTAAACATAGAGTCCAATACTGTTAATATTGAGCCCTTTCATTTATTAGTTATTACCTTTGTTTACTTATCATTTAATTGTCATTTGTCAAAACAAAAATATCACGCATACTGCCTATTTAAGCAAAATACAAAATTTATTGCGCTGGTCTATTTTATATTGCACGCTGTCATACATATTAGTTAAACAATTCTGGTTAGCAATCTACTGCACTTTCTAATATGAGTTTTCGTAAGTTGAAAATTTCCTTTCATCGCCTGCTTTTATCTCACCCGGGAGCCAGCTTAAGACAAGCTAAGCTTGAAAAGTGAGGTTATATTAGCCCAAATCGCGTTAGCTTGGCTGGCATTAAATAAAACAGGCCTAATGTAAATACCATTATGCCTAGTGGGTTAACCGAGCGCTGCTTTGAATTTAAGGCCCGAATATGGGTCAATTTGCAACTGAAACTGCCAACTTCGTGATAAACAGGAAATTTAGTCATACACACGCGTTAGCTTTCCACACTGCGCAGCCGGAGCTATGGACAAAGAGCAATTAAAGTGAATGAAAACTAATCGTCAGCACCGAATGGAAATCGGCCACTAAAAAATCAATTAAAGATTTTAATTTACGTATTTGAAAGCAAGGACGGGTCGAAAATAAAGGACAAAATCGCAAACTGGAATGAAACAAAAGTTAATGAAAGGCATAAAATAACAATAGTACTTAATTAAGTCTGAACCAAAACAGCGGGGTCCACGAATGCGGAAAACTAATAATTGCAGCGCCCATTAGGGTTTCAAAGAGGGCTCCTTTCGAGATTGGCAAACTCTGTGGAGACGCGGTCGGGACTCTTAACTAAGCAAACCGATCTCCACGACTCGCATTAATTGCACCCTTTCTGCGGAGGGCATATTTCCGTTTCAGCCCGCGGATTTAACGGTTTACGCGCCCGCACGTGCAGGCTTTCCCGGGAAATGAGAATTTTTCCAATAATTGAAGTACTTATGTAAATCTACAATCTTTCAAGAGCAGTTATCAGGAAATTGAAAAATGTGATGAGGTTAGAGGAACAAGCTTGCCGCGGCATTATAAAACATTGCGTTACAGGGGCGGAATTACAGCTAAGGGCGAATTCAACGTAACCGGATGAATTGTTTCGGCCACCTTTTGACGGAATTAATTGCTCTTTCACTTAGGCGCAATGTACAGAACCAACATTGCACAATTACGGTGAGTACGTGTTTCATAGCGCTCCCTCGGAGAAGTTTATCAAGGCCTCTCTGCGAAAACAATTATCCGCATAAAACTTTTTAATAACTCCAGTGAAGTTTATGTAAATTCGTGCCTCCTGGATATAGCTGACGCAAAGTGGAAAATTATTATAAAGTGTTTTTCTTGCATTAACTTGTATACTTACTGGAGTTTCTACAGTAGGTTAAAGCTTTTCTTCCAGACGTTTTTAAATTTAAAGGATACAAAATAGTTGGGGAGTTATAGATGTGCTGGGGGAGAAGAAGGTTCAATCAATCCAAATCCCAGTTGATAAGATTCTTCGAGAACTATAAAACTGTGAGAACGGCATTATAATGTTTTACGGTAATTGTTTTCTCCGTTTCGCTATACTTTTCCAATGCATTTACAAATTGCAATTTTTGGTAATTTTCAAGCTCTTTTTCTTTCAAATATAGCTGTGCTCTACGCTTGCGATTAAGTAACTTTAAACGCCTGTGCGTGGAGCATGCTGTCTATACTCATTTTGGCCAATTTGTTGTGTATTTTGGAAACCTAAAATTGGCACTCAGTTTGTTTTAAGAATCTCGTGCATCTAACTTCACAGCTATTTGTCCATTTTTTCTTTTAGAAAATTGCCAGTCTTCCATTTCCCTTCTGCAATTGAAGCCGTAGGCTGGAGGGCTTGCAAAAGGAAATCATCCTCTAAAGCTCTGATAATTCGACGTTGTCTAAGAAGCCTGATTGAATGTCTCAATGCATCTGGTAATATAATACCGCCGCTTCTTGACTGCCAGCTATAAAAATCACATCGAGGCCGATTAAGATCTAAGGTAATAAAGCCGTTTGTTTTGCATGGTCTGACTTGGTTTAATTCATTCGTAGGCCTCTTTCCTTGAGCTGTATTGGCCTCTTTCCAAGCTCGTAAGCCCACGAGCGACTCCTGTCGTTGTTTTTCGAGCTTCGAAGGATCCATACCCCAGGTATCATATCTGGAGCCACTCGTTACACGCGGGAGGGACCACAACAGCTGGCGAATCAATTCTGTCCCGGCCTAATTGGGGTTTCTGCGACCTATCTACGCTGATGATCTACACTTGGAAGTCAGTTTTTTTATTCCGCCGAATTGCGTTGGCTGCGGAAAGTTTAAGCTTAAAACCAGTAATCAGCCTTTTGTTGGTTATACATTTCGCTCGTTTGATAATTTACTGTCTAACAGAGAGCCCCTAGCTGTCTACTGGTTCCATTGGTTTAGCATACTTTTCAGTTTCAGGCTGCATTTGTAACTATTTATCAAAATAGTAGACAGAAAGTCACATGACAGCGCACCACCTAGCCTTTTAGGCGTTAACCTTATGGTATTTAATTGTAAATGTCTCTCGTCCCGAGAAGCCTCTTTCTAGAGTCCCTGGTAAAATTCTTATCAAGTAGAGCTATCGGTTCCCGAGTCATGTTTAATCAATCCCTTTTTTGTTTTCCTAATTCTCGTATAGTATTTATATATTAAATCATTTTTAACAATTTGTATATATTATTCATAACTACCTGGGCCCATTTTCAATCTTGATACGATAGTTATTCAAATTCTGGGTTTATTTTAAATTTAATGAACCTGGGTAATGTAAATATCAATTTGAAGATAAACTATACCATTACTTCCAAGCTCGTCTGCATTTATGAATTTGGTGACATTTATATTATGTTACTGCCAATTTTGAAATTTATTTGAATTCTCTAAATTCTACATTCTAGCATTAGAATCATAAAACCTTGTAATTTGAATTTTGCTTCTGGTATTTATTTTTTAAACGGTCTTTTTTAAGATTAGGATTGCACGAGGGAGAATTCCTCAACGGTAAGTGGAATTTGTTTAAACTGCTAGTCAGATTGAAGTTAGCATTGTCGCAAGACGGCAACTAGCGCCTACTTTATTTCTGTGTAGTAGCTATAAGAACCACTTCCTTAATCAGACACACGACTAAAAATCGCCAAGGGAATCGAGTTAGCCTGGTCTGTAATGCTGTGAAGCTATCCCAAGAGTTGTATATGAACGGACAGTTTGTCTCAGTTCCTTTTCAAGTTCCTGTACCATGTTTTAAGCAATTTGTTATAATCACACTTTATCGCAGAAAAGGGGCGTTATTGCCTGCCCCCTGCTGACTGTTGAATTTTAAAATTTGCATAAATTGTAACCAACTAATGCTAACAATATTCAGCATTGCGAAAGGGAGCAAAACGTTTTGATGTGATAATTATATTTGCTTTTGATCAGCATTCAATAATTTGGGAATCTACTTTGTAGTAATTTTTTCATGCTGAATTAGAACTGCACAACATTAGCTATGCATTCATATCTCTGATGCACTTTAATGCTCTTCATATATCTTGGTCTGTAATGCTCTGTAATTTTTCCAACTTCCTTTTCTGCAGGGTTACAGTTTTGTTCCAAATGTCATTAATATGGAAATACCAGCTTTTTTATATCCTTTCCACAAAAATGCTGTGACTACTTCAGTCAGTTAAATAATGTTCATTTCTGTAAAGGGTGAACGTTGGAAAATGTAAGAACACTGATGGCAAAGATGAGATTTTGCAAGCTTGAGTTTACATTTCAAAAAGCTTATTCGTTTCTATACTAGCCCTCAACATCTTCCTTCAACGCACACACGTTTGCTTTTCTTAAATTTGTGACAACCTGCATCACTTTTCCCTCGCTCATCACTGCACATCCATTAATGAATTTCACAAACCTTACTACTTTTTGTAGTGAAACATTCTCGCAGTACTCTACCAGCTTATCTACATGTTGTTAAGTTAATTTCTATTTTTAACGCCGCGTGTAGAAATTAGTTACAACAGTTGGTTGCGAGTAAATTCTACTTTACATTCGTGACACATGCCCGAAACGTTCGTAATTTAATATTTTTAATTTTATAATGTGGAGGAACACTCAATAAAAGTGCATGAATAGTAAAATACGACAGAAAGGTTTCAGAGATTATCTACTGTACATCTTGATGACCTATTTTCAGAATTAAAACGTGAGATCGACAATAAGGAATATAGATCAAATTCAATAGGTATGTAACAACCCACAAGAAATTGCGTTTATAATTATAAACCTTATAGATTCTAAGTTGTCAGGAGAAAGAATAAATCAAAGCCGCCCCTGCATAAATTACATTTATTGCGAAGCAAAAGTTCATTCGGTAAGAACGGAAAGCTACATTGTCGTAATCAGAAGAAGCGGTTGAATTACATCCGGTGCCGATAATTCAGAGAATAGAGAATTGTCGAATTGACATTTAGGCAAATCCGCGTGAGAAATGCAACATTGCAAATCCAAGAGCCCGCAAAGTATAAGTCAAAAATGCTAGTTTGGCAAAACGGGAAAGCCCAAGAAACACCCGGCTCGCCACGATAGAAAATTACCTTTTGGGGAACGCAAACTGGACAGGAGTCTTCCCCGGATTCCGCGAAATAGATTGAGTTAGCGCTTCGGCGATAAAAATTCGTAACAACGGCGCGAGCCGCGTGCCCCGCGAAATAATCGAAGTTAAAATTGAAAGTTCTATCTAAAAATTGATGTGAGCAAGTGTTGTGACAAGCCACTCAAAAATTGAAGGAATATCAATGAAGCCAGGGGCATTCAAGTAACATCCTAACACTTTTCGAAATCCATAAAACTTTCGGGCGTACCGAGTAAAATTAAAATTAACATTCACCCTCCAAGTTCTAACAACGGCACCTGGACGAAGGTCAGTCATTTATGGTATTTATTTAACCAACTAAAAGCAGGGCTGTTATGTTTATTCTTCCCTTCCAAAGTAAATTGATGTCATAAAAATTAAGCATAATTTTTATCCATCCTTTTAACGAAACTTACAGCTAATTAATCATAGAACCGATAGGGCGAATACCCATTGTAATGGTGCAGAATTATTATTTGTTTTCAATATAGTTTTATTATTTCTGGGGTGTTTTATTCGATCGAATCTAGGCCTCACAACCCCTAAATTAAGTTCAGTGGTCAGCAACCGAGTTATCCTCCGAAGAAGCGAAATTAGTGGTCTAAGAAGGAAAACTACCCCTAAGACCACCAACAGGGTTGCAGCCCCTAACACAACGGTTGCAATACTTTACAGGTATATGGTTGTTTCAATGACCATGGCTGGAGAAATAGTAAGGTCAAAACAGCCACCTGATACGAATATTTAACGATCAGACAACTTTACGCAAACAAGTTTGAAGTTTTCCCATAAATAAAATGTATGAATACACAAAAACACTTCACTATTAAAGCTGGATAAGCTCCATTCAACTGGATTTAAATATATTGTATCATGTGAACACGCACATTTTGTAATGAATTCTAAGAAAGAGTTATTTATTTGTACAGAATTGTAAACTACAACAAAGGTTTAGAAAATAAACCTGGATTTAAAAAAAATGAAAATAATGCAGATATAAATCACGCATTGCTTCAGTTTCTTTTAATTATTACAACGCGTATGCGTTGTTGTTTCGCTTCGGCGTATTTCACCGGCGGCTTGTTCAAAACTCGGGAGTTCAAAGTCATTCGGTGTTGTTAAAGCTATTCCGAAAATTTACTTGCAGGAGACGCTTTACTGTTCTTTTCGTCTCCAAGCCACCAAACAGCTGTAATTTGGGTCTGCTACTTCAGTCAGGCTGAATTAGAAAAAAACCCACCCTCTTTGACATCCCCTTGGGATCAACTTTCTCAACCAGCGGTAACTGTACTAGATTTTACTGTGCTTCCCCGAGTTGTAAGTTTTCTCAAGCGACGTGCGTAAATTAGGAGGCGATCGCTCAAGCAGGTATTGACTTAATTTAATGTTGTCGATTTGAATTTTGTAGCGCTTCAGCGCTGTCATATGATTCAATTTGAATTCGTAATACCAGTGTAATACTGCATGAGTAAGCTACGCAATCTATTATTGGTATATATAGTAAGATTTATACTGTGTACTGTGTTCGGAGATGTTTGTACAGAGAAGGTTAACTGTTTTGGATGTCGAGCTTCCTCTCTGTATTTACAGGGGGCCCTCGGTGCGTTATGTTTTTTTTTCTATTTAAGTGGTTGGACTCCATTGACTATAAGCTAACGGGGCTTGGTTTATGTGTTGCATGCTGCGACCATTTGTATTTACAATTTACACTTCCTGTTTTGAAGCCCAAGTCAGTTAAAAGTGAAATAAATCTCGTTAGTTAAGTTATTATTTTTCTATGAGTGTACAAGTCTCTTCAACAATACGAGAGAGCCAAATTCAAAAGCTGTGTTTAGCCATTGATCGGGCAATTATAATAAAATGTAGGAAAAAGTTGAACTCGAACAACTAAAGCAATTAGGCTACAGCATACAGCTGCGGGTTGAATTTTCACGATGGTGTCCTGGCAACCATCGAAATTTTCACTGTTCTAAGAAAGGACAGGACGAGCAAGATGAACCTCACCCTCCCGGCGAGCTAGCTGCGGACGATCGGGAGCTTAATACCGCAGCCACCCATCGCAAATCAAACTGCGGAAAATGCGGTCCGGTGTTGTCATAAAATCCCGATTCTGAGTTTGCCGTATCTGATATCGGGAGTTGGCGTGAGGGCAAATCCGAAATTTTTAAGCGTTCTTGGCGTCGTGCACCTTGTACACCGCATAGTCTTCATTCCCTGAGATCGTTTCCCGCAAGCTGTATATATTTTTAAACTTTCAAATTATCAAAGATTTCAGATGGGCTAATCTGAATAAAACAAGTATTCTCCACAAATGTACGGATGATGCAGTCATAACATTGAGAATGTTACGAAATTTTCATTAATATACTAGGAATGTGATATGTTTAAACTATGCGAGCACAATAGTTTGGCTATTCTTAAGAACTTTCATTTGGATTAAAACACTAGGCCAGAGAAATACCTCGTTGGTTTAAACAGCATTGCTTCATCCGGTTTAAACCTTGAAGGAAAAGAGATAGCGGAACCTGTTTCAAATTGAATAATTTCTCCTACCATAGACCTAATATGACTTGCTATAAGTGATCGTTTTAACAGATGCGCCAATATTGTAATAGTAATTTACGATTCGAGTAACGTTATCAAGCTTTTTACATTACGAGAGAATAGTTTGAATGAACGAGCGACGTTAGGAGCGAGTTCTTTAAAATTCTCAAGTAATGTAGAAAGCAGATAACGTTACGTATATCCTAACACGGTTTATCTTATCCTAAAATACTAATCTTTTTAAAAAATAGGAAAAATGGTTATTAATGACACTTACAACAGTGAGTGGGTATCATTAGTAAGATAAAAACTCAATACTGTATTGTTGGTAGCACTGTCAGGTTATGTTAAGTTTGAGATTTTCAGGTTAAGTTTTGCCGTCAGTTTGTGTCAAATAACAAACAAAACGTAACCTACTAACATTGAATTTGACATAGACTGACAATACACTTCAGTGCTATCAACATGTGATTGAATGCTAATAAAGTATCGTTGTGTTATTTTTTTTAACAACACTAGTGCTGTTAAATGCATCTTAACGCAACTCGTTGCTAAGGAGTTGTTGTCATAATAACATAATAGGAAAAATATATAGATTTAGCAACCTATATCTCGAAAATGACAAATAATCCATCATTTGTGCATAGTAAATATTGAGAACACTAAAACAAATGGTTACATGCAGACGTTATTATAAATAAATTCGATTCTAATCACAATAACAGCAAGCGTTTTAAATTGGCTGTTTTAATTTTTTTTAAACAAGGTTATATACTAAATTTTGGAATAGTGTGACCAATAAACAGCCCACCCGCTAGGTGTCTCAAAATCATTATTGTGTTTCAGCGCATACAAGGATGATATAATCGACGGTTCGGAGTTTTCCAACTTATATCTTTCCCAAGCTCAAATGTAGACATAACAAGTTATAGTTCGTTGTTGGAAAACGCTAAAGTTTACCCATTATACTTTTGTTTATCTAGTTACAGAAATAATTACTTGAAATGTCTCACGCCAGCGTCAGTTGCGTGCTAATTTTCTAAATGAGCGATCAAAGGTATTGCTGCGAACGCCACTCGACGCACGTAGTCCTGCAGTCGACACAATTGTAATGAAGTTGCGAGAATGAGTAGTAAATGCAAATCCAACACAGTTTTCCGCAAACCCTCCACTTCCGCACCTGGCATTTCCGAACATATCTTTTTGCATTCTTCGCTCATATCGCGTTTCGCCAAACGCATCGATAAAATCCTCGGAATGTTCGCCGAGTTGGATTCACCAACGTGACATAAGCTGGTCGGATGGGGTGAAGTCACGCGCTGCTATAAAGACGTCGCCCCCATTCCGAATCTCCAAATGACTGCTGGAGACGTGTTCGGTTGTGGAAAAAGACGGAAGGATTCTAACAATCCCACGATAACCCCTGTGCCAAAGAGAAACTATTGTGGGCGATAACGAACCGACCCGTTTTCGCAACCCTCATCTGCGAAGTGATCAGACAAACTGCTAAAATCCGCTGAAACATCACAGTGGGCAGCGGTTTGATGAATGCAAATAGGACTAAGAGAACATTATGACATACATTTATTGGAATTAAACATATGTGCATGGTCCAAGTAGTGGAATTAATCTGTCACATATCTGCTGATCTTATCAGTAAATATGTATATTATTATTTGATAATAAATAAAGATGTTATTTAATTAACCCCGCAATATAGCATATCCCAGTTCCAGTCTATAATGCTCTCCCAGAAAATCATATCTAAAATCTTAGGGAGTGTGTCCAAAATAAGGAGGGTCAGTATGAAGATCTCGTTAATAATAAGAGATACTTCTTCTTATATCCTTTTGCCCTTTAGGGCGTCGGATAATAATAAGAGATACAAATTTTGTTAACTGAGAAAACGCCTAGTAATCCTTGATATGATTTTTCGTTTTTGAGTTACCTATCTTAATAAACCGAATATAGGAAAAATCATACTTAAGTGTTAACTGCAAGAAAAATTATCCAAATGGGGCCGTCGCTGAATGTTGTGAAAGGAGCTATCGAGAATGACAAGGCGATACTTTCAAATAGTTAGAATATTGCCATTCCAAATGGCGCTCAAACAATTGGCAATCTACTGAAAACACAGCTTAACGTCGAACGAAAGAAAACCCCAAGCTAATATACAATAAAAGCTATAAGCTCTTAAAGAGTAACACTAATAATAAGATGCCGATATCAAAAAATAATTGTATAATTGTATGATACGTAAACAAGATGAGACAGATTCAGACTTCGTAATATGCTAAATCGGCGCTTTTAATGTAGTACAGCCGTTATGATATTATGTTATACACATGATCGTGCCATATACGCAACGACTTCTGCGAGAGAGAATTGAAAAGAGAGATGGGAACTAATTATTGCAAAGCATAGACGAAGGCAATCGATTTAACATAGAGTCGGCGACTTACCAATACCATTAAGGGAGAGCTTAGATGGGACAGAAAATGTAATAAGGTTCAGAAATTTGATTCCGCATCTTTCGATAATTTTTCCGAGATTCGAACTAGCGACATCGGACTTGCCAGTTTGCAGTTGTTCCGCTTCACTACCCCAACGAATAGTTACGCGACCGCTTAACGTCTTTTACGGATGACACGAATACATATCCACAAATACATACAAAGAGAAAAACGCGAAACCTTTTCAGTTCTTTGCATTAATATTCCCCACAAGTTGGAGCAGAAATCAACCTGATATGTCGACTCGTTCTTGCCTTAGCGTGTTTACATCCATCATGTATGACATACTCGACTTTTCTCAAATTTCTGACTTTCTTTTAAGTCAAAGCGGTTGCTGTCTTTGCAAAAGTGTTAATTTGCATAAAATGGTCGAAGTTCAAACCTGCCGAAGTAACAATATTTAATATGCATGATCAAAAGCGGAAATCGCTGCGATCTACACCTACAGGAGTGGTATTCTTAGGCCATCCACCCTTCTGGAAACAGCCCTCACGTAATTCGCCATCGTGGAGTTGAAAAATGGTTTCTTTCTATACCTCTTTGTAATGAGCACTGGTCAAGCAAAAAGTAACAGATTTATGCCTAAAAGAATTCATTTTGATAATGCATTTTTAATAAATAAAATAATTATTTACACAGAAAAAATAAAGAACTTTATTATAAGCTTAAAACGTCGAACGAAGTAATAGAAAGATCAGCTGGTTGTGTTGCTAGTAAACCCAGATAGGGTTACCCCCGTTCAACCGAATCAGCGCCAACTCCAAATGTGAACATCCGTTATGTCTCATCTCTGCGACTCGCATTACAAGACCGTCCTACATTAATTTCAGAGGATGCAATATTTAACAATGCAAGAAGAGACAGTGCGATAATTAATAATTAGAAATATTTTCTACTATAAATAAACGAATATTAGATTACACGAAAACCAAGTCATCCCCCCCCCCCCCCAAGGACAAAAAGCTACCTCAACGTCCGAACTAAATTAGGCGACAAGTTTCTAATTGTTGGGGACACAAAAAAAAACATGAGAAGAACCACTACGAACGCAAAAATTAACAACGTCCTGGCCCCGCAATACGAGGAAGATTCCAGCTGTGCTGGACTTTTTTATGCCAAGAAAAGTATCTACCAATTACATAAAAAGTGATAAAAGCGTTGACTTAGATTCGGATCACTCACCCATAATTTTAATTCTGTGACAACATGATAGAAAGAACTTAATCTATCACTAATCAGTAAATGAACACGTTGGGATAGTTTCCAAGAAGAATTGAGTAATCGCATTGAATTGAATATATCGCTCAAAACCAAACATCTTCTAGATTAGGAAGCCGAGAAATTTGTTGTAGACACACAACAGGCAGCATGGAACAATCACTCCGAGATCAAGAGGAACATGGAGGGCATCAACTACCTAAGAAAAATTAAAGAGTTGGTAGCGATTTAACAAATGACAAAGAAACGGACTATTTCCTCTGGAAAGCCGCCAACACACTAAAAGGTTCAGGCATGCATGGTCCGCCAAAACAAGCTTCATATGGAAGATGGGCACGAAACGACCAACAAAAATCTGAAACGTTTGCTACCGACCTTTGCTACCGACCTGGAGCAAACATCCAACCAAACGAAACGTGAACATGACCTACCGAAAGTGAAAGCGAAGATAGCGAGATAGATCTAGTAACACATCGAGAAATTGTTAAAGCAATTAAAAATGAAATAAATTCCAAAAAATCCCTGGCTATGATCTTTTAATGAGTGAGATAAATAAACACCTAACGAAAAAAGAGATCGTGAAACGCACTCATTTGATCAACGCCACGTTAAGACTACAACATTTGCGGGATGCCCCGAAAATTGCTGAAGTTGTAATGATTTCAAAACCAGATAAATCACCTAATGAAAGCGTATATTATTGATCAATATCACTGTATCACTAATATCAAAATTATTTGGAAAACTATTACTCAAAAGATTGAAGCCAATCACAGAACTCAAGAATGTAATACCTGATCATTAAATCGGGTTTAGGAACAAACATCCTACGCTTGACCAAGCGCATAGAATTACGAACATAATCAAAAAAGCCTATGAAGAAACGAAACTGCTCAGCTATACGAGTATTTCCAGACATCACCCAGGCGTTCGACAAAGTTTGGCATAAAGGACCTATGTGTAAACTTCAGAATAGCACTGTCCAAGCAATTCGCAAAAATTCTGATATACTACATTTCAGGTAGAATGTTTTGGGTTAAACAAGAATCATATCCCAATGTAAGAGAAGTTAAAGCATGAGCGCTATAAGGTACCGTCATGCGACCAATTCTCTATTTGCTCTGCATTTGCTAATGACACAGCGATTTCAGCTATCGGTAACGACAGCAAAGAAACAGTCGGAAAACACCAACAGGCGAATGCCAAAGTAAATAGCTGAACCAAGAAATGGAAAACAAAAATCAATGAAAGCAAATTGATACAGGTTGACTTTACCTACAGACAACTCCAACATGTTCCAATAGCAATGAACAATAACATCATTCAGTACAGCAGCACAGAGAAGTACCATGGAATGACAAATGTGTTGACTAATTGAAAGAACCTCCCAATTGACAGTATTACTTACTCTTGTTAGTTACTCTTGCAGAAACAGATGTTAAAACCCATAAGGATCGACGGGATAAAATTATGGGAACGTGTCAAAGACGTTCATACTAATAAAATACAATTTTTCCAAAATAAAGTCCCCAGAAACATGGTGGATGCACTATAATACTTCCAAAATGACTTCCTGAGAATCCCAGCAGTCAAGGAAGAAATTAGGAGGTTTACAGTGAGGTAAGAAGATGTAATTTCAGTGTTGAAGAATCCGAGCAAGATCTCACAGATTTTTTCTTCGCTCAAGGATAATCTAAACGCATATCAAAATGTGTTTGCATAGTCCATTGTTCCTTTAATAATGTGTACATTGGTGAAACACCAACGTTATCTCAGGTCTTGTATCGTCATCTGCCATCGTCGAATACCAGCTCGATACGGGCCATAAGATCCACTTTTATGGAACTTAAATTATCTACAAATCCCCATTCTTCCTTAGCAGAAAGATTCGTTAAGCCATTGAAATTACAAACACCCCAACAACCTCAATCGAGACGAAGATTGCCTTCTTTCCATATTTTGAAAAACAGCTGTTTATGTATTTAAAGTTAAGTTATGTAAAATTGTTTTTTTTATGAAGTTACTAAATAAAATTTCCAAATAGTAATTTACGATACAAGTGCGTAAAGCTAGTCTTTAGTCACGAGTGGGGTAGAATTAAAATGCGCGTGAGCGAGCGTTTTAAGCCCCGCGAGTGACTAAAGATGCTTTACGCATGTGTATCATACAATATTTTATCTACGGTAAAATCTAGAAAACACGGTAAATATAAAAAAAAATGTAAATGTAAATTAGGATTACCAGCAGCCGGTCGTAATTTTGCGTGTTTTAAACATTTTAAAACACGTTGCTACTGACGACGTGCCTAATGAAATCTTTTAAACACGTTGCTACTGACGACGTAAACTAATGAAAACATGTTATTAAACAGTCGTTTTACAAACTTAAAACTGATAATTAAAAGTCAATTTTATGCATTGTCGTAGATAAAAGAATATTTGAAAACGAAAATTAGTATTAGTCAATTTCAAGCATTCAAGGTTACGTTTCGCTAATAGTATCAGCTTCCTCAGACAGTTTAAAAGATTACATTAAAAAGACAATATTTAAAACGGGTGAAATTGAAAAAAATAACAATTAAAATTAGATAGGTGAAAGAATAAGAAACTCACAATTAATGTTACGTTTGTGAAGCATTTTATTTTTTAATTAGGTAATGTCCTTTAGGTCCCTTTTTACTTTAAATTGGTATCTTGGAATAATTTGTTAAAATAATTTTTATTTTTAAGTTTTTGGTTTTGAAATATTAAACCTGAAGGAAAGCAAAATTCATATTTTTTTTAGAATCATGTTTGCTAAATGACCTATACTTACATAATATTATAGTAGTTATGGTAGTTGCTGTTGAATGTTAGGGCATTATTGAGTGTGTTCAACGCACATTGGAAAATGGATCGTCTCTCTGGGTATATTAAAATGTTTTTGTTGTGGTTTAGTGTCTTGCGGAACGAAATTATTATACGTTTAACATTTTCTGAACCATAATTTTCTATTAAAAGAAAGAGCACAGTATCATAAAGGTGGTTAAGTTAGTTAGTTACCATTAATTACAGCATTCTTGTACGTGTAGACTAACTTGCAGACAATTTCCATAAGGTAGTTGACCTTGAAATTACAGGTTATAATTTTTTGTAAGTAATTAAAATAGGTTAAATATGATATAAATATTCAGTTATAGTGGAATAAGAAGGGGTGCTAATTTACTTTTTAGCTAAATTATGAATAAGACTTGAAATAATTTTCTGGAAACGTGTTTGTCGACTTTCAGAAAACATTTAGTTTGGGTGTCACTTACCTTTTATTAAATGTTAAGACCGGCTATCGAAGTTGAATCATCTATCGTAAAAATCGGAAATTATGAAGTGTTCAAGCGAAAATTTTTACGGCAGTTATTCCTCCATTTTATGAACGACACGCTAGCGTTAGCATCTATATGAAATTGGTTTATTTAACACTGCGGCCCGCGAAGTTTAAAAATATATTAAGATTAAAGGTTTGAAGAAAGACAAACTAATTTTTGAAAAAAAATTGGAATTAAACAAGGTTAAGCGAAAAAGTAGTTAGGATGATTTATAAGTGAAATGTATTTATACTAGTTTTTAGTTAAGATGTCATATGTTTTGTTTAGAATTTCCGTGTTAGTTTTGTAATTAATTGCAGTGGGTGATTTTTTAATTTCTATACATTCCAAACGTAAACGTTTTTTTTTTCAAATTTGGTTCAGTGTGAAGAATTTTTGGGTTATTAAGAATAAAACTATATAATTGTTCTACAGCATGGTATGAAAGAGCACTGTTCGCTTTATTAGGAGTTAATAATTTAGTTTTTATGGATTGTTTATGTTGTGTCATCCTTTTTTAAAATATTGTTTTGTTTGACCAATATATGTGGCTTCACAGTTATTGCAATGGACTTGATAAATCAGGTGTGATTTTTGATTTATATCGGTTTTATGTTTTATATTTTTATAAAACATTTTGTGAAAAGTGTTATGAATCTTAAAGGCGGTGTGCATGTTGTTTTTCTAATTCTTTTTCAATTTTTTCAAATAAGTTAGGAATATAAGGAATGGTAATGTAATGTTTAGTATTAAATTGATGGTTGTTAAAGTCATTATTTAAAAACTTTGGTTGTAAATCTATTGAGTTATTACTGGAATTGCGTTAAATAAAAATGATTTTAACAAATTCTTTCAAGATATGAATTTAAAGTAAAAAGGATACATAAAGGACACTATCTAACTAAAAAATAAAATGCTTCACAAACAGGTAACATTACTTGTGACGTTCTTATTCTTTCACCTATCTATTTTTAATTGTTATTCTTTTCAGTTTCACCCGTTTTATATATTGTCTTTTTAATGTAATCTTTTAAACTGTCTGAGAAAGCTGACACTATAAGCGAAAAGTAACATATTTAATAAAAATGTTGAATGTTTGAAATTGACTAATACTAATTTTCTTTTTCAAAAATACTTTTTGGAAATTTAATTGAGTAACTTCATTAAATACCAATTTTAGCTGATTGTTCTCCATAACTTAACTTTAATTACCTTCTTTCTTCTATGAAAAAAGATCATTTCTAAACCCCACACCGCAATGACTCTTGACTAAAAATGTCGCTTTCTTCTTTTCGATCGCTAGAAGGGTTTTGCCTCTGGTGTGATTACACAGTGAATTACTGTGCTTTATCAATTCTCAGGAAGCTCTCTATGAAACTGAGAGAACCGTTCAGTTCTCTTATTTCAACCACGACACGGTCCAATCCCGGAAATTGTTCGTTACAAAATAAAAACGGCCGTAAGAGCCTCCGAGATTAAGTTGTAAGATAATAATTATCCGACATTCACAAAAAATACACATTTGTCTGTCAAAAAAGTATCTAGAGTTAATAAAATTTTGGGCAAAGTACTGTACGTTACGTCTTTATTTTACAGCTTAGTCACTGATACCGTAACCACACGTCTTAAACAGTTACTTCACAACGAATGTTTTATAACCGCCACAGTAATGTTTGAAAAAAGGTGTTCTCTGAATGCTGGCATATTAAACAGCATTCCTTGCATCTCTTGAATAAATAAGTTCACTCGCTGCATCAAAATGAAATATCTCAAAAAACAAATAATAATAATAATAATTTATTGAGCATTTTCAACAGAAATACATTCATCTAACAATTACATTTGCAAATTTGATAACATTTCATAGAATCGTCTTATACGAGATAAATGAACTTAAAATAAGAACATGAAGTATTCCTATTGCGCTCAATGTACCTACATAAACGAATTGGAAAAGTGCCATAAGCACTTGTCCGCAATCTAAAAATTATATCAAGAAAAACTAATAGGTATTTAACGTTTCCTGAACGAGTTGTATACAACGATTGTTCTACATAACTACAGTTTTATTTCGATGCGCGGGGATTAAGCACCGATTAATCATACGACTTAGTACTTCTTCAGGAATATCTTTCACAGCCACAGTTATTGTTTTTTGGGCACAAAAGCAAGTTCAGTAATGAATTTCGTATTCTGGGGTTAAATAACTTGCTGCACAATAGGAGAAGCACCTACGACCTATGCTTTTTATGAACAGTGAGATTATACATTTTTTATTTGTATTGCTTCTCATAACTCTCTCATTTTGAGTTTCATTAACGAAGGAAAGAATATTTTCATTAACGTAATGATTTAGCGCAGACATTGTTGCCTTATGTTCAGAACACCCCATTCGTTTTATAATTGGTTCGTCGGGTATTTATTTATTTATTTAATTCGCACTCAGCCAACAGCCGTTAGGCCAATTATAGGCGTCGCTGTGCAGTTATGAGGACTTCCAACCCCACTTGCGACTGTCATGATGTTGTTATGACCGCCGGGACCAACTTTTTTCCGTGGCAGCCGTACCACGAGGCGCCGAGAGATGCAGCCGTGGAACTCCCATCCAAGTTCTGACCAGAGACAGCGTTGCTTAACTCTGCTGATCGAACGTGGACGCTTGTTCAAGCTACACCACTCGGATATTGCTTATCCCTTCGGCAAATGACTTTTATTATCCTGTTTTGAGTGGTTCATAACGCGTTCATAACATAGTCTCGTGCACCACCGCAGTCTATAATTCAATGAAATAGTATAGATTCCACAATTGCATAGTATACAGTACGTAGCTGAGCTTTGTTTAATATCGGTCAGAGTTTCTACAATATGCACGACATATACATTAATTTATGCAATACATAATCGACATGGTAGTCCCATCAAAGGTGGCAATTACAATGCCAGAATATTTAACTGAGCCAACTAATTCAATTTTTGGGCAGTCGCGACACACACAGTCTTCTTCTTGAAAGGATATCTAGTCAAACCGAGGTTAACTGTCCCGATAGCAACCGAAAGCTAGTGCTTGTGTTTTGTCTTCATATTTAACATGGCACAAAGCTATAATGGATTGGGAACCTGGTTATGAACGACTAAGAGGCAGGCCGCAAGAAAGGTGGAAGGATTCCGAGCTGCAGGACCTTACTACAATGTCAGTTACAAACTGGACGACAATGGTAGTGGATAGGAAGCGGTTGAGGAAAATCGTAGAGGAGGCTACGACCCACAAAGGGTTGTAACGGCGAAAAAGTAAATAAGTAATTGGCACGGAACCAGGCTCTAAGTATCGGAAACTCTTTGAGCTCTTTGCACATTTTCCCATGTTACACCTCTGAAAAGTATGACAGTGTCATCTGCATAGCTTATAATCTGACTTTGAGTCTCTATGCTAAAGTTATCGTTTGTCAGGACATTTTCAAGTCTTATGTATGTATGAGTTACTTATCCATAGATTTATTTAATATTTGTCCATTAAATTTAAGTATGCATCAAGTTTTATTCAAACCGTCGCACAGCTGCGCTCTGGCCTTGAGCCGTCTCGCTTGCACGTGACCTGTTTTCGTCTCGTAATTGTTACGAGCTTGGCTTTTGGAGTGCTTTCAGCAGTGAATTTAAAGTGAGAGATTTTCGCTCCATCGCAATCTGTCTGTTTGCGTTCGGCCAGCTTCTTGCCGATCGGCAGGGTAGCGTGATGCGGATTGAGTTAGTCAGTGTTGGGAGTTAGTTGCGAGAAATTGGTTTCGGACCTGGTGCAGCTGCTGCGAGCGGGTCCTTAGAGTGTGGCTTTTAAGCCTCCCCGCGACGCGGTCGCGTGAGCGCCCTGGCGAGAGAGAGTTTTTAGCCGTTGAAGCAGCAAGTCGTGTGTGCAGTTTTGGTGCTGCTCCTTTCATCGACCGACTTCCCGTAGTCTCGAATGCCATGAAGGCAATTTTCCACTAATTAGTTGGGATCATATCCACGAGGACGTGCACAAAAGGTCTCCCTGTCTTCTTTTCCCATGCGGGTCCCACCGCATCAAGCCCTGTAGGGTATCCCGGAGTATGCGTCATCCACGAGTACAGCTGCGGCGTCGCGGCTTTCCTGCGCTGTGAGGCGAGGTCCTGCCACCGACCTTTAGGACCAGGCAAAACTGCAATAAATAAGGTAGCGTGTATAGAAGTTAGCTGTTAGATAGCTGCCAGGTGCATGTAATATTTGTACTCATTTGCTTTGTGCGCTAGCTTGCGTTAAAACTGTGCGCTATGATATTCTCGCACTAAATTAAATGATAGTAACCCATTCTGGGCTCGTATTTATAGTCATGTTCACCTACTAAATTAAATTATAGTAACCCATTATGGGCTCGTATTTATAGTCATATTGTCGCACTACATTAAATGAAAGTAACCCATTCTGGGCTCGTATTTATAGTCATGTTCACCTAATAAACTAAATAATAGTAACCCATTCTGGGATCGTATTTATAGTCATGTTCACGTACTGAATTAAGTGATAGTAACCTATTCTGGGCTCGTGTTTGTAGACCGAGATACCGTTTTCTTTCTACTTTCTACGCTGACGGACGTCAGTACCTGTGTACATAAATTTATGTGTTAGACCAATAGATCGGTTTGTTATATGCTGTCTTGAGTGTGTGTCTGTGCATGCTTATTTTCAGGGTGAGTTATTCACTGTGTAAAATCGATGTGACGTGGAGCCTGGAGGAAGTTGTAAGCATCACAGGTAAGCCAGGGCGCTCGTCGTCGGAGTGCTGGGAGTCGTGAGACTGCACACCGATTCTACTATTTCTAAGGTGAGAAGTTGAAAGGTAGGCTCATTTGCTTCCCAGTTTCTCTGTGGGCTTACTTTCGCATTTCCGTTCTTATTGATGCAGCTGGGTGGCGCTCAATCTAATTTATCACTGTTTACCGTTCATGAGGCCATTGCCCGTAGGTTATCTCGTGTTGAACCACCTCTTGCTTCACTGAGTCTAGTCGGCACTTCTTGTTACGGGCAGGAAAATGGTCCTATGTGAGTCATTGTCCCGATTTTGAGTAATACCGTCCGCGCTGGCCGTCTACCATTTTCGCGACTTTTTTATGAGCTGGCGCGGTGTCGGTAGAGTCGATTTTGAGTTGTAACACATTTATACAAATTACAAAAAGTATCGGCCCTAATACGGAGTCTTGAGGTACACCACATCCTACCGAAGCCAGTTGACTGAGATGATCTTGAATTTTTACTAGATGAGATCTTTATAATAAGTAATATTTTAATAGATGATGTACGTTAGCTCGCAAACCATTGTTTTCAAGTATAACTAACAAGGTTTCGTGATTTAATGTGTCAAATGCGTCGTTATCCAGTCCATGCCGGAAGATTTGTTAGTTTTCAGTTGATTAATACATTTTTTTTCTACTTTCGACATCGGTCAGAAACATGCAACTTACAACCCGACGTATATTTACCGGATTTTGTGGTATATCAGTTAAAAGAGATGCAAGAATGGCCCCAATATTTACAAAATAATCATTAAAAACAGTAGCAATCTCGTACTTTTCAGAGATCTCTTCACGGTCTTTACTTATTTTATTTACAGTTTTACTTTGACTTTGGACTTATTATCTCAAATGGCATTCCACATTTTCATTAGATCGTGGTTTGCTTTTCGTACTTTCGAAGCATGATAAGCAGTCTTGGCTTTATTTATGATAGAAGTTAGCAGGTTACAGCATTGTTTGAACTTCACATTCAAAGATTCGTTTAAGGGGTGGTTTTTTACGCGCTAGTAAAGAGAATCACGAATTTTTATCGATCGAATTATCCCAGAAGTAATCCAAGACTTTTTTGATGCTGGTATTTTGTTAGGACCAGTTTAAAATTCCGCAGTTGCTTTTCAAATATCCGCGCTTTACAGCATCTTTTATTTCAAATAGTGACAATGCCGCGCTCCCTTTTCAAATTCAAATACCGACGCTTCCCGCTCGTTTTATTATAGAACTGTTTTGATCGCTCACACGTATGGGACCCGACACATGTTCTACGTCACGTAAAAACTAAACTGGCGATTTAAACCCCGCCCTACAGTAAACCCGTCGCCACATGTTTATGACGGCGTACGGCTTTTTGGCTCGAAGAAGCGATTGTAATATTGTGTTAGAGCGAATCAGTTCCATGAGTGGGACAGGGAAAGCAATACCAATGCTTGTCGAAAACCCGGCCTTTTGGGAGTTCGTTTGATAACGTCGTTTCGACGGCCAGCAATCTGCGCTGTCCTTTAACCATCTGCAGAGACTTCGACGAGCCGGTGTGACCTTTTGGCACCATGAATCTGCAACATCGTCGGACATCATTTAGATACTGTGATCTACTGTTTTATTATGTGTGTACTTTAAAGCGTCTGTGCGACGCACTTGTGTTGACATTAAAGTGACGTAATTTTATACATGGCTCCATATTTGGAGTCGAGGCATGTTACCTAGTTTTAGAATAAATTGTCATTATTGTTGCGTCATATTATACAGAATTGCTGTGCGGCTTGTTCACCACTGTTATTTCAATGTAACCAATGTGATTTTGAGTCATACCTATCGCTGTTAAGTAAATTATAGATTTACTAACCCCTTTTACAACTATTCATATCAAACATTTACCTACATTCTTAGATTTTAATAGATTTGCATTCGTTACAACTCGCTGAACTTTTATTTATGATACGTATGTGTTTATGTACATATGATATATTTTTTGGATGTATTAATTGTAAGGTGACCGGCGATGCTAGCAGGCCAACCAAGGTAGGTTCTCAAGCAGTCTGAAAGTAGCAAAATATCGTCAAAGTGAAGCGTCGGTCCTCTGACTTCGAATTTCTACGAGGTCCGGCCGAAAAGCCTCGCCATCATTCTATCGATGAAATTCGTGGCGCTCATTTTCCCCCCTTATTTTGATTACAATCAACCCCTATTCTGACAGCATCTCGCTCTAAAATACGTTGTGTTGATCCGAACCCTTCCTGAGCAAATAGCCGGTCAATCGACTGTTACAGCAAGTTGAGGCTTGATTAGAGCGAGGTTTGCCTTTTTGAAGATTAGTATGTCCGAACAACCCATTTAGACTATCCCTAAAGTACTTTACGGTCGTAAAAGTAGTTTTGAGCTGTAAAAATTTTTATCATGTTTTTCGTGGTAGTGTTCTCTATATGCTCGTTGAATCTTGTTATGAATTTTGAGGCAGCCGTGTCTGCATCTGTTGACCCAAAGATATCCCTCCGTTGTTCCATCGAGAAGGTACTCACACGTACTTAGTAGTCCGTCTTCACTTTTTCAATAAGCGTCGTAGATTTTGTGGGTGACGTTTTGCCCGGCAGGTACACGATAATTGCATAATGGTTAGTGATACTCGTTTCAAGTATTCCAGCAATTATATTTTGCGAGAGGTTTTTGGTCCTGATAAAAGCGTGATCGATACACGTTCGTGTATGTCTTTGGACACGAGTAACGAGTTTATTGCCGAGACAAATCCAAGCTCACTAAAGTCCTTTACATATTCCAGCGCAACAGAATCAGTACCCATCATGTTAATTTTGCAGTATCCAATAAACAGAATCTCATCAGAGTCTATAGAGCCCATGTATCTATAAATGCTCTCTACGAAATCCCGTGGATCGATAGTATGCAGTCGGTACACTGCTACCATAGTAATGAGTCCACTGCTTGGTTCAGACTGCATTTTAATTTGTAAAACATTTATCTGACCTACTTTAACTACGTGCGTGGCCAGTATCGAGCTGCATACAAATACCACTACTCCGTCGTTCTGGTTAACTCTACCGTTGTTGTACAGTATTACATATCCTTTAATCTGATAAAATCTGGTGTCCACGACGTTCCAGGTCTCAGAACAGACTATGAGATCAAACTTATTTTGATACATCTAAAAGGACGAGTAGTTTTTCAAAATGTTTGGTTAAGCTTCTAATATTTATATCAATGGCAGTTATTTGCTTACTTTTCGAGATTATTTCCGCGCATTCTTCGTGGTTTTGAAATTGTAAGGTATTTACGTTGTATCCCTTCAAGTCCGTTGCGAAATTAAAAATGTTTCACTTATTTTGGATGGATAGTTCGTTTTGGAAACCAGGTACTTCTTGCGTGACTTAAAGGATCCGCGTTTTCCGCATTTGCAGCGTGAAAGACGTCTCTGTTTGATTTAAATCTCTGATTTGCTCTATCACAGTTAATGCACTTGTGTTCCCGCTTTTGGTTACTTTTTATTACAGTTTTTAGCCACGTGGCTACCGGCGTAGTACTGCCAGGCAACCTTCTTGATGCCACGGCCATACCCAGAGTACCGAAGGCACCTTTTCAAGTCTGATGTGTCATAGACTGTGCCAGCCTACATACACTCTTTTCCTTTATACAATTTAGCATAGATGCGAGCGTCGAATTCGACAAAAGCAGTATACATTCCTTTGCTTTCAATTTAGATTATGTTGCTTACGTTTAGTGAAGGGTGTTCAAATTCTTTAAGTACTTTCTTATCAAGATTTCCTCTAGTTCTTCTCGCTTGCACTCTTCTTTAATTCCAACAATTTTTGGGTCTCAACAGCGTACTTGTTTCCAAACTTTCGCTCCAACTCTTCAGTGATAATTTGTACATCCAGGGCTCTCACATTTTATTTTCAGTCCGCCGTTGTTCAGCTTCTTCATGCCGATTACTCTTGTATTAGACATTTTGCTATCGATCGAGGCTTTCATTCTCCTTCAGAGTCTTCAGAGATTTCTGTGCATCCTCAAAGTTGATCAGCTCGGTCGGTGGTCGGGTTGGTAAGGTTAGAATATGTCACTTTTCCAGTTCTTCTGACTTCCCTTTTTACGTTTTGAGAACGGATATTGCACTTTTTATAGTTGCAAGCACATTTTGCAACACCAATATTATCTGCCATTGGAGTTATGTTTGGCGTGCAGCAAACAACAAACAAGTTGTCCACTACATCTAGACTTTCGACTAGCTTCGAGCAGCTAGTGTGATAAAGTACGTTGCAAACGATGCACACGTAAATTCTGGCCGGTTTTTGCCACGTACAACACTTAAACAACGCCTTTACGTCGCCCTTCTCTACTTTCCCCTCTTTAATGTCAACGTTTTATTAACACGAAAATTAATAAAAAGATTTGTCTGGGGTCAACTCTTGGGGCGATTTTGGCTTAATTTTAGCTGTTTAATTTTGATTTAGCAAATCAATATAGCGATGAAGTGTTATTACATGTTTTTCGTGTAATCAAATTTCCATTTAATAACTTTCTAAATTATTATGCCACATTTAAGTGAAACTAACAAAGTAAGGATATGTAGAGTAGGTAAAAAAATGACCCGAATGTATTAATCACGATCAGATATAGCAGTGATGCCAAAACAGTATAAAGAATAAAGAGATGACATAAGAAATTCTATTAGAGTAAATACGTTAAATAATGTATATGGTATATTGTCAATGTACGAGTGCATTCGATATTTGCTGACAATATAACTGTAAACAAGTTTATCTCTAATTTTATACCGAATTTGATCCAATTAACTGTGCTAGTAGTTTTTTACAATAATTACTATATTGGTTTATCAGCTCAATTAAACTAAGTTTTCAAAAACAGGAATACTCCGTGGTATTTTCTACAACATGCAGATCGTGAGAATCTAAATTTGTCATTGGATGTGCTCGTAGGCCGCCCTCAATCTCAGGTAGGCTTTAATTTGCTAATTAGACGATTTACGTTATAGGACCGTTATGAAACATTAGGACACGTTAGGAAGCACTATAATTCGCTAAGTCCGTTTCGCTGCATGCTGAATTTGCTCTGGAACATCTTAGCTGTCAAATCCAGAGTTCATACGCGCTTGGTTCCCGTCCTTCGATGCATCCTGGTTTAGCGACATCATACTGTCCCGGACAACTATAGTCTTAGCTGTGTTAGTACATTAGCTCTACTTTAGAATGTTTATAATTAATTAAGAGTTGTGGGTAAGATAGTACCAATGAAAGTTTCATTTGTAGCGCCTAAAGCAGCCAGCAAAGATATTTATATATGCTATTGTTGCTAAGTGCTGTGTTTTATATTTATAAGATTTGCGAAGGCCTATCGACAGACTTGCGCTATACTTCTCAGGTTAGAGATTAGTTTTTTTGCCAGTATTATGATTATAGACATTGATACTACTAGATGAGCAATTCCCCTTTGCGCCAACATTTCAATAATTTGCCTTTATATTTAGTTTTGATCATTTTATTGCTTGAACATAGATTTTGCTTATTTTATTAACATGTAACCTGTGGGTCGTTTTGCATCCAGCGACCCAGTATAACCTGTGTACCCACCATTTTATATTGTAACATTTATCCCCAAGACTTTCTTTTTGAATCAACAAACCTAGTTTAACTTTAATGCGCCCGAGACGCTGTTATTTTATTTAACTGTATGCAAGCATTGCTATTATTAAAGCCTGGTATATTGTTTTATTTGATCCAACCGATACCTGCTCGTTTTTTTAGAGTGCAAGCAAGAATCCGTACACAGTAAGTGAATTTTATTTAAATTGTAAGTTCCTGTTCTTTTTCGTGGTTGATGACTGGCGCCCTTTTGTATTTTACTTCACTTTATTTCATTTATTAACTTTAAGAATCATCGCCTAATCCTCGCCCACTATAACAATCACCGAGAGGGTTTAAGCTAGTCCGGGTTGTGCATCATACCCCATATTCTCCAATATACCATCATACTTTGACTGCACTCAAGGTATTCGTATAATGGCTAACTCAGCAGATCAGCATTCTTTTGTTTGTTCCTACACTGTTGTTACTGTATTGACAACTACACTATATTCTCTTTTCAAGTATGAAATCTTCTTATAGCATTATTTGCAAGTAAACTCCTACTCGTCTGTATTTGACAATTAGTAAAGACTCTTCCTGTATGAAACTAAAACCTGCTTTCAAAATGTGGCTAAAATGTAGATATCGAGTTGTCTCTTTATCCCAATTTTCTTTTCCTAAGAGTCGTGCCTTATCTGAACATACATTTACGATTTTAATTTCTGTTCTATCTTTGCACATTGCTTATGATGCCACCGATGGCTTTGCTTAATCAAAGGTTCCGTTGTTTTGGAGACGTCCTACCACCACCTATTGAACAAGTAACCCCTCTAAGCCGCCATGATGCTTCAGTTGAATCTAATTGCAAACAAAAATACTTGCATTAGAATGCCAGCGCAATCATGTGATTGTTTACTAGTTTTATATCCGATACAGTCTTTATGCACATTGATTTGCATTAACGTTCAATCATTTGCTATTAAATATGTATGAATATATTGTCAATATTTCGTAACATAATTCATACAGTTCCTCTCTACTACATGCAGGCTATTTCAGCTTTTCACTCACTCTGGCAAATAAACCAATTTAAATGTAAACTTATATGACATAAGTCGCCCGGCATTTCCATAAAATAAAATCGTATGTATCACGCGACGACATCAACGAAGA
>OW679200.1:53596959-53754234 GCA_940337035.1 Agriotes lineatus
TATAATTTAAGTTGCTACACGTGAACTAATTTCAGTAACCTACTTGAATTCTGCGTTGTTGCCAGTATGTTAATTTAATTTTTCTCTACTAAAGCGCAATCTCTTGACCGGCGCAAAAAAAGTAGCCGGGGTTTTTCTAGCCGCTCTGTAGTATGATTTGCATCTAGTATGGCCATGAAATAGTTTCTAATTTATGAATTCAACTATAACTCACTTAAAAATGAAATGTCAAGTTTCACATTTAAGTATAAACATATGTTGTTTATATGTAATTTACATCTTACTTGTTTGACCTTCTATTACATGTTTAATTGTGTTACTATTCTGATATTTCTATTTAGGGGTACACCGTATACCGCAAGTACTGCTTTTAGGAACTACTATTTTATACAGCGTTGACAATGCACTGTTTATGTCATTCATTGTTCGATTTCGTTACTGCTACCTTCTGTATTTCCGATATTGTGTTATTCCCTGCTGTGATTAGTTGAGTTTATCAGATCTTGACCTATCTGAGTATTCTTGTTGTAATTTTAAAGACTTGTTGGCACTCATGGTATTAAGTAATTATATTATTTAAAGAACATGTTGTCTTCACTGAGTCTAGCTGGCGGCACTCAAATATACTCTCGTAGCGTTGCGATATATGAAGATACTAAGGAATATAACACCTAACGAGAAATGGCGCCCAACGTGAGCTTTGTTTGGTTTCCTTGAGTGTGCCCTTAGCAATTGGTGCAGTAATCAGACAGTTGCAATTATGGCCAGTTTTTATGTATATGTATTGTTATGTGTTTTACTAATTTATCTAGTAATATTGCTGTGTAAATGTTGGTACTATCCGTTCCGTACCGAACTACAGTCTCGCGTCGTTACGCGGCTAATGTGATATTCTAAGTATCATACTGAATGTCATCTATTGTTTTGTAAACCACACATTGGTGTATCGTGTTAATAAATAGTTGTTGCATCAGTGTTATCATTTCAGTTCACCCACTAGCGCAAATAATCCTCATAGGTTATGGGCCCAGCTAACGGTGTGAACTGAAGATAACGAAAACGCGGTTTGAATTTACTTGAACTGCATTCCTGAAATCATTTTTTGGTGACATACGTCATTCTCAAAAAAGTCAACATGAATGCCGCAGGTACTGCGAGAATTGAAACTCTCAACAGAGAAAATTATGATACATGGCGGATGCATATGGAAGCTCTTCTCGTTAAAAACGACGCATGGGAGTTCGTCAACGGCACAAGAGTGAAACCAGAGGTTGTGGAGGCGGATGCCACGTCAATTCAAGCACAACAGCAGTGGATCACCCTCGACCAAAAGGCGAAATCTGACATAATTTTGTCGATCAGTTCAGCGGAGTTGAAACAGGTAAAGGGATGCAAGACTGCACGGGATGTATGGCTGAAGCTCGAAAGCGTTTACCAGTCGAAAGGGCCCGCGCGTAAAGCAACACTGTTAAAGCAGCTGACTCTTCAGCGGATGCGAGAGGGCGAAGATGTGCGAGAGCATTTACGTACGTTTTTCGATGTAGTTGATAAACTCAACAATATGGACGTCGATATAAATGCTGATTTACTCGCCATAATGCTTCTTTATAGTTTGCCGTCAAGTTTTCAAAACTTTCGTTGCGCGATCGAATCTCGAGACGATTTACCATCGCCGGAAACACTACGTGTAAAAATTATTGAGGAATCCGATGCGCGCAAAAGCGAAATGCATAGTGAAGTGCCGAACGCTATGGTGGTTCGTAAATTTACTCATAAAAATAGAAAAACACAGTTTAAAAATAAGAACAACAACGGCAAAGACTTGTCATCAACTATTAGATGTTATCGCTGTAAGAGGCTCGGTCACAAAGTCAGTGAATGCAGACAGAAGGACAATAAAGTATCACAAAGTGCGAAAAACGCGGAACACTTTCAGTGTTATACGTCGATGAGTCCGTATTCTTTAAAGAACTGTAAAGACATTGATAATGTATTCCAAGTACCCAGTACAATTGGAGACGTATCGTGGTGCCTAGACAGCGGTTGTTCTTCACATATTTGTAAAAATTCTAACGAATTTTTAAGCAAAGAAAGCGTCAACGCGGAAAAATTGCATTTGGCAAGCAGTGCTTCGACCGACATCAAGGCGCGCGGAAACGTTTTGTTTCAAGTACACGAAGAAGACGTAACTAAACAAATAGAGTTGTCAAATACACTATTTGTGCCCGATCTTCGCATAAACCTTATGTCGGTGGGCAAAATCACTGACAAAGGGTATCGTGTAGTTTTTGAACAAAAATCCGCGAAAATCGTTAACAAAGAAGGTAAGGCAATATTAACCGCAAAACGTGTGGACGGGTTGTATATCATTCAAGCAAAAAACAACGACAGATGTATGGCATCGACTTTGTCAGATATCAACAAGCTTCGTCTCTGGCATCAACGCCTTGGCCACTTGAACGTGAAGGATCTTACTGATGCTGCGCGAAAGGGGACGATGAAGGGAATCGACGTTGTTAGAGCTGATGAAACCTTTGTGTGCGATGTCTGTATTCAAGGAAAAATGGTGCGTGCTCCATTCCCAAAACGATCAAATCGACATACGAAATTGCTGGAGTTGGTACATTCAGACGTATGCGGCCCGATGAGGACAGAATCGTTGGGAAAGGCAAAATACTTCGTCACATTTATTGACGACAGTTCGAGATGGTGCGATGTTCGTTTTCTGGTTAAGAAGAATCAAGTCTTCACGGAATTCCAGAAGGTCAAAACCTTGTTAGAAAAGGAGACCGGAGCATCGATCAAGAGTTTTCAGTCTGATAACGGGACGGAATATAAGAACAAACTCTTTGATGATTATTTGGACGCTCACGGGATTCGTCGGCGATTGACAGTTCCAAACAATCCGGAACAGAATGGCGTCGCGGAGAGGAAGAATCGCACTCTCATCGAGATGGCGAGATGTCTCCTCATTCAGTCCGGATTGCCAAAGGCGTTTTGGGCCGAGGCAGTGGCTACTGCCAATTATATACGAAACCGCAGTCCATCAAAATCACTAGATGGGAAAACACCATACGAAATTCGATTTGGGAAGAAACCGGACGTGAGTAACTTTCGCGAGTTTGGCTGTAAAGTTTTCGTTTTGGATAGGTTGTGTGACAAGGGAAAGTTTGATGTTAGATCACGTGAGGGCGTTTTTCTAGGATACTCGGAGGAAATCAAAGGCTATCGCGTTTGGATCCCGAAAGAACGTAGAGTAGAGTATCACGCGACGTGAAATTCCTGGAATACTCTTCGGAGATCCAAGGCAACCCCAAACTTCGAGACGATCATCGAGAGATGGACGTTACTTTAGCACCGCTTCGATTATCAAGTGATACGACTGAATCGAGCGTTGCAGTAGATATGGAACCTGAAAACGTAACAGCAGAAGAAACTGAAGGTATAGAACTCAAGTAAGAATTTGATACTGACGCAGACAAGAGCGAGCAGTCTGGAGAAGAAGACAATGAGCCTCACGTAACTGCAAAGCGAGGCCGCGGTAGACCCCGAAAAGCGAAAACAGGGCTTCCAGGTCGACCGAAAAAGGTATACAATATGCAAAATGTAAACCTTGCTGCTCTTGAATATGGTCTACTGGCCGAGGTAGATGTCGATTTAGCTGTTACAGGTCCATACGCTACGGAGTGGTACCATGCCATGGCCACCGAGTTAAAATGTATCATTCAAAGTGGTACCTGGGTTATTGTAAATCGTCCATCACCTGGAAAGGTGATAGGGAGCAGGATGATTTTGAGAAACAAGTACGGGCCAGATGGAACGATTCAACGGAGGAAGGCAAGAGTCGTTGCTCGGGGGTTCCCACAACGCCCTGGTGTTGACTATGACGAAACCTTCGCTCCGGTTGCACGCCTGAGTTCTATTCGCCTTGTCACGGCATTGGCGTCTCAGTACGGAATGACGATTCATCAGTTCGACATTACTGCCGCGTACCTGAACGGTACGTTGACTGAAGAAATCTATATGGAAGTTCCGGAGATGACTGAGGAGACCCTGAGGTACATTGTTCGGACCGAGAAAGATAAAATCACAAAGAACAAGGCGGCGAAGATGCTGCAGGACCTTCAAGAGGGCGACAAGGTGTGCCTTCTTAAAAGGGCACTCTACGGCCTGAAGCAGGCTGGATGACGATAGAACGAAAGGTTGAACAGCGAATTATGTGCTCTGGAGCTGTCACCAACTAAATCCGACTCATGTGTGTACGTCAGAGGTTCAGGGGGAGATTTGATGTTAGTAGTGATCTATGTCGATGACATCTTATTGATCTCACGGAATCCAAAAGACGTGACACAACTAAAAAGCAAACTCGCTGAGAGTTTTGGGATAAAAGATCTCGGTGAAGTCGGATGTTGCCTCGGAATAGAGTTTATCAAACGAAACGACGGATACACAATCCATCAGCGGGGACACATCGAAGACATCCTACGACGATTCGGGATGGCTGATTGTAAACCAGTGTCCACTCCAATGTCGGTTAATGCCAAGTTATCGAAGAGCGAAAAGTCAAACGACAATGATTCTATTCAGGTACCATACCGTGAATTGGTTGGCTCTTTAATGTATTTGGCGATGGGTACTCGACCCGATATAGCACACGCGGTTAGCTGGCTGAGCCGTTTTAATGATTGTCATCAACATGTTCATTGGATTGCAGCAAAACGCGTGTTGCGCTATCTTCAAGGTACCAAGAAGATCGGAATTGTATATAAGCCCTCGAGATCGAAATTAACTGGACTGGTTGATGCTGATTGGGGGAATTGCCCTGACGATAGACGGTCGTATACCGGTTTTACTTATATTCTCGCTGACGGAGCGGTCACGTGGGAGTCACGTAAGCAAAGAACGGTCGCACTCTCATCTACCGAGGCAGAATATATGGGCATAGCAGAATCTGTCAAAGAAGGAATCTATTTACAGACATTCTTAGATGAATTGGGATACAACGCACTTGTCGACAACATAACGATATTTTGTGACAATATCGGGGCTCAAAAGCTGGCGTTGAATCCGGTGTTTTACTCTCGCACCAAGCACATCGACATCCGTCACCACTTCGTACGAGAGGCAATACGTAACAACAATATTTGTCTTCAACATAAGCCAACTGAAGATATGGGAGCTGACATCCTGACAAAAGGTCTTGCCGGACCTAAACATCGGAAGTGCCTTGAATTGTTAGGTATGAAAAAGATCTGTACGTAACGAGGGGGAGTGTTGGTACTATCCGTTCCGTACCGAACTACAGTCTCGCGTCGTTACGCGGCTAATGTGATATTCTAAGTATCATACTGAATGTCATCTATTGTTTTTGTAAACCACACATTGGTGTATCGTGTTAATAAATAGTTGTCGCATCAGTGTTATCATTTCAGTTCACCCACTAGCGCAAATAATCCTCATAAAAGACAAACCATTTTTTGAAAAAATTTTGGAATTAAACAAGGTTAAGCGAAAAAAGTAGTTAGGATGATTTATAAGTGAAATGTATTTATACTAATTTTTAGTTAAAATGTCATATGTTTTGTTTAGAATTTCCGTGTTAGTTTTGTAATTAATTGCAGTGGGTGATTTTTTAATTTCTATACATTCCAAACGTAAACGTTTTTTTTTCAAATTTGGTTCAGTGTGAAGAATTTTTGGGTTATTAAGATTAAAACTATGTAATTGTTCTACAGCATGGTATGAAAGAGCAGTGTTCGCTTTATTAGGAGTTAATAATTTAGTTTTTATGGATTGTTTTGTTTGACCAATATATGTGGCTTCACAGTTACTGCAATGGACTTGATAAATCAGGTGTGATTTTTGATTTATATCGGTTTTATCATTTACATTTTTATAAAACATTTGTTGAAAAGTGTTATGAATCTTAAAGACGATGTGCATGTTGTTTTTCTTATTATTTTTCAATTTTTTCAAATAAGTTAGGAATATAAGGAATGGTAATGTAATGTTTAGTATTAAATTGATGGTTGTTAAAGTCATTATTTAAAAAATTTGTTGTAGATCTATTGAGTTATTATTGGAGTTGCGTTTATGTAAAGGTATTAACTTGTTAAATAAAAATGATTTTAACAAATTCTTTCAAGATACGAAGTAAAAAGGATACCTAAAGGACTTATATAACAAAAAAATAAAATGCTTCACAAACAGGTAACATTAATTGTGAGTTTCTTATTCTTTCACCTATCTATTTTTAATTGTTATTCTTTTCAGTTTCACCCGTTTTAAATATTGTCTTTTTAATGTAATCTTTTAAACTGTCTGAGAAGCTGACATTATAAGCCAGTGGTTCCCAAACTTTTTTAGGCCAAAGACCCCTTTCCCAAAAATAGTTGATACCATAGACCCCCCACTGTAACTCGTTCTTTTACTTGCTTATAGCACGTTTGACAATCACTGGTTTTCCATAATTTGTTAAGATCTGATTTTGTGGAGTCGATGCTATTTATTTGTAAACGAGGGTAAATTAAATGACACTTTTCCAATCACATTGAACAAAGCAAGTTCGGGCGTGCAAAATAGTATATTAAAGTATGAGTGGATAACAAGGTCTTTAAAACACGCGCGAGTTTTCGAGCACGACGGCGTAGCCGGAGTGCTCGAAATAGAGCAAGTGTTTTAAAGACCAGTTATCCACGAATACTTTACGCTATTTTTTATTATACCTCCAATTCTGGAAATAAATTACGCACTAAAAACTTAGCAATAATTTTTGTCGTGATAAATCGAGAGGGTATAATAATATTGCTACTATAGTTACGAGAATTATTTACGTTTTTGTCGCGTCCATGTCCGTTGTTGCATTCAGTCGTTTCCTTGACAACCTTTAAAGCTCGGCGAGCTTTAATCGCCTGTTTTTGCACGCTCAGGCGTGCTTTAAATGGCGATTCTGATGCAGGTATAATAAAAAAGTTGTTTCAACATGTATTCGTCCTGTACATGTCCAAAGACGAACCTAGCTAGTTACAATTTAATCTACTTAAAATTAAGGTTGTGAAGTGTTAATTAGTACTTATATACTTTAGCATTGAGTTAACATACGATAAGTTGATATTGAAAGATTTAAATAACGGCCTGTTTGGGGGTCGATTTTCAAATTCCGTCGCCCCCCCATTTTTATGCACTGAATTTATCGACCCCTGAGAGATCGATCTCGACCCCAAGGGGTCGATATCGACCACTTTGGGAATCACTGTTATAAGCGAAACGTAACCTATTTAATAAAAATGTTGAATTTTTGAAATTGACTAATACTAATTTTCTTTTTCAAACATACTTTTTGGAAATTTAATCGAGTAACTTCATTAAAAACCAATTTTAGCTGATTGTTCTCCATAACTTAACTTTAATTACATTCTTTCTTCTATGAAAAAAGATCATTTCTAGAAGAGTTTTGCCTCTGGTGTGATTACACAGTGAATTACTGTGCTTTATCACTTCTCAGGAAGCTCTCTATGAAACTGAGAGAACCGTTGAGTTCTCTTATTTCAACCACGACACGGCCCAATCCCGGAAATTATTCGTTACAAAATAAAAACGGCCGTAAGAGCCTCCGAGATTAAGTTGTAAGATAATAATTATCCGATATTCACAAAAAATACACATTTGTCTGTCAAAAAAGTATCTAGAGTTAATACAATTTTGGGAAAAGTGCTGTACGTTACGTCTTTCTTTTACAGCTTAGTCACTGATACAGTAACCACACGTCTTAAACAGTTACTTCACAACGAATGTTTTATAACCGCCACAGTAATGTTTGAAAAAAGGTGTTCTCTGAATGCTGGCATATTAAACAGCATTCCTTGCATCTCTTGAATAAATAAGTTCACTCGCTGCATCAAAATGAAATATCTCAGAAAACAAATAATAATAATAATAATTTATTGAGCATTTTCAACAGAAATACATTCATCTAACAATTACATTTGCAAATTTGATAACATTTCATAGAATCGTCTTATACGAGATAAATGAACTCAAAATAAGAACATGAAGTATTCCTATTGCGCTCAATGTACCTACATAAACGAATTGGAAAAGTGCCATAAGCACTTGTCCGCAATCTAAAAATTATATCAAGAAAAACTAATAGGTATTTAACGTTTCCTGAACGAGTTGTATACAACGATTGTTCTACATAACTACAGTTATATTTCGATGCGCGGGGATTAAGCACCGATTAATCATACGACTTAGTACTTCTTCAGGAATATCTTTCACAGCCACAGTTATTGTTTTTTGCGTACAAAAGTAAGTTTAGTAATGAAATTCGTATTCTGGGGTTAAATAACTTGCTGCACAATAGAAGAAGCACCTACGACCTATGCTTTTTATGAACAGTGAAATTATACATTTTTTATTTGTATTGCTTCTCATAACTCTCTCATTTTGAGTTTTATTAACGAAGGAAAGAATATTTTCATTAACGTAATGATTTAGCGCAGACATTGTTGCCGTATGTTCAGGACACCCCATTCGTTTTATAACTGGTTCGTCGGGTATTGCTTATCCCTTCGGCAAACGACTTTTATTATCCTGTTTTGAGTGGTTCGTAACGCGTTCATAACATAGTCTCGTGCACCACCGCAGTCTATAATTCCATGAAGTAGTATAGATTCCACAATTGCATAGTATACAGTACGTAGCTGAGCTTTGTTTAATACCGGTCAGAGTTTCTACAATATGCACGACATATACATTAATTTATGCAATACATAATCGACATGGTAGTCCCATCCAAGGTGGCAATTACAATGCCAGGATATTTAACTGAGATAACTAATTCAATTTTTGGGCAGTCGCGACACACAGTCTTCTTCTTGAACGTATATCTAGTTAAACCGAGGTTAACTGTCCCGATAGCAACCGAAAGCTAGTGCTTGTGTTTTGTTTTCATATTTAACGTGGCACGAAGCTATAATGGATTGGGAACCTGGTTATGAACGACTAAGAGGCTGGCCGCGAGAAAGGTGGAAGGATTCCGTGCTGCAGAACCTTACTACAATGTCTGTTACAAACTGGACAACAATGGTAATAGATAGGAAGCGGTTGACGAAAATCGTAGACGAGGCTAAGACCCACAAAGGGTTGTAACGGCGAAAAAATAAGTAAGTAATTGGCACGGAACCAGGCTCTAAGTATGGAAACTCTTTGAGCTCTTTGCACAACATCTTCCCATGTTACACCTCTGAAAAGTATGACAGGGTCATCTGCATAGCTTATAATCTGACTTTGAGTCTCTATATTAAAGTTATGGTTTGTCAGGACATTTTCAAGTCTTATGTATGTATGAGTTACTTATCCATAGCTTTATTTAATATTTGTCCAATAAATTTAAGTATGCATCAAGGTTTATTCAAACCGTCGCACAGCTGCGCTCTGGCCTTGAGCCGTCTCGCTTGCACGTGACCTGTTTTCGTCTCGTAATTATTGCGAAGCTTGGCTTTTGGAGTGCTTTCGGCAGTGAATTTAAAACGGCAGCCTATAAGAACAAGTGAGAGATTTTCGCTCCATCGCAGTCTGTCTGTTTGCGCCCGGCCAGCTTCTTGCCGATCGGCAGGGTAGCGTGATGCGAATTGAGTTAGTCAGTGTTGGGAGTTAGTTGCGAGCAATTGGTTTCGGACCTGGTGCAGCTACTGCGAGCGGGTCCTTAGTGTGTGGCTTTGTCGCGTGAGCGCCCTGTCGAGAGAGAGTTTTTAGCCGTTGAAGCGGCAAGTCGTGTGTGCAGTTTTGGTGCTGCTCCTTTCGTCGACCGACTTCCCGTAGTCTCGAATGCCATGAAGACAATTTTCCACTAATTAGTTGGGATCATAACCACGAGGACGTGCAAAAAATGTCTCCCTGTCTTCTTTTCCCATGGGCCCCACCGCATCAAGCCCTGTAGGGTATCCCGGAGTATGCGTCATCCACGAGTACAGCTGCGGCGTTGCGGCTTTCCTGCGCTGTGACGCGAGTTCCTGCCACCGACCTTGAAGACCAAGCAAAACTGCAATAAATAAGGTAGCGTGTATAGAAGTTAGCTCTTAGATAGCTGCCAGGTGCATGTAATATTTGTACTCTTTTGCTTTGTGCGCTAGCTTGCGTTAAAACTGTGCGCTATGATATTCTCGCACTAAATTAAATGATAGTAACCCATTCTGGGCCCGTATTTATAGTCATGTTCACCTACTAAATTAAATTATAGTAACCCATTATGGGCTCGTATTTATAGTCATATTCTCGCACTAAATTAAATGATAGTAACCCATTCTGGGCTCGTATTTATAGTCATGTTCACCTAATAAACTAAATAATAGTAAGCCATTCTGGGATCGTCTTTATAGTCATGTTCACGTACTGAATTAAGTGATAGTAACCTATTCTGGGCTCGTGTTTGTAGTCCGAGATACCGTTTTCTTTCTACTTTGTACGCTGGAGGACGTCAGTACCTGTGTACATAAATTTATGTGTTAGGCCAATAGATCGGTTTGTTATATGTTGTCTTGTGTGTGTGTCTGTGCATGCTTATTTTCAAGGTTTCAAGTTATTCACTGTGTAAAATTGATGTGACGTGGAACCTGGAAGAAATTGTAAGCATCACAGGTAGGCCAGGGCGCTCGTTGTTGCAGTGCTGGGAGTCGTGAGACTGCACATCGATTCTACTATATCCCGTTTAGTGTTTGGGGTTTTCCAAGGTGAGAAGTTGAAAGGTAGGCTCATTTGTTTCCCAGTTTCTCTATAGACTTACTTTCGCATTTCCGTTCTTATTGATGGAACTGGGTGGCGCTCATTCTAATTTATCACTGTTTACCGTTCATGAGGCCGTTGCCCGTAGGTTATCTCGTGTTAAACCACCCCTTGCTTCACTGAGTCTAGTCGGCACTTCTTGTTAAGGGCAGGGCAATGGTCCTATGTGAGTCATTGTCCCAATTTTGAGTAATACCGTCCTCACTGGCCGTCTACCTTTTTCGTGACTTTTTTATGAGCTGCCGCGGTGTCGGTAGAGTCGATTTTGACTTGTAACACATTTATGCTAATTACAAAAAGTATCGGCCCTAATACATCCTACCGAAGCCGGTTGACTGAGATGATCTTGAATTTTTACTAGATGAGATCTTTACGATAAGTAATATTTTAATAGACGATGTACGTTAGCTCGCAAACCATTGTTTTCAAGTATAACTAACAAGGTTTCGTGATTTAATGTGTCAAATGCGTCGTTATCCAGTCCATGCCGGAAGCTTTGTTAGTTTTCAGTTGATTAATACATTTTTTTTCTAATTTCGACATCGGTCAGAAACATGGAACTTAAAAACCGACGTATATTTACCGGATTTTGTGGATATCAGTTAAAAGAGATGCAAGAATGGCCCCAATATTTACAAAATAATCATTAAAAACAGTAGCAAATCTCGTACTTTTCAGAGATCTCTTCACGGTCTTTACTTATTTTATTTGACTTTGGATTTATTATCTCAAATGGCATTCCACATTTTCATTGAATCGTGGTTTGCTTTTCGTATTTTCGAAGCATGATAAGCAGTCTTGGCTTTGTTTATGATAGAAGTTAGCAGGTTACAGTATTGTTTAAACTTCACATTCAAAGATTCGTCTAAGGGGTGTTTTTTACGCGCTAGTAAAGAGAATCACGAATTTTTATCGATCGAATTATCCCAGGAGTAATGCAAGGCTTTTTTGATGCTGGTATTTTGTTAAGACCAGTTTAAAATTCCGCAGTTGCTTTTCAAATATCCGCGCTTTACAGCATCTTTTATTTCATATAGTGACAATGCCGCGCCCCCTTTTCAAATTCAAATACCGACACTTCCCGCTCGTTTTATTATAAAACTGTTTTGATCGCTCACACGTATGGGACCCAACATATGTTCTACAACGTCACGTAAAAACTAAACTGGTGATTTAAACCCCGCCCTACAGTAAACCCGACGCCACATGTTTATGACGGCGTACGGCTTTTTGGCTCGAAGAAGCGATTATAATATTGTGTTAGAGCGAATCAGTCCCATGAGAGGGACAGGAAAAGCAATACCAATGCTTGTCGCTACAAGGATCTTCAGGAAAACCCGGCCTTTTGGGAGTTCGTTTAATAACGTCGTTTTGACGGCCAGTAATCTGCGCTGTCCTTTACCCATCTGCAGAGACTTCGACGAGCCGGTGTGACCTTTTGGCAGCATGAATCTGCAACATTGCCGGATATCATTTAGATACTGTGATCTACTGTTTTATTATGTGTGTAATTTAAAGCGTCTGGGCGACGCACTTGTGTTGACATTAAAGTGACGTAATTTTATACGTGGCTCCATATTTGGAGCCGAGGCATGTTACCTAATTTTAGAGTAAATTTTCATTATTGTTGCGTCATATCATACAGAATTGTTGTGCGGCTTGTTCACCACTGTTATTTCAATGTAACCAATGTGTTTTTGAGTCATACCTATCGCTGTTAAGTAAATTATAGATTTACTAACCCCTTTTACAACTATTCATATCAAACACCTACATTCTTAGATTTTAATAGATTTGCATTCGTTACAACTCCCTGAACTTTTATTTATGATACGTATGTGTTTATGTACATATGATATATTTTTTGGATGGCGATGCTAGCAGGCCCACCAAGGTAGGTCTCCAAGCAGTCTGAAAGTCGCAAAACATTGTCGAAATGAAGCGTCGGTCCTCTGACTTCAAATTTCTACGAGGTCATTTTCCCCCCTTATTTTGATTACAATCAACCCCTATTGTGACAGCATCTCGCTCTAAAATACGTTGTGTTGATCCGAACCCTTCCTGAGCAAATAGCAATCGACTGTTACAGCAAGTTGAGGCTTGATTAGAGCGAAGTTTGCCTTTTTGAAGATTAGTATGTCCGAACGACCCATTTAGACTATCCCAAAAGTACTTTAAGGTCGTAAAAGTCGTTTTGAGCTGTAAAAGTTTTTATCATGTTTTTCTCTATATGCTCGTTGAATCTTGTTATGAATTTTGAGGCAGCCGTGTCTGCATCTGTTGACCCAAAGATATCCCTCCGTTGTTCCATCGAGATGGTACTCACAAGTACTTAGTAGTCCGTCTTCACTTTTTCAATAAGCGTCATAGATTTTGTGGGTGGCGTTTTGCCCGGCAGGTACACGATAATTGCATAATGGCTAGTGATACTCGTTTCAAGTATTCCAGCAATTACATTTTGCGGGAGGTTTTTGGTCCTGATAAAAGCGTGATCGATACACGTTCGTGTATGTCTTTGGACGCGAGTAACGAGTTTATTGCCGAGACAAATCCAAGCTCACTAAAGTCTTTTACATATTCCAGCGCAATAGTATTGGTATCCATCATGTTAATTTTGCAGTATCCAATAAACAGTATCTCATCAGAGTCTATAGAGCCCATGTATCTATAAATACTCTTTACGAAATCCCGTGGATCGATAGTATGCAGTCGGTACACTGCTACCATAGTAATGAGTCCACTGCTTGGTTCAGACTGCATTTTAATTTGTAAAACATTTATCTGACCTACTTTATCTACGTGCGTGACCAGTATCGAGCTGCATACAAATACCACTACTCCGTCGTTCTGGTTAACTCTTCCGTTGTTGTACAGTATTACATATCCTTTAATCTGATAAAATCTAGTGTCCACGACGTTCCAGGTCTCAGAACAGACTATGAGATCAAACTTATTTTGATACATCTCAAAGGACGAGTAGTTTTTCAAAATGTTTGTTTAAGCTTCTAATATTTATATCAATAGCAGTTATTTGCTTACTTTTCGAGATTATTTCCGCGCATTCTTCGTGGTTTTGAAATTGTAAGGTGTTTACGTTGTATCCCTTAAAGTCCGTTGCGAAATTGAAAATGTTTCACTTATTTTGGATGGATAGTTCGTTTTGAAAACCAGGTACTTGTTGCGTGACTTAAAGGATCCGCGTTTTCCGCATTTGCAGCGTGAAAGATGTCTCTGTTTGATTTAAATCTCTGATTTGCTCTTTCACAGTTAATGCACTTGTGTTCCCGCTTTTGGTTACTTTTTATTACAGTTTTTAGCCACGTGGCTACCGGCGTAGTACTGATAGGCAACCTTCTTGATGCCACGGCCATACCCACAGCACCGAAGGCACCTTTTCAAGTCTGATGTGTCATAGACCGTGCCAGCCTACATACACTCTCTTCCTTTATACAATTTAGCATAGATGCGAGCGTCGAACTCGACAAAAGCAGTGAAGGGTGTTCAAATTCTTTAAGTACTTTCTTATCAAGATTTCCTCTAGTTCTTCTCGCTCGCACTCTTCTTTAATTCCAACAATTTTTCGGCCTCAACAGCGCACTTGTTTCCAAACTTTCGCTCCAACTCTTCAGTGATAATTTGTACATTCAGGGCTCTCACATTTTATTTTCAGTCCGCCGTTGTTCAGCTTCTTCACGCCGATTACTCTTGTATTAGACTTTTTGCTATCTATCGAGGCTTTCATCCTCCTTCAGAGTCTTCAGAGATTTCTGTGCTGTTTTTGATTTAAACGATGATTGACCGCGCTTCCGGTTTTGCAGGTTGCAGAACCGATACTCCCAACCCTGCTGACGCGCAACGCTTGCGTAAGTCGGTTTATTCCAGCTCAGTCTCTCGTTTTTTCGACTAGAAGTGCATTTTTATCTTTAATTTCTTTAACCAGATCCTTCAATGTTTTCATTCCTGTACTCGCCGCACTCCTCGCATGCATCCTCAAAGTTGATCAGCTCGGTCGGTGGTCGGGTTGGTAAGGTTAGAATATGTCACTTTTCCAGTCCTTCTGACTTCCCTTTTTACGTTTTGAGAACGTATATTTCACTTTTTATAGTTGCAAGCACATTTTGCAACACCAATATTATCTGCCATTGGAGTTATGTTGGCGTGCAGCAAACAACAAACAAGTTGTCCACTACATCTAGATTTTTGACTAGCTTTGAGCAGCTAGTGTGATAAAGTACGTTGCAAACGATGCACACGTAAATTCTGGCCGGTTTTGCCACGTACAACACTTAAACGACGCCTTTACGTCGCTCTTCTCTAATTTTCCCTCTTTAATGTCAACGTTTTATTAACACGAAAATTAATAAAAAGATTTGTCTGGGGTCAACTCTTGGGGCGATTTTGGCTTAATTTTAGCTGTTTAATTTTGATTTAGCAAATCAGTATAGCGATGTTTTTCGTGTAGTCAAATTTCCATTGAATAACTTTCTAAATTACAGGTTACAGAATCTAGATTGAGACTCGGTGAAAATCGGAACTAATGTTAGAATCTAGTAATTTCCAAGTTTCGTATTGGTAACATTTTTACATCTATCATATTGACATTAAATTCTTAACCTTATTTAAGCTAAATGACACAATAAATCAGAGGCGTACGCAACACTGCGGTATGGTGCATTATCAGTTCTTGAATGTTATAAGGATTGCGGAAATAATGGTGTTCAGTTGAACAACCATGCTCTGCCAAACCTTCTATCCCAGCAACAACAATTTTCACACTTTAAAACACAAAGAATCTGTCATATGACGTTAGTCACTACGCAAACGAAATCCCTCTACTCACCGTTACCGATTATTTGTCATTTAAAATGTAACCAAACTTTGTATGTTTGACAACTTTCCACATACTGCCAATTCATCAAATATGATCACAGCGCCTTTCATAACCTACCTTGAGACTCAATCTAGTTTCTGCTTAGAACAGAAAATAAACAGGAAGCCGCATTTGTAAGAAATCCGTGCGACCGCGATGGGTTTTCAAAATGGCGGATGGTTGTTTCCTTTTGGCAGTGGCGTATCATATCGAGAGGGTGCATGTGCAGCAAACAATTTCAACAGTTTTATTAAGTGCACTTTACACTATGTGATTTATGACTACATGTGAGTTTGTGTGTCTTCAGTCACTGTCTATAATTTAAATTGCTTCCTCAGATTGTGTGATTACAAATAATGACCCCATTATACGTTCCCTTCTATGCCCATGACTATTGTTGTGTACAAGTGCGTATGACAAGTGACATGTTTAGAGAAATTATCTCTCTATTTGAAATGAAAAGTAATATTAATACTTACTGATGGAATATAATGCCCAAAGTCCTGGTATTTGAGGTCTGAGAACAGCCAAAATTAGTCTCAAACTAACTAAAACCCACAACTGTCAAACCGGTATCACACCTCATTAGTCATATATGGGTTTTCAAAATGGCCGTTTCCGTCGCCTAGATGTTACAGCCCAGTTAAATGAAATGCACTTTCCTGTCTATTTTCTGTTCTGAGAGTTTCTGTGACCTGTATCATGCCAAACTTACGTGAAACTAACAAAGTAAGGATATGTAGAGTAGGTAAAAAAAATGACCCGAATGTATTAATCACGATCAGATACAGCAGTGATGCCAAAACAGTATAAAGAATAAAGAGATGACATAAGAAATTCTATTAGAGTAAATACGTTAAATAATATACCGAGTGACTATAAATGATTGAAATTTTTTTTATTAGGTTGGCACTGTTTATGTTGGTGGAACTGTAAGTCTATGTCAAATGCGAGGTTAGCAGGTTAGGTTTTGCGTCAGTTTTGACATAGAATGACGCAAAACCTAACCTGCGAACATTGAATTTGACATAGACTTACAGTGCCACCAACATAAACAGTGCCAACCTAAGAAAAAAAATTTCAATCATTTATAGTCACCCGGTATATGGTATATTGTCAATGTACGAGTGCATTCGAAATTTGCTGACAATATAACTGTAAACAAGTTTATCTCTTAATTTTATACCGAATTTGATCCAATTAACTGTGCTAGTAGTTTTTTACAATAATTACTATATTGGTTTATCAGCTCAATGAAACTAAGTTTTCAAAAACAGGAATACTCCGTGGTATTTTCTAAAAGATGCAGATCGTGAGAATCTAAATTTGTCACTGAATGTGCTCGTAGGCCGCCCTCAATCTCAGGTAGGCTTTAATCCCTATTGCGTTGCTAATTAGACGATTTGCGTTATAGGACCGTTATGAAACATTAGGACACGTTAGGAAGCACTAGAATTCGCTAAGTTCGTTTCACTGCATGCTGAATTTGCTCTGGAACATCTTAGCTGTCAAATCCAGAGTTCATACGCGCTTGGTTCCCGTCCTTCGATGCATCCTGGTTTAGCGACATCATACTGTCCCGGACAACTATAGTCTTAGCTGTGTTAGTACATTAGCTCTACTTTAGAATGTTTATAATTAATTAAGAGTTGTGGGTAAGATAGTACCAATGAAAGTTTCATTTGTAGCGCCTAAAGCAGCCAGCAAAGATATTTATATATGCTATTGTTGCTAAGTGCTGTGTTTTATATTTATAAGATTTGCGAAGGCCTATCGACAGACTTGCGCTATACTTCTCAGGTTAGAGATTAGTTTTTTTGCCAGTATTATGATTATAGACATTGATACTACTAGATGCGCAATTCCCCTTTGCGCCAACATTTCAATAATTTGCCTTTATATTTAGTTTTGATCATTTTATTGCTTGAACATAGATTTTGCTTATTTTATTAACATGTAACCCGTGGGTCGTTTTGCATCCAGCGACCCAGTATAACCTGTGTACCCACCATTTTATATTGTAACATTTATCCCCAAGACTTTCTTTTTGAATCAACAAACCTAGTTTAACTTTAATGCGCCCGAGACGCTGTTATTTTATTTAACTGTATTCAAGCATTGCTATTATTAAAGCCTGGTATATTGTTTTATTTGATCCAACCGATACCTGCTCGTTTTTTTAGAGTGCAAGCAAGAATCCGTACACAGTAAGTGAATTTTATTTAAATTGTAAGTTCCTGTTCTTTTTCGTGGTTGATGACTGGCGCCCTTTTGTATTTTACTTCACTTTATATCATTTATTAACTTTAAGAATCATCGCCTAATCCTCGCCCACTATAACAATCACCGAGAGGGTTTAAGCTAGTCCGGGTTGTGCATCATACCCCATATTCTCCAATATACCATCATACTTTGACTGCACTCAAGGTATTCGTATAATGGCTAACTCAGCAGATCAGCATTCTTTTGTTTGTTCCTACACTGTTGTTACTGTATTGACAACTACACTATATTCTCTTTTCAAGTATGAAATCTTCTTATAGCATTATTTGCAAGTAAACTCCTACTCGTCTGTATTTGACAATTAGTAAAGACTCTTCCTGTATGAAACTAAAACCTGCTTTCAAAATGTGGCTAAAATGTAGATATCGAGTTGTCTCTTTATCCCAATTTTCTTTTCCTAAGAGTCGTGCCTTATCTGAACATACATTTACGATTTTAATTTCTGTTCTATCTTTGCACATTGCTTATGATGCCACCGATGGCTTTGCTTAATCAAAGGTTCCGTTGTTTTGGAGACGTCCTACCACCACCTATTGAACAAGTAACCCCTCTAAGCCGCCATGATGCTTCAGTTGAATCTAATTGCAAACAAAAATACTTGCATTAGAATGTCAGCGCAATCATGTGATTGTTTACTAGTTTTATATCCGGTACAGTCTTTATGCACATTGATTTGCGTTAACGTTCAATCATTTGCTATTAAATATGTATGAATATATTGTCAATATTTCGTAACATAATTCATACAGTTCCTCTCTACTACATGCAGGCTATTTCAGCTTTTCACTCACTCTGGCAAATAAACCAATTTAAATGTAAACTTATATGACATAAGTCGCCTGGCATTTCCATAAAATAAAATCGTATGTATCACGCGACGACATCAACGAAGAGTGAATGTCCGAGGACACTCTTGGCGATTTGTTCATATTCTCACAAAGCCAAATAACTTCCATCCACGCAGTAGAATTACTATCGTAAAACCTTCACATTTCTATGCTAAAACCGCAGTACTTTAGTTTTGTGAGCTGCCTCTTTAGCATTCAGAAATCCGTCGTCAACTCTGCTTGGTTACACTACTACTAGCCCATGCAATTTTCCGGTTCGTCACCCTAGGGAAGCTTTTTTTCATGAAATTACATTAGAACCCAGGCGCTCACTACACATGTTTCCCCATTGTAGTGTATTTTCAAGCGATCTTGAATTAGGGATGACTTAGAGTTTGTGGGGGCAGCGGCGGTGATACATATTGCATGCGCCACACATTCGTGAGGAAGTTTTTGGTACTTCGTTCGAGTCGAGCGCGACCAGCCAACCCAACAATATGTCAAACAGAACTCGCAACTAACTTCTTCCAGCTCAAATGCGGGCTGGCATTCGCATACATGGGGAAGTTTGATTAAACAATATTTACGTTGCGAAGTTCGCAGGGACATTTGAATGATTCCAGCTTCCAACGTTCGTCGCAGGGGCGGCTTGGATCACGATGGCGGTGCTAAATTTAACTTTTTTTACATTCGGGATGAATCCGTCCAAGGCGCGTGGTCGGGGATTTATTGACAAGCCTTTTAGTATGCAGGCGGCTAGCTCGAACTATATATAGTTCGCCCGTTCCGGGCGTATAAATGATATTAATTACTTAGGACGTGATATGCAAATTTCGGAACCGACAAACTTGCAACTCGTTAAGTAACTTGGATTACGAAGTTGGAGTCATCGGGAAGCCAGTCGATACTCGCCGTTTGATGCTTCTTTTTCTTCTGACATGTATTGGAAACTTACTCCGCTACTTTATTCTACAAAGCGTGGAGAATTGCAAAGAGAAATTACCAACAGTTAGAAGCGACAGAAATGGATGTACTCACAAGATCAGCAGGAATCCCGCGAAATGTTGGCATAACAAATAACGCAGTAAAAGAGCGGATGAATATCGAAAATATAGTTGCAAAGGATATTAAAGCCAACAATTAATATGGTATGGCACGTGGAAGACTTTCAAATATAGCTATACGCTGAATACCACTACAATAAAGAAAAAGAAAACCGACAAATTATAGTGATCCGAAAAACAATTTAAGAGAAGAACGGTACACACAACATAAGCATATATTTGTACATTGAAGATGGCTTATGAAATTGACTTTGATAATTACTTGAAATTTAGTTACATTCCATATCGCCAGCGTGGTCGAGCGGTTAGAGAGCTCGAGTGCGGTGCTATGGTAGGGGGTTCAATTCCCAAATATGGGAACTGGCAGGCGGCCACAGTTGTAGATGAAGGGACAGTAAGGTAGTTGTCGAAGGCGTGACGCCACCCAGTACGCCGTTAACGGTATGCCAGATGACTGGGTTTCGGAAAAGATATTTCGGCGTCCCTGAACTTTACTTATATTCCATAACTCCTTTACACCAGGAGTATGAAATTTTAATTGTGTAACCTACCTCGTATCAAATTGGTTCAGTTTTACTACGCTCATGGGACAGCGTTCGCAGAGTTTGCGTACTCTTGTCCGCACTTAGAGAAGTCATTAAAACTAACTTAACCAGCGCGGGAAGCGTAGTCTAAGGAAAGAACGCAGACGGGGCAGAAGGGTAATCTAAACGAACTTGCCCTTTACACAATGTTACGTACATCATCTGCGTGATGCGCACACCATCGAGTAGTACTTAGGCCGAACACATGTACAGGGTGCTACCATTGATTTACATAAAAAACTTGGTTAATTTTTACAGAATGACTAAAAGAAGACATAAAAAAGCAATTTAAATAAGAGACGGTAGGAAAGCCCATTTTTATTCTTGCTGTTGTTCATTGGGTTTAGATATTTAATTACCCCATAAGCGTCTAACTATCAACTTTTCCTTTAGATTTTATATTTGCAATTCTCCGTCCCCCGATTCTTTGAGGGTTTTCCATGCTCTACTAGCTCTAGTATTTCCGCTGCATTCATTTACTTCTTTGCATTTGTCCCTCCATGCATAATTTTTTGCGTGTAACACAGTTCTCTTCACTTCTCTGTCTAATCTCTCATACACTATTCTATGTTCAGAGTCATTAGTGTTTAACCATTTCACCTATACTTTCTTTTTCCTTGATATTAAATCTTGTACTTCTTGGGTTCGCCAGGTTTTCTTACTTTTATTTATAATGCTTTCGCTAATACCTTGACTGACAGCATCGTGTGAAGCCTAGAAAAATGATTTAATTAGCTATTTACGTGTGATGAAAATGGCCGCCATTATTAGCAATGCATATATGAACTCCTCTTAACAAATATAAGTAATTCAAAAACCAATCCTTGTGGTGCATGTTTCCGTACATATTTTGGTCGGTGTCTAATACACAACATCTCAAAAATAAAAGCCTTGGAAATTGAGGTCAGGCTAGTAGGCGACCAGCTTTGCGTGCTTTAATTCTGATAACCACTGACGAACTTCTAATCTACAGAGAAGTAGAGCTCAATTTTGCAAGAATTGAGGTAGTATGATATCAAAAAGATAAGACAAACCATTTTGCAATTATTTTATGAGTTGGGTTGGTAAAATAACAGATCCCAAGATTTTAAAGTGTTGCTGGGAATGTTTAATGATGATTTCGTGAGAATACTCAGTTATGATATTTTAAATTTTTAAAACAGCCGCGGTAGAACTTCTTCTTGCGGCCACCTTGGTGTAATTCAGTCCTGTACACTCTGGCTCACACTAAGTGGGTGTTGCGCTTTGGAGTTGAGCGACTGAAATTTAAAAGGGAAAAAGAGGTCGGCACTCGAAAAAAGCGGGCATGCTGTCAGTTAATACCGGATAAGCCTATGGCTTCCCCATCAAACTTTACGTAACGGAGAGTCGTGTTCCGTGGTCATTGTTATTCCGACGCCCTCCAGACTACTATGTAAATCTTTACTATTCTCAACCCCAATTCCCTTCGATGTCGAAGATCGCCATCTAGCCACCTTCCCCGCATAACCAGTCGCCCTGGACGCCCTCTATCGCTACAGGGGTTAATTTTTCCCATTTTCAGGTGCTAGGCAGGTCCTCGCACAGATAATGGACGCCTCCGTCGTGTAAAGGAACCGCAGGCTAATAACCAGATTAGAAGTTGTACTTAATTGTGATCCAAGAACAGTGCGTAGACAAACAGTGCTTCTTCGGATTCCAAAAGACTGAATTTTAATTATGTGAACTCTTAAGCCAATGTATAAAATATAAAATAATTGATTAATGTGTCATTACGAAAGTATCGGATAGATTTAAAGTCAGATGTTTAATACCCATCAAGTCTTGCGCTATAGCGTTCTAATAGAGCTGAATTAATAAGCCCTTTCGGGCTACAACTTTTTAAATAATTGAGCCGACGCTTGCTGGTGTAAACAAAAATTTCTGAGTTAGACCTGTACATAGTGACGTCACTTATGGTGCTGTTAATTCTGAATTTTTATGTTTCAGATCGCTGAGTTTAATGTAATATGTGTATTCAATAGAACGACAATTTTACTGATGCAATTTAGGTGATAAAACCTCACGCTTGTCAAAAGCCAGATCGAGGAATTATAATCGAGTCAGCGCTAGATTTCTCTGAAATTGCGAAATATTGAAACTAGGCTATCTGGTCAAGAGCCAGAGACCACCAAGCTGCACTATATTACCATTGCTATAATATTTAATATTTTTCCTCTATGTCTGTATCTTTTGTTGTTAATCTGTTATATCGTCATATTGATCTTTGCTAAAAATCTATAACTAAGTTTTTGAGTGGTAAATTTAGCATAAAAATAAGAATCCATGAAAGGAACTTTATTCAGAAGCTTTTTAGTATGCAATCGGCGAGCTTAACACGAACTATATATAGAGTGTCCCATAAGGTATCTGCCAAACCTCAAGGGTGTATTCCTTTAATAAGTCTAAGCCGAAAAGTTAAATTCCTCCAGGACACCCTGTATAGATCCCGTTCTGGCACTATAAATGATATTAATTACTCGGGACGTGATATGCAAATTTCGGAACAACAAACTTGCAACTCGTCAAGTAACTCGGATTACAAAGTCGGGGGCGTCGGGAAACCAATCGATATTCGCCGTTAATTGCGAAAAGTAATTTTGGCCCAATCGGGCGGCGGTTACTTTTCACTTACTGAAATTTTGCAAAGCAGCGGCCCGAGTTTATTTACCGAGATCAAAGGACCCCGAAGAAATAGCGGCGAGTTTTTGCGTGCTGCGATACGAAGCGTCCCCGCTTTGATCTCGCAAACTGGATTAGGTCGGGAAAGTTGTGCGAAAATTATGAAACTCCTGGAACCTGAAAGCCCGCTCCTGGCGAGCGGCACATCCTTACGGTAGGTAAGGGATGTATTCCTGCAATTAGCAGTAGTCCTCGCCACAATGGGGGAAGAATATTAATGACAGTTACAGCGCTGTTGTCGGAGATACTCCGCTAATGCTCTTCTAGTGAGAAGTACGCCACCAGCATTAACAATAAACCTCCGAAAATGGTCTTGTTTTGGTCCGCTGCTATTCAAGCTCCCGCACTTAATCCTTGACCTATTAAAAGGACAAAAGAATACAGGTCCCACGCTTACATGATCTAAAGATTGACTATTTTTCACTATAACGCTCTTGATGCAACTTCATACATAAAGTGTTAAGTTAAATCTGACATCAAAAATAAACGGGATGTAATTGCAAAGTCTATCTCGACATGCACAATTACACGCTCGGAGTGTATAATTTAATTTACTTTTAAGTTTCGTATCTCGTTCGTGCTCGCAACTTAAATGTTTCGTTGAAATAAATCAACTTTGCTATTAAGAGGATAACAGAGCGTCACTAAACCGAATTTAGAATCCGCCTTGGCGCATTGTTCTGGTGATATATGGTTTCCTAAGATCTCTTTGAATGCTGGAGGCCTTCGATAATCCCACGATTTATACTAATTAAGTTCGGTTTTCCGATACGAACGCAGGATACAGCGAAGATATAGGCACTGATGGGAGGTCTACAGAGAGAAGTAATACAAATAAGTCAAAACTAACTAAAAAAATTGCCACTGGAAGACAACCGAAATATGAAAGAGCAAAGGAAGGGATTGGATAACAAACAAGAATGAGACTATTAAGATAATATCAAAGGCTTTCAAGAGTATTATTATTATTAAAGGAATAATCTCCGGGATTACACGGTGCCATTTAGTAAGAATGCGAATGAAACTGATGCTGTTATATCGAATAAACAAAATAAAAAATGTCATTAAGAAAATATGTGAAGCAGTTTCCAAAATAAAAAATATTTAATGAGATTGAAGCTGGACTTGACCTCATTTCACCTGAACTCAGTAACATTAATTACTAATCTTTTGACAGACAGGCAACTGATACGTTTGTGTATCTTGTAATAGTTAGATATATTTCAATGTACATAGATTTAACTTAGGCGCCAATGCGCTTGCATCCAAGCGAACCATTCGGCCGTTTCGTTTGTGCAATGGCTTTAACAATATGCCGTGTTTTAAAGCAGAACAGTAACATTACGGGCGACATGCTCCTACAAAATAAGAGTCATTCGTGATGAAACACCTGCAGTGGACACTTGCGCCCCGAATTGCTTCAATGTCCAAAAGAGTGTGTCAGTGCAAGTCGCAGAAATAACGCACCGGCTTCAAGAGCTGATTTCCGAGCCGTCTCAGCGTAATGTCGGAGGCCCTGAAAGTAGCAGTTCGCATGCAAGCGGTCAGCGTCCACAGCGAGACGACACAATCCCTGGGAGAGGAGACAATAAAAATCCAGCAACTTGGAGAAGCCTGCACCAGGCGCAAAAGATAGATTTGCGTACCTATACGAAATTATTCTACGTTGGTCCTTTTTTACCTTTTGAAAACAGCGAAAGTAACAGCTTGCATCAGATTGCACCCTGTTGCGTCATACTGAGCCTCAAACTCGTGAGGCAGGAGCATAATCATATTACATCGCGAGACGCGGACCAATGCATGCAAAGCCGGACTTTCATGCAGTTGAATGTTTGCGTACAAGGACCGTTTTTTAATGCTGTTTAAATGTAAATGTATTTCAGATATAGTAATTTCATTATTATTCGACTTATAAAACTGAGTAGAGCAAAATGTCCGTAGTTTATGTGTATACATTCTTAGTTGACACAGTTGGTCATTTATTTTAGGGTTTCTTCCTATTTTCTTTCTTGTTTTTTGCATTTATTTAAAAATCAATATATGTGTGTTATATTGTGAGCAGAGTGGCTTTGATTTGATTGGAAGCTTAAAACATATATTTTCAATAATACGAGCCATTTCGGGGTCAACTTCCGGAGCTTTATTGCGATTATTTATCTATAACCACGACTGGGAAAAAGATAAAAGTTATCTTGTTGTAAACTGAGCTAGCTGGCAACAAAAGGGTAAGTCGTCGCCTAAAAAATAAACACAACAATATTAAAAATTAATAATAATAAATTATTTAAACCAATCATATGTGCAATAGTAATTAGATGGAGAGAAAAGGCAACTGTAGCAAAGTATAAAATGTTCTTTCTGAAAGAGCTATGACAGAGATATTTTCATAACTACACTTGCAGAAGCATAATCCTGAACCTCAGGCTAAGGAAAGTTATAGAAAATACATTCGAAGAAACACAAAGAAAAATATAATCAAAACCAATGAACGTCACCTTATGTTCATAGATCCAGAAATGTTTACTTTGAAGAATAAACGCGACACATAACGAATTATGGAATATGAAAAGAGAAGAAAATACAAAACTAAACTAAAAAATGTGTCATAAAATGAAAGATAACACAATTCAAGTCTTGTACCTCTGGAGCAACGGGATTACATATATGAAATGAATGGGAAAATTTTTATTCTTTAGCCCTGCGGCAGATCTAAAGAATATGACATCTCACGCGGTCATAGGCTTTAAAAAAATGTAGCATATGCAGCATATGCAGCATGATGAAACAAATAATAATAGCAAGACAACAGATATGGAATCCTGCACTACAATAACAACTGAGCATCGATCTGTTATTATTCGCGTCTAAAAAATTCCACTTTAAAAAAGAAACTCAGCATACGGAAACAAGAAAAGAAGAAAACAAATATCTTCAAAAAAAATTGAGTTAGTTCGGGTGTTCTATAATAGTTTACAATAACTACTTGTCAAAAAATCTGGGCAACAACATAATACACACTTTCGCTTTGTTAAAACCAACAAAGCAAGGTAGGATAAGAATATTTAAAACTCATCTACACCATATAGGTTGCAATCCGCCCAAGTTGTTGCAAACGAAAACAGTACCCTAACATCAATTATATAATATTAATGAAATGGAAATTAATACTATCAACCACCAGATAATTATCAGACCTCGTTCTACATCAAATTGAACAGCTACCCTAGAACTACGACGACTCACTCTTCTCCTCAAAAGTAGTCAGCTTGGAAAGCCACACCCTTATTGCAGTGCTGCTCTCACTTTTCCAAACAATTTTCACACTTAGCTCTTGAAACGGCTGAAATTACAGGGAAGGCTATATGGAGGCTGATGAACTTGACAAAGCCACCAGTCACTGCTGTCGTAGAGATTAGGTCATTTTTTCTTCACTACATCGTTCCATTGTCTCAACTCCTTGTTCACCACCTGACCCTATAGAGCGCACTTATGGTCAACAACAACTTCGTGTTCACAAATAGTGTGCTTTATCTTTGTTTAAAACATAATGAAATCAGAGCAGGCTTGGCAATTCATGTAACAACGTGTAAACTGTAAACAAAACAATTGGGGTAGCTTCTTCGAAAGCGTTGGTTGTAAAATTGCCAAGCAGCTCAAACAATCAAGTTATTTTAGGTGTTAATAAATACCCAAGTTCATTAAAAGTGTTGTTTAATTGAATGATTGTGTCCTGGGTTACTTGTGGAAGTTTTGCCTTGCATTGGGCTTCCGCTTCCGTCCAGTAGAAACTGTGATGTTTTGAGCATATTCTACGAAGATACAGCCAGCTTTATAAGTTCATATTCGAGTGAATAAGAGAACAGCGGTCGTGTAGCACAGCGGAGTACGAAATTTGAGGCCACAGCTTCATTGAAAGCGGTTCCAGAGGTGTTCGAGAGCATCAGCGGTTCACCAGGTTTCACCAGATTTGAGCCTTGCTAACTCCAGGCAAACAACAACGAGTGGCCCAGAGCATCGTGGGAGTTCCAGCGAGGAGCTGGTAGCCCTCTTTCCAATAAAGAAGCCATCAAAAAGCTCAGATTTGCCTCCTAAAAGTGTTAGTTTTGTGAATATGCTTCGTAAGCTTCTCTTAGAGCGTTACTTCCGGTTCGTGCCGTGGGTAGAAGTGCTTTGCTTATGACGCGGAATACTTACATTTCATTGTTATCACATAGCAACAGCGTTAATTACGTGGACATCGAGAAATGAATTAAAATTGTCAGCTTGTTTATGTATTGTCGAAGCAAGGAAACCATTTTGGTTTTGTATTTGTTCCCATCAGTTAAAAATATAACCCAGTTGTCAAATCCCATTATATAAATAGCGATATACAGAGTGCTTACAATTAAATGTTTATTTGAAACTAGGACCTTAAATTGTTATTGATAGCCAAACGTAGTTAATTAGTAATCATAGTAAATTCATATTCGTTTTTTTAATTAGATGTAGCGACCTAACCCTGGGATGAGAGTGAATTAGAATTAAAAATGTAACCATTATTACAGTATTTGCCGGGCCAATTACAAAAAGTCTGGTAGTTAGGGCTGTTTAATTTATTCAAATAATTAAAAATCATATTCAAAGATTCATTATACCCCTTATACGACATCACAATATTTAATGCAATCGTAATCAAGTCTTGCTTATATCATATACCCAGAACTGTAGCAGCTTCGTGAAAACAAAGCTATGGACATCGATGTTATTCAACTAAACAACTATTACTGGAACTTTTTGATCACACCTTGTATACTGTTTAAAGCTTGCAAAATATTTCTTCTTGAATCTCGATATTTTTCTTTTTTTCGGTATATATACCGTGTACCAATCAGGCGATGTTATAATTCTTGATAAGCTTCTACCTTACATAAATAACATAACAATAATAGAATATTTTAATTGAAAAATCTGCCAAGTTTATGAAGAACAAATGCAATGAATGTCATTAACTATGTTAGATTTTATATTCTTGAGGATCTTTGGAGACACACAGTTAAATTTGACTTTGATTTGGCGATTCTACGTATAGCGATCGCATGGAAATTTCTAATTTTATAATGGTTTACAGCTATTAGCATAATTAAAATTTGAAACTGTTCAATTATTACTGTCTTTAAGTGAACCGATAATGATTCCGAATAAAACCAGTAGCAAGTCTATTACGTAATAACGACCTGACTGTCGCGTATGATAAAGTAATTCTAGAAGTGTCCTATCAGAAATATCAGAAAAATGACCTGATAAAAGCAAAAAGGAAAGACAGCGAACTGGAGATAAATGGCAAAATTTAGACCGAGGCACATGAAATGAGTAATTGTAAAGGGATGTATAAACTTAGGTCGAACTAAATACGTACGCACAACAGGTAGCCAAGGGTTGGGGTTAAGACATTTTCAGGTCTAGATGTTCCATTTTTAACATTTATCATGCCTCGCACATTATTGCGACAACGCGTTAATCACCATTTCCACCGCTTGTACTTGCAATTAGAAAGTGTTCAGATGTAAATTCTAATAATAATTTGGCAGCCTTCAGATTTAGATTGAAGGCTTGTCAAAATTAAATGGCGATTTTAAAACATTACAATTTCAAAACGCAAATTTCCAAGCAGCAGCAATCAATGACGAAACAAACCACCAAAGAGTAATAATAGTCATTAGAATTTAAATTTGAATTTTCATATAAAAATATTCTTTTTAAATGACAGCTCATTTGCAATTCAAACATTATTATAAACCACCCCAAAGCAGCAGTTCGTTAAAAAAGCAAACGGCCTCTTCGAAATTTATTTTAATTAGTTGCTAACACCATTTGGATATACATATTTTTTGTATTCTTCTGTAAATTTGATCTTAGCCATATCCGCTTCAACGTGAAATTTGATTTTCGCATGGTTGCGTCCTATGCGGAGATACACTAATCTAAATTGGAAGAAGACACAATTCGGTTCCAGCTTTGTTTTAGGTTTCAAGGAGATTCCAATCGAATTTGTTTCTGTTTTTATCGCGTGATGTTTGTGCTCGGTTCGGTTTTCAGTTCCATATCAGGTGAAATTAACGTTGTTTGTAGTCTCGCTTCCAGTTTCAAATCAAGTCATGTTTCAGTAATATGATATTTTTTACAAAAGTGTTAAAAGCAATAGCAATGCGACAAAACAAAATGGCAAGTTGGAGTTTGTACCTGCAATGAAAACTGCTGTCGACACGAGTATAAATTAGATATCAAACACTAAAAATCGTAAATTACAATTTTAAAGGATCATACTTGAAAAATCGCTATGATTTTATTTGAAATTGTATACTAAAATCATATTAAATCTTTCTGCATATCTGCAGTATGTCGTTGATAGTATTTACTTCAGAATTGTGCTTTCATAATTAATAACGGTTCCCTTGTTCTAGTCAAAAACCCTCCTGTCGTCTTAAATACCCAGCTTGAATTGTTGTACCTATATGTGCATTACATACATGCTATTTACGTACCCGCATCTCGCCTGTAACTACAATACGAAATTCCTCGATTACCACTTCTTTTGTTTACATGAATAATTGCTTTTGCTGGAATTCCTTGTGTACAATTATGAATTTGCTGGTTTTAGTTTGATTTGATTATTTTGTCATTTCTTTGCTTGAAGTAACATTTCCTTTTTAGGCCTTTCAACACAGCAATCGTCTACAACTCTGACTTCTTTTACTCAACTTCTTGTATATCATACGCCCAGTTTTACATATTTTTGTTCCTTATTGGTTTTGATATTCTCTTCTGTCTAAATTCGGTGTAACGTCACCTGTGTATTTGTTACACTCGTTGCAGTTGTTACAGTTGTTGAAGTTTCTAGTATTTCAGCAACGAATGTTGAATATATAGATTATTCGTTTCCAGTTTCATTAAGCTGTTTGTGTACTTCTCTATTTCTTATATTTAGTAATGAAAACAACCAAAACTTGAAGGATATGACAACAGTGGCTAGGATGCATTCTTGTCATACATTTCTGCTATTTGAATAACTTCTTCAATTACGCTTCTTTCACTTAACAGTGTATAAATGTTTTTTTTTTTTGCTTATCGTTAAAGTCTTTCTCTAGAGCACGATTATATATCTAGCCACTCAAAAAAAAATCATGAAAGGCTTTCTTGAAGAAAAATCTTGCAGTAGTCACTGCTATGGAAGGATCTATAATCACACATTATCATGCTTGAAAGTAAATTCGACTAAACGTCCAGCCACATAAAGATAGAGAAAGTTCGGTCTGCCAACAGGTGTTTACTTCAAAGTGCTATCAAATCCCGATTTAAACAGACGAATGCAGTGCTTCACCAAACCAATAATACCAAATCTGTACCCATAAATGACATATTCTTCAGAATAAAACCGCTTCCAAAGCGCAACAAAAAAAATTAAAAAGACGCCTTGGAGCATGGTAAATTTCAATTTCAAACTCAAGAAAATTCCAAAACTAGTAACCGGAAAATGGTTCAACACAAAAGCTATTCCAAAAACTACATAAGCAACCTAATATACACGACCTTTAAAGTTGACAATTGTCAACTCCAAAGATTACCAAAAACTACAGAAACCATTTTATATACACAACGTTTAAAATTCTTCTTCTTTCTCTTATACCTCACGGTGTTGGGTCTCTCATTCATCTCTTAAAGGTGTTCCTTTCTCTTGCCATTCTCCGTATTTCTGTGGTGGTGTTTCCTCTTTTCCTTGCTATTCATATATTGATTCTTCCCATTGGATTCTCGGTCTACCCCGTTTTCTTCTTCATTCGGGTACCATATTAAACATTTTCTTGGGTATTCTTTCCTCCTCCATACGAACCAAGTGGCCGTACCAGCTTAGTTGTTTTTCCTCTATTACTAGAGGTTTTACTTCTAGTTCGACTCTTACGCTTCTGTTACGTACCCTATCCTTTCTGGTTTTCGCTATTATCTTCCGGAGGTACCTCATTTCTGCAGCTGTTATTTTGGCTTTATGCTTATCCAGCATCGTCCACGTTTCTGACCCATAGTTGAGTGTCGGTGTGTAAATGGTTTTGTATAGATGTAGTTTTGTTGTGGTGCTTAATTCCTTCTTTCCATTATTTGATAGAAGACTCTACTTGCTTTGACTATTCTGTTTCGCATTTCTTGATCGATGTTCCCGTCTTTATTGATCATAGTTCCTAGGTATTCGTATTTTTCTACTAGCTCTAGTTACTGTCCATCTGTTCTTGCGTCTATGTTTTCTTCTCTTTCTTCTTTTGTAATATGTAAAATATTACTCTTGTTCTTGTTTATTTCCATTCCCCTTTCTTGTAGGCAGTTATTCCAGCTATTTCGTTTAAATTTCCCGAATTCAAATACAAAAATTACCAAAAACTAGTATGCAACTTTAAATACACAATGATGTTTGAAAGTTGCAGAATATGTTATAAAAATGAAAGAAAATATTTCAACAACGTTACATGCAATAGGTGTCCGTTTCTAGTAATAGTATTTACAACTGGATCAAACTTTAAATATGGAATGCCTGGGCATAATCCGAGAAAAGTTACCAAAGTTTCCTTTTTCTAAAAAAGGTCTTGCAGTAGTGACGGCTGTGAAAAGATCTATGTTCACAAGATTATAGCATTTAAGGCTAATTGAGTCTATGCCTAGGGTATTCTCTATGTAAGTATGAATAGTAATAATATTACATTTCCAAACGTGGCAATATGGTTCTGTTTACTTTGGTAGTTATATTATGCGAAAAAATATTCTTATTTCAATCTGTCTCTATCAGTAAGTATACATACCCTTTAATGATCTGGCGGTATAACAATTATCATTTAAAGGGTTATTTCAAATCTTTAAGGATGGCGCTTGTGTCAACGACTACCATGGGTCAAAAAATATGTCCCGTAGACTAAAAAGCTGAAGGAAGATGTGAGTCTCTTTTAAGTGCAGTGAAAACGATTCAAATTCGTAAAAAAATTACAGCGAAAAACTGACCAGACGATAAAACTCCTCCAAACAACCAAAAGACAAACTGCTGGAACAACAATTTGCATCGAAAACTGGAACAACTTTGTCCTAATCGACAAGCAATTTTCCAAGATTATCCATGCCACATATACAACAGAGGGATTTTAAAGAACGAGGGCAATTTGCGTAGACTGGCATGGTAGTTCATCAGTTAAAACCCCGTTGAAAGTCTGCGAACTATTTGTAACGCCCAAATATTTAAAATGGATTGGCAAGCTATGAGAAAATTATGTAAGAGTAATTCAAGTGTCACTTCAACATAAGAATATTTCACCCGGTTGTTCTAAAGGTTAATTTATTTCATGCCAACACATTAATTCACACAATACTGTAGTCGATAGTGTCGACTTAAAGTAATAATGATGATCTTTGATTTACCTCGACAACAATAAAAAATCCTGCAGAAGCAGAAACACTTTGAGCCCTGATTTTGGAAATATTGCTTCCAGTGCAATTTAATTTTGAAAATGTCGGTAATCTTCACACCTAGACTTAGCCCATAAATAAGCCAACAAATAAATACATCCACCTTTTCCCTGAAAACATACCTATTTGAATCTGCAGACAAAGTATGGGTATAAGGGTATTAGTTCCGAATTAGTCATGATAGTATTAAATTAACCAGCTAACTGCTCGTAATAGATGACATGGTAAGCGCACAAGGCAGATGGACACGCAACATATTTATCTTCCCTACTACGCCTCAATGATGTCTACATCTGTTCATGACATCGTCTATGTAAACTCCAACGGCCTGCCTGAAGCCTTCATCCAGGATCTGTACGACCTTGCTCTTTTATGTTTTCCTGGTAAGGTCAATTAAAATATTCTTTTGACATTGGCCTGGCTTAATTAATTGAAAAACCCAATGCATTTAACATTTTCACACAGCACATTTGGGCATCTTGGCATTTCTGGTCACGGCGAAATTCCAATGTAGGTAAACATCCAGATGGTCAAGTACGTCCGCGTCCTTACCACGACAACGCAGTTTCCCCAGACCAGAAGTATAGAAGTTAGCTGCCTCGCCTCTGATAAGAGAGTTGAGCTAGGCACTCTGGCCTGAAAGGTCCAAAGGGGGTTTAACCCTCCAGCAACCGCAGTTCCCTGCAAAATCAACTCTGCTAGCCTGAAGCCTTCCGCCGTTCTAGCCGCCCATTCGACACTTGAATTCGAACTATGATCCTAAACGTTCTCTTCAACAGCTTAAGCCCACCAAGCCGGCATCGGTTATGGACTTCGACTTGTAACGCTACCTCCCGTTTGAATCCGATTAATTCAATATTAAATAATATTTGCTGATTTAAACGTCGCCGACCTTTAGCGTTATCAAGAATTCGGTGTGTTTCAGCAAGATAAGATAGCGCAGACCGAAGTTCCGCCCGTGTAAACAGCGCGAACAAAGGCGAGACGCGCGCCGTTCCTCCCCACCTAGAAACATTGCAAGACCTATAAAACCAGTTGCAGAGCGTATTTTAGAGAAGATTCCCCAGAGATTTCCAAGAGATACCTGATTCTCCTCCAGCAAACACCTAGTTCCCGATCCTTCATCCTGCCCTGTCCAGAGAGTCTCTCCGTTGACGCTACCAGTACCTGGGGAACCGTTCCGAGGCTGAGTTCAAGTTAGTGGTTTCGCGAGAAACGCCTGACACGCCAGCAATATTTTCCTCTAACCCTCCTAATAAGCTGAGTTCAAGTTAGTGGTTTCGCAAGGAAACGCCTGACACGCCAGCAATATTTTCCCGAAACCTCCTGATAAGCTGAGTTCAAGTTAGTGGTTTCGCAAGGAAACGCCTGACACGCCAGCAATATTTTCCTTGTAAAAATCCTAACAAGCTGAGTTCAAGTTAGTGGTTTTGCGAGAAACGCCTGACACGCCAGCAATATTTTCCTTGTAAAAATCCTACACCGAAAACCGTTTGCAATTCAGTAATAACTAACGTAATATTTAAATCCCAGCTCCCTTGCATTTTAAATTCACCGCCTTGCTATTCAAGCAGAATTAGAAGCTTCAAGCTACCTAATTAGAATTTACCTGAATTAATCCGTGAGAATTACAGCGGCCGTTTTGCTTGAGAACTCTGTGGGCCGCACTTACAGCTTCGCCAAGGAATTCACCTGGAGGTGCTGAGGTAGTTAACCTCAAAAACTCACGCCGATTCGGAGTTTCTCGCTCCGAACGGAGCCCCGTCGTGCGGCGAATTCCCCGGAGCATTTCACCGACAAACTGTAGTTACACGTATAGGGTGAGAACTCGCGTTAGCAGTTTTAATTTGTTATTTGTTTACAGAAACCAGAATTCGCAGATCGGCGAAATTTGCCGTTGCGCTCGTCCCGAAGAGCAACGAAGTAGCGGCCCGGCCGACCACGACGTCCTCAAACGAATCGCGCACGAGATCACGCCCGCGAGAACCAGGAAGCCGCGTTTTTATACTATCGTTAATTTCGAGCAATGTACATCTAATTTAATTAATTACACAACAATTTACTTATGTATGATAGATATATAGAATAAATGTTTTTCAGGATACTCCGTTGGTGGTTTGCTTATTTATGATCTGAGCTAACGATCGAACCCTATCTCCGAAATATGAGCTAACCCGTGGTAAATAAAATACTCCAACCCTTATAAACAGGGGCGGATGTTACAGACTTTTAAGCGCATATCTGCTACCCCTCACCAAGCCAGGCATCGATTGTGAGATTCGCTGCAGCTTCTCTACGTTCACCAAGCGGCATAGGTTGTGAATTTTGCCTTAGGGCGACCCCGTCATCTCCATCGTTGAGAAAAGGGAACCCCGGGATCTAAACGAAATTGAGGCCTTCGAGGAGTGCAACCCCACCGCTAAATACGACGTCCTGCACAAGGAACCTCTTGGTTTGACACCGACACCAAAAGTAAACAAAGAGTCGAACTTACTTGTCAATAAAAGGAAAATTTAGCTTCACAGGCCTGGTAAACTGATAGAAACCCTCTTTCAAAATCACAAGAAGCGCCGGCCGACCCGGTAAAAACGGGCAGCCATCTTTAATTAACTGTTTAGTTTTCCAGCAAACAGCGGAGAGCACTACTTCGATCATCGACGCAGCTTCGCTGGAGTATCAATACTCTAGTCCCTGTGTTCGCCACCACGCTACGCAGCCCACTAGAAAATCAATAATCCAGTTCCTATGGCATCCGTCCCATCCGCAGAACCATGCGGCCTCCCCGCGGTTAATTAACTTTATTTTGATTTATGGCTATCTGAAGAACTATAGATGTTTGTTTATGCAGTTCTCCATCTATCTTCACTCGAATAACTAATCCAACCGCCGGCTGCTGACTAGAGCAAATTTCTAACATCAAAGATATCACAAAATTCAAGTTATTACACTCATATGGTGACCATACCATTTCAGGCCTGTTTTTCCAATTGCGTTTGGAACTGATTCTCATGCATTGTTCTTAATATCTAAGTTAGTACGTGATTTTCTAGCATTTCTACGTAGGTAGCCCATTTCTACGCCAGTAATTTCCCTTTTCATTTCTGCACTGACGCGACGGTCCATAACTCACAGCCGCATTACAGGATGGAATCCACCATTACTTACCCCATTCTCTTCTTACTTTTCAAAAATAAACTTGGATTCGTTCTTATTTTGAGGTTGTATAGTTATACGGCTCTCTTTCTAGCTTCTTAGTTCGTATAAGCTATTAGAGCGAACGCGTTGCTTATCTTAATGCAACCAGTTATGGTTAGCTGACGTGGACTTTGTACTTGCAGAATAGATCGAATTTCGAGTTTATACCTTTATCCCACCACAAGCCACTGATTACTTTCCGACTGTTTCATCCATGTTTATTTCTTTTGCCCAAGCCGTTTTTATCTACTATAGAGCCTAAGTATTTAAATCTGTCAATTTGCTTAATAGTGCACCATCATTAACTACTCTTATATCAAATTTCGTGTCAGCTTTTTTAAGCTGATTTCCAGGCTCTACTTGCTATATACTGATACAATTTTGTGATCATAAATTCCAAACCGTATGTATCCCGTGCTAAAACAACTTGATCATCCACAAAACGTACAGTAAAAAAGTGTATGATCATTAATGGGGATCCCCATTCCTACACCATGTCTCTTCACGTTCTTGAATGACACTTCTATGTATAAGTTAAATAATGATGAAGATAGGCCACACCCTTGTGCTAATATTTTTGTTGTCTTTATAGGTCTTTTAAAAGTGCCTAAAAGGCACACGGCTTCCCAGAGTTTACATCTTGGTACAGTATCGTAATCCCTTACTAAATCTATAAAAGCCAAGTGCACCTCTTCTCCTTTTCTAATTTTCTTTTCAAACAGTTCTAAGGTAAACAGGTTGTCAACACATGATCGGCCTGGCATAAATCCGCTTTAGTCTTCTCCAATTTTATACCGGATGTTTTTTCTAGTATATTTTAGAATATGTTATAAAGTCTACAGAAGTTGTTATTCACACTCAATCTTCTACAGTACTGGGGGTGCCTTCCATAACCTTTTTTGTGCAAGGATCATACTTTCCATTCCGATGAGTGTTTTTCTATTGCCATCATCTCTATTCATAAGCGTGTGATGTGCCTGCGTCTCTGCGCAACCTTTTCATCGTCAACAATCGGGCGTACTTCGTCCGCGATCGACCGTAGCGTCGCGTGTACTTCATAGCGCAGCGACAAACAAGCATAATGTGTACGCCTTTGTAGGCGAGTGATTCCAGCGTCCGCATAACAATCGGGTTCTCAGGTTCGAGTCCCACCAACAGCAATTTTTATTCGTTGCGAATTAAAGCAATTAGCAATACTAACCCTTTTGTTATTTCAGTATGAATGGCAGCATTAAGATATTTTTACCTATTTCTATGTTAAAGGTGTTCAAACATTGTCTTCTGCAACTTATTTATTTACAATTCACTTTTTTATTTACAATTCAATTTTACAAACGCAAAAACTATTATAATTAAAGTAAGGCTACATATGTGGTGAGCTCACAAGCTAATTTCCTCGTTAATTCCGTGTTCTTTTCTATCAAGCAATTTCCTCCTGATGCTCTTCCATTTTGAATTTGATACACGCATCTTCTGACTTCATCCTTAGTTACATTTATTAGATCCCCATCTTCATTAGGAGTTTCTATAGATGGGACCGCTAGAAATTTAGGTTGAATTTCAATTAACAATTCTCGATAGTGCTCCTTCCACTTACGTATACTAATGATTTGGTCAAATTAATTTGAGTTAAACTTAGTATTAACAAGTTCTTATATTGTCGGGCTCGGTAGCTAAGTGGTTAAGCATTCTGACTACTGATTTAAGGGTCGCGAGTAATTAAAAATTTTAAAATGCGGATAAAAACCCCTCAGAATGCCATCATTCGAAAGGGATGTAAAGCCGTGGGTTCCATGTGACTACGATGTGTACCATGTAAAAGATCCCTTGCTAGGGTTTGGAACTTCTTAGTCTCGGCAAAATCTAAGTAGGGGTTTGACCATTTGACCACAGCAGTTGGTGTCTAAGGCACCTGGGTACTCTGCATGCCTAGATCTTGTTCACAACAAACAAACCAACTTTCTTCTATTGTTACGTTTAGCTGGAAACTTATCTCGTGAAACAATATGACATGATTATTGCCGATTAAGTAAATGAAAGTCGTTAAGTTGAATTTCAGTATAGCTCAATTTTTTACCACATCGTTTTCGATAATGCACGACCATTATTCGATATATACCAGATTCAGTTGCTTTTAGTTTCTGAACAAGTGGACGATATAAACTTCATTAGCTGTGAAAGACTTTATCAACTTCTCACTAGTAGTGGTCTTTATCTTTTGGCGATTTAAAGAACAACGTAGGCAGATTTTATCAGATGTTTACCATTTGCCGTTGTAAAACGTAGTACAACTAATACATCTAAATTCATTCTTCGCTAATGTGTGCAGATCGTTTCCCTTCATATTCCTTTTCAGTCTGGCCATCCACTTAAGTTTATTCCATCCCCTATCTCTGACTGCTCTCTGCTCTTACGATTATTCGGCGCCTCATCTCTAATTCATTATGTGTTTTATACCTTTACACGTTATCTGAATTATTTGTTTTTGCTTTTAAGAGATTACTAGTATTGCACGGTCTATAGTCCTACCAGCAACAATCAATTCTTATGTGATTCTTGCTGCCAGTGTCCTAGAATTATAAATTATAACTTGCAGAGAACATGATCGTACTTTTTATGCTTCTAACGAGGTAAAGAAGTACTTTATGCATATCAGGACTGTTTTATCCTCTTCTCGACGTCTTCTGACTGATTTTATCTTTGCACGGTAATTTGTCTACAGCTCTACATCACTTCTTAAATAACGTCCATGTGCAACTATCTCTAATCCAATCTTCGACGTATAATTTGTTGCTATTTTCGTTTTAATTTATTCAAGATATACTTGTTTGACTTGAATTCATAAGATGCAGTTTGTAATTTGTAAGCTGAAATTGGCCATCTTCTATACTGCGTCTGACGGTGAGAATTCACTACGGGGTGTTATAGGAGCGGTGTTATTAAACTTCTCTCTAAATTATTTTGAAGTAAATATGCACCTGTCAATCATAAACTAACCCTCTTCTTGTAGTACGAACCGCTTATCGTTGTATACAATCTTACATTAAACTCCCATATTCAAATTCATGGCAGTTATTTGCGACTTCTCTTTTCAAAGGTACATTTATGGTCGCAATGCGTTTAACGTAAGTAATTCTTTAGAACTTGTACTATAGACAACTTATGCAATGGTTTAAAAGCCAGTATTTGGCAATGTAAGAGAGAAAATTCCCATTTGGTTTGCTCTATCTTTCCTGTGCTGAAGGCTTAGCCCTACATTACGTTTTATTGCAACTGGGTTACAGTCTTCAGACGAATAGTTAAGAGTTGCATATCTATCAACATTATTTATAAATTCAAAGTAATGGTAATATATTCTGTTATTTCGAACTTAAAGTATCAAATGCCCTTAGACCATCTACAAATTCGTTTGATTTCTACTGTCAACAATAGTGAGTTCTGTAGCTCTTTCTAAGTCCAGCCTAGTTCCTTTGTTGGTACTAATTTTATTAATAGCTGGTTTCCACTACCATTGTTCCTGCTCATTCTCTTAATAACACAGACACCTACTCAATTTAATATAACCAAGTTATGAAATTTGTACGCTACGACCTACGCAAAAACACAGCAACACATGAGGCAACATATTCAAATTTCAGCTGAATTCTCATTCCACCTTTTGTAATTATTGGAAAAAATATCCATTATCCACACCGTCAGATTACAAATACGCCGATACAAATGGAAATGATGTTTTAATTAAAGTAAAATCGCAAGTTTTACATGAAAACCGGATTTTAATACTTCATGTCGGCGTAGCTACCGTTGGTAAAATTTGTTCCGTAAAAAACCACTCGAGCAATACAAATTTGGTTGTCCAACATGATATATCAAATTAATGGTTTTACTCGCCATGTTTACCCAATGGCATAGTTTAAAACCCACAGTGGAGCTGCATAATATGCTATTGAAAATAATGCATTAATTAATATCCTACACCCACACAAGTGAGAGAGGTTTGTAAACACAAAATAGGTGTTGACGCAAATATCAACTCTTAACCTTTGGATTTCAGTTTTTTAAGAAAAACAGTATGACATCTTTGAGATAAAAGGATGTTCGCGTCGTAAAATCATCTGCTTCAAATCCAACAACGCGAGCGGCTTAAAGCTATAAAAATTATCTGTTCCGGTAGAACGTCAAAATATCAGCAGAGGGGTGCTTACATCCCTGCGACGCTGCAGCAAAACTGATTTGTTTGATGTGCCAGCGAAATAAAAGCCGCGACACCTTTATTATCTACATTACAGGGCATCGTAAAATTTCGACAGGCGGATATAACGGAAGAAGCATCGCAAAAGGTGCTGAAAGGAGTGGCTATAAGGCTATTTCTGCAATAATGTGCAAACGCGAAGTTCATAAATTCGTTTTATTGTAAACCCTGTGCTTCAGCTAATACAATTGCCTATTGCATTGAAACTACTGAGAACTTGGAGGAAATTTTACAGCTACAGTCCTTCGTGATAATGCAAGCATCCAATTTAAGCATACGCTGGCTGAAGTAGTAGTAGTAGTAAAACGTAGAGTAAGAGCGATTTTAAGCTCGTAAAACGGATACGAATGCAATATTCACACAAAGGTCCTTAGAGAAGTTCCATTCGAGTGTAACTTATTTTCGCACAAAAGCGTTATTCAGCGCTTGTTAGTTGCCTCAATGAATATATATTAGTCACAAATATGCAAAGTAGCTCATCCAATGTCTGTTGAGTACACGAATTGTTACGTTTAGAGCGATGAAGATATCGTAATAGTTTCTGATATACCACGAAAAATCGTCTACAAGACTTAACTGCATCTATTGCCCCATGGCTATGGTTTGCTACCCGTCCAATCACAAACTTTAGAAGCTAGGCACATTTTTACCACACACGTTGAGCAGCTGCACGAAGAAATAGGGTGTAAGATCGGGGCTATAGAGATAACGTACAAGCAAACTGAGCCAGGTCGTTGCCAAATAAACGGTTATGATACTTTAAATTTGTAAAACAACCGTGGCGGATTATTTCCTGTCCACTCAGGCTTCGCGCTAAGTGGGAGCGTTTTGGGGGGTGAGCGACTAAAATCATTAGAAGGAGAAGGATTCTGACACTGGTAAGGAAATGACGTGTCGCCGGGTTCGCCGACGTTCTTACATAAGAATAGTCGGGATATGTTATCATTAATTAGGATGTTATTCCAAAATTGGTTAGTGCCGGATATGTCCCCCAACTGCGAGTCGTGTGTGTTTCAACGAACTTTAGGCTCACTACGTGCATTCTAGAATATTCTCGGTCCTAATTCTTTTCCAAATCTGTATGTGTATGTGGTGCTGCTGAAAGCCACCTTCATCGTCATTCGGAATTAGAGTAAACAGTCGCCCGCGGACGCCTTCTCAAGGGGAAGTTCTCACATTTCCGTGTTTGGCACACCAACAAGCAGATAAAAGACACCAAACGTCAAGTGGAGGAACTGCAAGTTGTTCACCAGGTTAGAATTGTCAAACGATCAGTAATTATCGAATCGTGTACTTTTCCACAAAAAGGGACCTGTAAACTTGTTGAATAATTAAACCGGGTGTAATTGTGAATTTTGAGTTAGGCTATAAACAGTGACGTTACTTAGGATGCTGATAATTTTGAATTTCTATGTGCATAAGCGCCTTTATGACTCTATTTTGTGTGGCTTCAATATACCGACGTGTGCTACAGGTCAGTTCTTTATCTGCATGATATGCGGTTGTACTGATCCACGACAGGCTTGTAGATTTACGTTTCGTGGTGTGAGTGGATCAACAACTGTCTAATTTAACATTGACAAACCCTTATATTGAGCTAGTGCACATCCACATACTTCTTATAGGCGAACCGAACCTCTGTCCTGACTACCAGTGAGCTGGAACAATTTATTGTTGCATGTCTATTTAATTTTGTGGGTTAACAATTGCTTAGCGGAACCGTAGTATTAGTTCGTTAATTACCGTTTACCTTTTAACAAGACGACACACGCTTTGGTGCAAAGGGAAGCTGTCGTAGTGTAGAAGCCATGTATTGGGTCGTGAATTTGTACGGAGACCTTTGAGCTTCTACAGGACGTGAAGTAAGCACTGTCCTCTGCATCTCCAATACTACACACTCCAAACTTCCCTTTGCTGTGAAAAGTACAGCGATCATTCTCACCTCTACTGACCATTTTCTTATGATTGTGAACGGGGCTGTTCCATTTTCGAACCCATACCTTGTTGTTCTGTGATTTAATGGGGACGTCGTAGTAATAAATCGATATTGTCGTTACAGAAATTTCCATTCTCACACTTTCTCAGTATTTGACGACACCAGAAACGCATTGTTTGGTACCTCATTTGCTGTAGCGTAAACGAATGAGGAACCCAGAGGAAAGAAACCTTCCTAACACTCAAGTGGTCATGAAGAATTGAGTGCAGGGTATCCAAGGTTTCTTCGTAGTGCGATGAGGACAATGGGACTTCAGCACAAGCATAATTTTCTCTAGAAATGGGTCTATGCTAACCCTTGAGAAAAGTAGCGTAAAAATTGCATGGTCCTCATTTTTCGTCCACTGCGAAATAGCTCGATGAGCTCAACTCGACTGTTCGAGTGCAAGAGACAACAGATACGGGTTTGGACAAGTCCTAATACCATGATCAGTCTACTGTCCCTCCACTACATTGCGAACCCTTCCTGGCGTACTTTGTATTTATTTCAAATATATCAAGAGGACAACAATTTGCAACCAAACACTGTACGCCATAATATGGGTGGATGATCAGTTATCAATTAATAAATATAGGTACAGTGGTAATGAACACGACTGTATATACAATTTGAAGTTTATGCTCTAATTGTTAAATGTCACCTATGAAAAATTGAGATTAAACAGTCAACATGGAAATCAGTGAATATTTAGCATTAAGAGTTGTGGACATCAAATCAAGACTTGAACAAAGTAAACCAGTAAATCGATTCTTTAATTCAATATGGTGGGATATAAACAACAAAAATACTGCAGAATAAAGAAACATACGAATATCTTCTGTAGAGTCAGTGTTACCTCATGGCTCAAAGTTTTGAGCATGGCACTGATGAAGAAAAAGCTTTCTATAAGGTCAAAACGGACGAAAAGTAGAAGAAAAACAAGCATACCCCGGCGGCGATCTTGATAAGAAAATATGGGATGAGCTGTGGAGACCTGTAGATTGTAGGAAGATGTCTGATTTAATATATAGGATACTTTTGTGTTGAAGTTTACGAGAGGCAACAAAAATTGAAGGCAATAATGGGTTGCTCGATGAAAGAATTGTGTAATATGCAATCTCCAGTATAATTTTGAGATGGAGTATTTCGCCTAGAAGGGAAGACAGCGTATCTCATCCCACAGAAGCTATTTAGACATATTGTTCTTTTTCTTCTTACAGGCGTTAGGCCTGTGACCTTGTTATGCTTTGTTGGTGCAACTATTAATTTAATTTCGATGTCTGTGGTTCAGATTTCGTATTTCGCGCGCTTGAAGCACGCCTACTCTTTCGCTTTAAGTTCGTGAAGTGTCAGTCGGCAATTATTATTTCTTTCTTGTCCCGTCTTGATGCCGTGATGGAGTCAGCTTGAGCGTTTTGTAAAGTGTCCAGCGGATGTATGGGCGTGCAATTGGTTATTGTGTAGTATTTCCCCTCACCACTGTCGGCGGATCGTTGTATTCCTGGCCTGTTAATTAGGAAATTCTGTACCACACCATATCGGCGGTTCCACCGCTGGCTGACCTATTTTTGGCACGTGCCCAAAATCGCCTCGGGGTAAGTTGACTGAAGCTTTCATCGGGCTGTATTTTATAAATTATCACTTTTCTATTATGGGCTTTTCGCCTTATAGCTACAACTGTGGAGCCCCATATCGGCCCCTTGCAATTAGTCGTGGAAGCATCTATGATATGATCTTAACCCTAGCGACTCGCACTGAGAACACCTGTTAGCTACGGTTCGCTTCAACATCAGCTACGTGAATTTCATAGCACACAGAAAGGAACCCGATAAGGAACACACATATCGGTTAAATATTCTTTTTATGTAACATTTACTGGCGACCAGTGATCAGATGCTGCGAGCTCCACTCTACATTTGGTTTTTGGAATTCTGACTTGAGATCGGGATATACAGTTCGTCCGGCGAACTTTGTACCCGAAGGCATGACACGTTTCCTCTCCATCCACGGAGCAGATACCGCTTGCCGTATTGTCTTCTAACTTTTTGTCTTATTTTAATGTGTGCAATAAATTAAGTCGCTGTACTGTAAATGTTGTAAGTATTAAATTTTATGCGTTTTACAAAGTGCCCCTTAACTTTTCAGCATATATTTAATCACCTGTATTTTGCAACATGTAACATTGAATTTGTGATTAATTATACCGTGATAGCAGCGTCGTGGGTTTGATTTTGTTACTGCTACCTGTGCGGAAATTATATGCTACTTGAGTTTAGGAATTCTCGTTGAATGCCTGGATGTCGTTAATTGGTAAAGATTCGTTGGCGCCTATTGATTTTTAATGATTTCTAACGGCCGATTTCATAATCAATTTTAAAGCTTCATTTAACTAAAGTGACATTAGAATGTGCACAGTAACATGTGCTACATATGTCATCATGCTCTAAAATTGATTATAAAATCGGCACTAAGTATTGAAAGAGCTGCACGTCGTCTCCCTGATTAACCGGCTGGCAACTGTATCCAAGTAGTCGTAAAGTTTGCTTTTATGAGAGAATTATCCGACGAATCATTTTGATGCTAGCAACCTGTTCTCACATACACAGATTTTCCTCGTTCACATATTTGTAAGCATTTAGTGGAATTCTGTGGTTTTCCATTCTTTCTATATGTCACATCCATTATGGATTCCTTCGTATGTTTTCACTGCTCTATTGGTATCATAAAGTTGCTCCTTCAACCTTACTCAAGAATCTAGTTTCTGTACTCTGTCTACGTCATTGTCTATGTTTAACTTGCGTATGATACAGCTTATAATGGCATGGATTTATAAAACTTAACCATTATTTCCTTCCTAGTTTTATTGTTTAATATTTGTATTATTGAATCGTTCGTTTGGTTACATTTAATCAATTTTTGGTCTATATCTACCACACTAAAGTAAGGTATGCCACATTTCAGATTTTAAGAAAAATATTTGTGTAACTGAGTTAAGGATAATAAATAGTGTCCAGCTCGTATACAAAATCATAACGACGTATTGTGCTTTTTAGAACGCAAACTGTAACATTGGTCAAATAAAATTAAAACAAACATAACAGGCGGTAGTGAGCTGCAGCAATACAGCGTTAAAATGCAATATAAATCAGAATTTCCGCAAGCAGAAATGAAAACCTCGCTGGCTTTCCAAATGACATACTGCGATACTCTACCACAGCACCTGCCGCGAAATTGAGATCTCTTGGTTCCTACGTAGCGCTACAGTCAGCTTTACTACCACTGCGGAATACAATTTGAAGTTGATAAAATTGGTTCAGGCGGAAAATTCAAAACAAGGGCCCTTGAAGATATTCTGCTCTGATAGAATTCCTTCCAATTTCGATACATGAAAATCGCTCACAGTGCATGCATGGTTGCATAAGGGCGAAACGATTGTTTTCAGCATAAAATGCCTGCTTGACTGCCCACAGTGCCCACCGTCCTTTGTGCTTCCTTTTCAGTATCAAATCAGCGAAATCGGTCAAATTATGACAAAGGTGAAGGCCAGCCTCTATAAAATTGAATTTCTGAAATAAACTTATGCGCCTAAATAGCACAATTGAAATTAACATTAAAGCCTAGCCACACTGCTGACGGTATTACAGTGGCAAGCCATGTCCTGAGGGCTAAAGGTAGAATAGAAATCTCTCCTGCGGCGAAGCACTCAAGTAATATAAATTCAAATCCTAGAGACACAGCCATTGACTAACCGTTGTCATAATTGGTGAAGTTTTTTTAGAATACCAAATATCGCTGACGTCTCACCAGATTTAACGTAATAGAATAAGAAATCAATACATATATCCACAAGTTAACAATTAAAAGCGGAAAGACCAGTATTTTAGTTCAGTTATTGTCGGACTGTTTTATACCTTGCACTGCGAAATGCGGGATAAAATGCTCAGATGAAACATTCGCAATAAGGATCCCTAAAGAAATTACAGTTCATTAAAATGTACTCGAAGACGCCGCGAGTCCCTGTTCTCAGTCTATTTAATGGCGTAAGTGCTGTTTTTTTTAACACGAACCGCTCGTCAAGGTACTTAGGCAGTCGCCTCTACGAATGTTCTAACAAATACAATAATTATATCATCCACATAAAAATGACGAGCTGTTCCAAACATCTGTTAAATTCCAATTATAACGTCCGGCAAAGCTATAGTCGAAGTAGTTGAAGCCGATAAATAGCAGCAACAAACTAGGAACTTTAACAATGTAACATTTAGGAAAACAAACAGCTATACCTATTGTAATTTTTCTCTAAGTACATCGCGAAAAAGTTTTACTTCAGAACAATCTCCTAAGCAACTATTGTTCTAAACAACGACAATACGCGATTAAGTCAGATCAAGACAAACCCTTTCTACCAATGTTAAAGTTTGCATCCATTTTCGTCAAAAGAGGCATAAAAGAGCTACTATAAAATGGAATATTTAAAACAATTAAATTTTCCTCAATCGTTTCCGTAACGAAATAATCTTTACCTCAGCCGAATGGGTAACATCCTCGACACTGGGATTTTAAATATCGTACGCTCTCCGGCTACCACGTGAGCACCTGTAATAGTCGTTAACTCCTAACAAAGAAACTCTTCCTCAATTTCAACGGGCAAGGCTAACCACGTACCCAGCTTACGAGCAAAGAAGACTCATAAAGCCACAACTTTGTAGATTTAAACAGGCCACTGGCCTAATACAAGAGGAAGAAGAAGGAGACAATTGAAAGACGTTTTCTTATTATCTAATCTGGGAAGGTAAGATGGTTAAACATGCAAATTGCTAAGTGAACGGTTGAGAGTTCGGTCCCAGCACTTCACCTAGTCTACGCTCGTAACAAACAAACTTTTCATCAACATATTACGGCAATTTTCTCTAGATAAAACAAAGAGCTAACTTAATTTTTAATATCGTGTTACTAAATAAAATAATCCGCTACTTTCCTGTATTGATTTTAAATAAACAATAGCAGAAAATAGTACACGCAAAATGTGTGAAAAGTAAACGACACAGTGAAAAAAGTTTGGAATATTGCGAACTACTTGCATAATCTTTGGAACCTGCGAAAAACGCTCAAATACTTTAACTTTATTTCTCATTTTTACACTTCCATTATAATCTGTTTTTTGTAAACAGCGAACAGTGAAAATGTGTGATAGACAATTTTTTAAATGAGAATAAAATAACACCCCATTTTAAAGATATGCAAAAGTTGTACCAGAAACTTGACCTTGTTCGCCTGAGCGTATCTGAAGTAACATTTTAATATACAGCCGATTCGTTATTAGATTCTAATAATCAATTTAGTAAAGTGTGTAAAAGCGAACCCCACAGATAGCTCGTGTATGCGTTGACGTATTTGGGCATAATGCGAAAGTACGTGAGCAATCGGCAGAGCCATGTGATTCGACCTGTCATAGGCACGAATATACAAGAGCCATGTGCTTCGAGCTGTCACAGGCACAAATGCATGCCGGGTTGCGTTAGCTTTGAGGGCGTGGCCCAGCGTCAGTTAAAAGTAAACGTTACAAAATTTTTCTAAGAAACTCCTAAAGCAAATACGTATCGTAATAGTAACTTGTCAACCTCGTACAGAATTCCGACGTACTGTCGAAATTGTTATTTGGCGGGTCATCCAGTTGCGTCATAGTATAAGCATCACGGGGAATACCATTGATGGCTAGATTTAGATTACTACACAATTGAAATTGAATAATAATCACTTCAGGTGCGTGATTTCTGTGAGATTCTGTTAAACGAAATGGTGTAGTAGATTATCAACATAAAAGCGTTATAGAAACAGCTGTCTGAGTTGTGGGTTAATTATTGTTAGCATAAGCATAAGCAATTGGTATCAATTTTTAGCAGTTGGACTGCGGACAACGACTGTGATGAAGTAAAAGTATAGAAAGTAAAACACAGTAACTACGACATAGTTAAAGAAGGAATAGCCCTATATAACTCTAGACATAGATGCTCCTAGGATAAGTTATAAGATATCGAGGATTCAACATATATCCAACCAAATAATTATGAAAGTTTTGAACACGATATAATAAACAGGATAGAAAGGAGGTTGATATGGTACGGATATATTAAACAAATTGAAGAAAGACAGTGGCTATTAAAAATATAGAATTAAATACCAGCTCAGAGATGAAATATGCGAAGCAAAGAATTAACGGACGAAGACCCAGCAAATAGGAAGAAACGGTGGATGAAATACGAAAAACGGTACTGTACTGAATATAGGAATATTATACGACGTAATTGGCACGACACTATTCAGTACATTAATTAGCGACTCGACATTATCTACATCGGTATTATCTGCATTCAGGGCGTCCATCTGCCATTCTAGCTTTGTGATCTCGTTTTCACGTGCTTTATTTTATAATTGCAAACCCCCTGCTACCTTTTATTCTTCTACTTGGGTTCATAAAATACAACCCTTTATTGCAATGTGTTGTTGCAGTTCCATAAGCTTTATTATTTCATGCATGCAAATTTCAGCCCTAAACAAGGGACCTCTTTAATAAAATAAACCTATTGCGACGAAAATCAATAAGGGAATGAAGGAAATAATTATAAATGCAACAGAAATAGAACCCACACTACCCAGAGTTGATGTATAAAAGACAATTAAGAAGTTAAAAATTAATGAGGCAATAGACATTGATCATTTGACGGCCGAAACTGAAAGACGATGGGTGACTCCGGAATTAATATCATGTATGAATATATGGTATAATGTAAAAAATGTGAGAACCTGGAAAATAGCCGGATGAATACTGTCACTCTATCTTGGCAGTGAATTACATTAATTACAGAATAATAATAATGGTGAGACACGAACACCCCATGAAGGAGCTTGGCCTGCAAGGCGGAAGGTCAGAGCTTCCGTATCCTCGCTCTCACACCCGGCTGTCGCGTGTCAAATTCATGACACGTGGTGATGTGGTGAGCATCACGCATTAGTCAACCGCATTATTACCCCTTGTTCTTTCGAACGCAGGTGCTCAATTATTTAAAGCGACTGGGTAGGCCGCCCGCCAGGCATCGATCTGGGATTTGAACTCCAGACTTCCGCACCGCAGTCCAATGCTCTAACCATTGAGCTACGCTGGCGCAATTACAGAATAATAATTGTTACAATTTCTCCTGCTGGAAAATGTACGAGTATGTTAAATAAAAATGTCAGATTCATATATCGCATACTAGCAGATATATCGACAGAACAGCGAGGCGATGGACATAGTATAAGATCGAAAAAAAAACAAATATTAAATACACAACAAATAATTAAGAACGCACCTGAATGCAATGTTTCCATTTTAAGTACTTTATATATTGTGTTCAGGCATACGATAACAGCATAATCCTAAACATTCCCGCCGAACCAATAATAAACTTCTTCATATACGAAACGTAGTTGGTTTTGAAATTGTAACTATGAATACTTGGGATTGTAGTACAGATTAGGAAGCGGATTAGTATCGCGATAGCATGATCAAATTAAATTAGCGGTGCAAATGTTTGTTAAGGCGAACAGGTCGTCCTCTCGTGTCGCTAATATTGTGCCAGCGCTCAAGAATGATAGATGGTACTGAGTCCTAATGGTAAGCTGCGACGGCAAGAGCTTGGGGCTTTCAAAAAAGGCTTCAAATTAATCAGCGAGTCCGGAGGACACAAATAAAGTTACCATTCGATAACATCTGCAGTCTGAATCGACAAATTTCAGAGGGTGGGATAAACAGTCTACCTACGTGAAGAAGTCCGCCGCAGCTCTAAAATTACGGTGAGACCTTAACGCCGTATACAAATATTGGTAAAAACCGCATGTTAATTTCAGGGCAATTAACAAATTGAATCATATTGGTAAAGACGACAGAGTGAGCAAACAGGAGTGCGGGGGGGACAGTTGCTTGCCAGTAGCGACACTGTGCGTTTCGTCCCAGCGAAAGGACGCCACGCGAAGCCTTGCAGCGAGGACGTGTTGGAAATTTCAGCCACCGCTTGGTTATTTTTGAGCTGAAATACAGTTTCGAGAGCAAGTAGCCACCTTGGAAGTCATCTTGCGATAACATAAAAGCAAGGTCAGTCATCATATATAACACCTACAATCACATGCATGAGCCAGGAAAATTAAGAAAATCCGAAGCGTAATCAACGAATTGCATCAACCGCTAATACAGCGCGCCGACTCGAATTTAAGCGCGAAGCTAGGACCAACATTAGTGGAATTGTGTGCGGGATTTAAACAATCTTCGTACGGTTTGTTTTTAACTTCGCGTTGCTAATTAATAACTACACTCACATTTAATGCGTGTATAAAAGCAAGTAGCATATTCCTTGCGCCCGTAGTTATTTGTTTAACTGCAATACGTTGTTGACATAGGCCTCCTCTTGGGAGATATGGCCTCCCAAAGAGCTTCAGTGGCATCAATTTTACACATAATTATTGAACAACCAGGTATATTCCATTTTTTTTTTAATAAGATGTATACCAGGTAAGACCCTTCATATTACTATCCAAGAAAGTGTTGTGAATTACTCACAGCTGCAGGGACGGACTAGCTGTCACACTCATGACCCCATTTATTTACGCCCTGTATGATAAGAACTTTGGACAACGTTCTTTACATACCTTTTATTGACTAAAAATTAAGTACTCTTCATTCATGTCGCTAATTTAAGCAGTTAAAGTTTAACTTTTTATTGAAACTATGTTGGTGACAGGGGAAAATTCCTCTTTTTCATATTCAACCCTACAGAAGCTAGGGGACTAACAGCGTAAATAAAATGACGTTTTTTCGAAAACGGTTAAGATTAGCGACATGAATGAAGAATACTTCATTTTTAGTCGATAGTTAAAGGTATGTAAAAAACGTTGTCCAAAGGTCTTATCATACAGGGCGTAAAAATGGGGTAATGAGTATCACAGCTAGTCCGTCCCTTCAGCTGTGAGTAATTCAGAACACTTTCTTGGATAGTAATTTAAAAGGTCTTACCTGGTATACATCATATTAAAAAAAAATGGAATATACCTGGTGGTTCAATAAATATGTGTAAAAAACTTGATTCCATTGGAGCTCTTTGGGAGCCCATATCTCCGAAGAGGAGGCCTATACGAAAAAAGTTTATATGAACTTGCAGTATTCTTTTCGCGTGTTTTTTTTATATCCGGGAGATTTCTCACATCTTCCCGGACACCCTCTATATTGCCACTGTGTATCCTTTTTATGTGTTTTCGTGTATGTATATTCTCTACTAGAGTACATGACTTTTATGTAAACTGATTTTATTTCCAGCAGGGTTTGCATGTGTGATTGCAGAACTACAGGTGTAAGCGAGCAAGCTATATTAACAATCCCTTAGCCATACTGAGGTGAGAATGGGTCTTGTGCAGCTATGGCTGGATTAATTAGCAAACGAATTAAATGCATAGTAAAGTAGAGTATAAGGGCATAGGAAACCGCGGCATTGCAAGGTCCGGCCTTCTGACGGGCGGCTCCAGCACGATTTGAAATTCGAGTATAAGCCTTGTTTTCTTTTATTGTTATATAACTATAAATGAATGACTGTTATGATGTTATAAAATAGCTACCTTAACGGTTAAACACTCGTAGAAATATAGAATATCTCTTATAGCATGGATCCTTTCTATATGTAATCACCATTTATTTCTGTGTCCTCTTATTTAATGTCTTGTTTTATATGTCTGTATGTAAAGCCAATATACATGTGTATGTGTAAAGAAAATAGCTTTTATTGGAGTGGAAGCGTGGAATATTTAGTTTCAAATCTTGAGTTGCAGTGGGCAAATTTTTCACTGTTTATTCGTAACCTCGACTGGGGATTGAGGGTAAGAGTTCTCTTGTTCGAAGCTATCTAACAATAAAAGGAACAATTAGTTATTCAAATATTAAGACGTACGAAACGTCTTATTATAATACGGCTTGTAACGGTGGGTTCGAACTACACTAAATAAGCCTCGTTACAAGGGCATGTGCCTATATACTACAAGAACACTAGAACTACAAAACTCCCTTTAAAATAACACAAAAGTACTCCACTTACTTTGGCCATATTTTCAGACCAACAGGCACGATGGAAAACCTTATAATTCAAGAACGAATAGAAGGCCGTCGTTCAAGAGCACGATCGCCAACTCGATGTTGGGATCAAACAAAACAGTTAATTGATTCGCCTCTATTATTCGCAATATAACAAGCTGAAGATAGAGAACTATGGAAACACATAGTACATAGCACTTAGTGATGAAATCATCATGTCACTACACCCTTGCACGATTGTGCTTCGATGAGGCTGATATGTCAGTAAATGAAGAAAGATGCATGAAGTTTAAAGGTAAGCAAACTTTTTAAAGAGAGTTACGATTCTAAATCGGTCGGTGTGAATTTTTCGCTCTGATTGCCGCAGCTCCAACGATAACGCGAGTTGGCGTGGGTTTTGAGCCGCCTGTGTGATATAGTAGGCTTTATATCAAAACTCGATTTGCTTTTGGCACCAAAATTCCGGAAGCGCGTCGTTTGAAGGCAGGAGAGTGATGTTCCCTCTTGCGGAAATCGGCGTCTTTTTTGTTTCGAAAGTCGCTCAATGTGGAGCAATTTTGGTCCTGTCGTTGGGCAGCAGCAGCTGGCGAGTATTTCGAAATGTAATCGTTCCCGTTGCGAAACAAAATGTCCACCGGTCAACTAATAACTGAGGTAAGATATTTTCGTGATTAGCCTCGCGAGGGCTGATGCCTAGTTATTGTTCCGTTTTCTTCGTTTTTCTGTTCTTTTTCTGGGCGATCCCCTTTGCCCCGATGGCCAACATCCCCTTGGTTCTCTTTTACAGAATATCTGCAGTATCTCCAGACCGCGCACGCTAGCCGACGAACGGACTTTTCTAGACAGCGACGTATTTCACGCCTCCTGGTCAGAAATCCCTGAGTTCACCGACTTACGTCACCAATGAAAACGGCCCGGTGCGGACTTCGAACATTCTATTTTTGTGCTCAAATGAAATTATTTTGTTGACAGGCGATTGTTTGTCGCTTACGTACGAGAATTACCTCATTGCGTGCCGGAAAAACCTTGGAATTTTCTGCAACATTGTCAATTATTGTAATGAGAATAGCAGAGCAGGTGGGTCGACAGTGGAATTTCACCGATTAGATATTTAATTTTTATATAAAATTGTTGCTTTTGAGAAATATTATCCATAGCATTATTCGCGAAGCGAATTTGGGGCCTCGAATACATTCGCTCGATAGATTCAGCACAGAATCAGCCAGGTCAACGTTTTATTGACAGGGTCCGTATGCTATTCGTGCACGTATCAGCTGTCGTATAAATAATAATTCTTCTTTCTGAGTTTGTTTTGTATATACGAGCCCAGTGTAAGTGTTGTGTTAACTCATTTGCCAACGCGTCGCTTAACTTAACTAGTAGCTTAAGTTTAGATATCTGCAATTGTTACTGGACTGTCATTGTGAATAAAAGAATTATGGTTTGTTAATAGCCGATGCTGTTAGATATTTCTTTCAGCTTGTTTTGTCATGGCACACTCGCTCCGGATGGTTCTACGGAGTCAGATTCGGTAAGTTATTGAACGTGGCGCCCTTATTGATTGACTCGTCATTGCTTATAATAATTTATTCAGTACCCTCTGATGTTCACGACTCCTCGTGAGCAGTTGGTTTGGAAAAATAAAGTTATGACGTTGCTATCGAGAATTTTCGTTAATGTATTGGTGCAACAAAATTTGCACCCTACGTGTATAGCGCGCAATAAGTGAGACAAGCACGTCACAGTACCGATATGCGTATTTGAAAAATTTGCTGGAACAGTGAAACATTTTTTAATTAACGCATATCTTGCAAAGATTTTGAAAATTAAGAACTGTAAACAAACAAAATTATGCCAATAAATTCAATATTACATTTAAATGGTGACCTGATCCTTGCTATAAGTGGCCTGAGGATATGCACCTACATTTTCCCTTAAAATTCTGGATACCACATCATTATAAAAAGCAGAGAAGCAAAAGTTTCGTACTGTTTTGCAAGCACATATCAAAAATCAAACACAGAGAATTTGAATATATTTTCCGGAAACTTGTTATTGCGCCCTACATTACAATATCGGCATATTTAAATCACAAAACAGGGCTTTGCTGATTCTTTATTGACGTTGTTTTTATTACTGTAGATTGTGTTGAGAATAAGCAGCATTAGCAGTTGCGAACTATGACGAAGAGAATACAAGAACCATTTGTGAGAACTTACGAGCTGTCTAAACAGAGTTCAAAGTGTATATTACTTCAATTATTATATCATCTAGGTAGACCCGGAAATTTGTCAAGGTGTCGCCAAACGCCAAATTAAGTTTTGCGGGATAGAAATCAATTAAGTCCTCAATTTTAATAAGAACAACTGAAATTAGAGCCTGGGAAAAGTATAAAAAGTGACCAATTACGCTGGGTTCGTTGCAAAAAACCAATTTAAATGTATTCAATATAAACGATTTCACAAATAATTTCCCTGAAATACTCAAATATGAAAGGGAAAAAATGTCGAAAACCCATGGATTGTCTAAACAGCTTTTATACTAACTATACAACGTATGAATAATATTTCGTTAAAATGGTCATAATAATCGTCTGTGGAAAACTGAACAATTGGAAAAGCAGCTTCAAAAAGCTTCATAAAAACAAATCCGTTAAACTTCTCAATTTTGCTACTGGATACAACTTTAATTAAAGCAGAAACGTGGCAAAGCCACAGCACTGCGGACATTTAGCTAACATTAAAAGTGACAAACTATGTGCTGAGAGAACGTAAGGATCAAAGGCTGTACTCATGGAAGCCTTCAAGCTTTGGAGTGCACTTACCCAAATAATATAAATCAAAAATTCCTAGCAACTCCACCAACCAAGCGAAGCGTCGGCTTTGAGGATGACAAAGCGTAAACTCCACCACGCGTGCAATATACGAGTAGAAACCCTTTAATCTAGAATTTCTACCTTCTCGCCAGGCACTACCTTTTATATCGCATTTCAGTTCAGATATCCATAGAATTTCCAGTTGCGCGCTTTTTTGCCTCGGTATGGCCGAAGCTTCAGGAATAAATTCTCAAGATAGGGCGCCGTTACTAATGGATGAAAATTACGTGTCTTGTAGGCGTACGAACCAGGATCAAAGGTTTGATTTTTAAGCAAATTCCAGAGCGCTACAGCTGATTTCCATTTGCTCCACTTGACTGTTGGAATTTTTAAGCTGGCAGACACAAAAACGACCCTCCATGTGTTCGAAAATACGAACTATTGCGCCCCCAAGGGGACATAAAACCTCCGGCAATATTTTTAGGCACACGCCAACGCTCCCTTTTAAAAATTTCCAGCGCCTACTTTCCTCGTGCCTACAGAAAAAGTTTGGGGTTCAGGGGAGCGACAAATTTAAAGTGCAGATTTCAAGTTGAGCAGATCGGCTGCAGTTGATGTGGGTGTTCTAGATTACACAAAAGAAAAATCTGGTGTTTAACATATTGAATAATGGAACTTATATGCTATATTTAAACTTAACTTGAAATAAGATAAGGGTCTTACAAAACAGAAAGATATATCAGTAATATTATGTTTTTCCTCGCCTATAGGAAACTTTAGGTAAAATGAAATACATTAAGAAATTTATATTCATTAGTGTTATAGACTATTAACCAAATTAATTTTAGTATCGTTAAGAGCTTCATTACCACACTCAAATGGATAGATATTACCGCACTCTTTTTATATTAAAAAATACATTGAACCAGAATGTATTGATGAAGATAAAATATTAAACAATATACGTTTCCTTATGGTACTTAACGAGACTCGTTTCGTTAAGATGCTCATAATCAAACTTGTATCGTTAATATATATAAACTAATGCACAAATTATATAACCAACAAACAAAATGAGAGAACTCTATCAGGCATCTGGTGTCCGTGCCTAGACTGTATATTATCATTACATATATAGTTTGTTTTTTTTCATGCTTTTTATTGTTAATTAGGTTTAAATATTGTAACTTAACACAGTTTACGGTCCTGTTACAGCGCGCGGATTGTGATGCGGTAATTTCTTATCAACTTAAGTAGTAGCCAGCAGGATTTGCCCAAAGCCACACGCGCGTAAGCTACTCACAGTGGCAAATCGCCTAAGGTGAGTTAAATATAGCGGCTGAAGCCTCGCGGTAGATGGTTGCTGCCTATAATTGTTTATAAGTGCGACAAGCCAGCGTTTACATTCCAAATAACGACTTTATCATTGTTCACAGGGTAAGTAGACACTGCGAAACCTTCAAAGGTATTTTCGTGACGTCCATTTGGCTGACCTGACATCAGCCCATATAGGCACCGGAGCTAGAGCGAAGGAGCTCCCAGTTACATTCTGGGAGAATTTCCACATAACCAGCAGTTCGCAGGCCCAGATTTCCAGATAATCTAATATAGGAAATGGTTGCAATTACGCGATAAGTGTTCGCGTTCGACTGTGGGAAGCTTTCACGATCGCAAAGAAATAAGCAACATAGAAAAATAATACGTATGTGAACTGAAAAGACGTGTTTTCATGCACGCAATCGTGACAGCGGACTTTCTTGCAGTTTAATGTTTGCGCTTTTAAGGACAGTTAATACGGAGATATTTATTATATTGTTTAAATGTGCTTCTATGTCAGATATAATTGGTCTGCTACTGGATAAATGTAAATTCGAATATCTTCCGAGCCCTCGCAGGAATCAATTAGGTTTTAATCCCATTTTCCATTATTTTCTTTATTGTTTTGTGTGTTTTCAAGGTCAATATATTTGTATGAGAAAATTTAATTTTTATGTGTATGTTGCTTGAAGTTTCGTGTCAGTACCAGGGAATACTACAGGTGCATACTAGCTTGTTTTTGGCCAATCGTGATCATTCGTACCCACGACTAAGGCGTTTAAAAGACTTTCATGCAGAGTGAGCTAGAAAAGTAAACAAACGAAAGAAATGAGACTTTTTAGGCTTCATTGTGTACCTAGATCAAAATTGGTCTATTCAACGAAGCACATTGTTTTGCCTACACCGTGTTACGAACTATAACCTATCCCTAGCCGTTTAGGTATTTTTCGAATTTACTGCGCCGCTATTTTCGTCTCGACCGTTCTTTCGCGGCAGGCACTCATATCTTCCATCTGTAACAGCTCGTTAATTTTCATGTCCTCGAGCTGCCTGATCATTCGTACCCACGACTAAGGCGTTTAAAAGACTTTCATGCAGAGTCAGCTAGAAAAGTAAACAAACAGTGAAAATTTATTTGTAAAAATACTCAGGCGTACGAGACGTCCGGATGGAGGGGTTAGGCACTCATAAATTGCAATAACACCTACGTAAAATGCGTGAATATCAATTTTATGTTGTAGTCGTTGTCAATACAGATCGTCGATCCATAACAGAATAGTTTTCGGTACCTGCACAATCAGCTGCTGAATCAGCGCATCGCAGAGGCGGCTTAAGTGGATTTGTGCGCAGAGTTTAAACACTTCGCACGGTTTGTTTTTTGACTTGGCGTCGGTAATTAATAACTTACACCTACACTTAATGCGTGTATCAATGCATGTATCTTCAGCCTTAAGCTCGAAGATCTTTATTTAACTACAGTATATTGTTGACAGCGCATAACATTTATATATTGTTATTGTGTATTCGTTTTATGTGTTTCCATGTATACATATTCTTTCTGAGAGTAGATGTGTAGAGTATGTAAAATATCTGACTTTTATTCCTAGCAGAGTTTGCATGTTTAATTTCAGAATTATAGATGGAAAAGAACCAGCTCGGAGCAGACTGTATCGACAATCCCTTAGCCATACTGAGGTAAGTCCGAGTTAACTAGCAAACAAAGGACAATTTAAATTCATAGTAAAGTAGAGTACATATATGTATGTATGTGTTGGCGCAGAAAACCTTGTGCATTATGGCCTACTCATCTAATGGAGCTTTAGTAATCCTTTCCGTTGTTTCGTATAAGGTTGATTAGTATAGGGCACGGGAAAACGCCGCATTTCAGGCTCTTTCTCGATGATTCTATATTCTCATCTCAATCCTATGATACTTTCTCAATAGACCTTCATGACAGGTTTTCAATAATAACGAAATTTTAATCATTAAATAATCTAAGCTAAGTTCTTACATCTGTTGTCCTTGATGGCACAATTTGCTCCTGTCGGAGAATAAAACCATCAAAGGTAATCTAATTTTGTTTACTGCTCTTATGAAATAAAAAGCTTTCCCAAACTGCAGCCAACCATTCTCTCAGGTCGCGTAGATTAGAGGTCCTTCGTGACCCTAAGCTCCCCTTTCCTCTGAGCATGCCTTGAATGATGCATCTTAGTAATAAATAAATACCTCTCTCATCTCATCACACGTCCTAGGCATTCTAGTTTTCCTCGTGTTTTCGACAACCTTTCTATTTTTCTCTATACGTCTCAGTACTTTCGTGTTTGTCACTCTGTCAATTCAGGATATCCTCAACTACCTCCTATACTCGTAGCAACACATTTCAAAGGTTTCGCTGTTCTTATCGTTGTTCAGCTATACACATATGATATCAAATCCTAGAGTTGGCGGTCGAACATCTCGGGTCGCAAACTCGGGACTCCCGATCAAACAAGCCATACGATAAATAAATAAACAAATTCAGTGGCCACAATTCTCCATAGAATAATGTTGTAAATAATCAAACGAGTGTTCATATTTGTTTACGCCTGTCATTTTCTTGACCATCCTAAGCATATTAAAATGAATAGTATTTTCTTTCGTAGTCTTCAATTTCTCTCTATTTTTCATTTAGCCGTTCTTTTGTCGCTTTCATTTTTAGTTGTAAGGATGTGTGTTGACTATTGTTTTGTGGACTGCTTGGTTGTTTTTTTCTAAAAGTGTTTGTTTCCTAGCTGATAATAGGGCTAGTTTACGTTTATTTATTTAGCGTCTAATTGGTTTTTATTGAGTTTTGACGCTTTTGTTATTCTTTCTAAATATTTTTGATAGTACCTACATGTTGTACTATATCAATACTGTCTGTTTGATCGAAATGTCACACATAACAGCCAAGACAGTTACAATTTAACAGCAACGGCCGTTATAACTGTTACTACACTACCAAATTACGTGCGGGAGTCAGGTGACTGATAAGTTTTATTTATATTAAAATCCCATATTTTAAAATTTGCAATTTTTAGTAGATATTACGATAACTGTTAAACAACATACGGCCGATATTACACATAACTGACTCGGATACTTTATTAGTCTCGGTCTAATCGGCCTCGACCACAAAATGTATCTTCGTCCATTACATGCTGAATATCGGTGTAGTAATACCTATAAATACTATAAGGTGATGAACTCATTAGCCTTGCGGCATGCAGTGGTTTTCAATAACTTCCCATTCTCTCAATCTCATTATACTTCAATTTTTCTACTAGCTTTTGAAATCCTACTATTATATCGATTGGTTATTTGAATAGCCCTATTTTTCCTAAATTATTGGATGATTAATACGACACATTGGTAAAATAAACTCATCAATTACAATTTCTAGTTATGTAAATTTATGATTCGCTTCTCTAATAGTTATGGGATGCAAGCTCTAAAAATGAGAAAACTAATGAATTACACTAGAGTTTTACCCAAACATATACAAATAAGAAAATGTATACTGGAAATTCCAAACTTGTATTCTGACAAATAGATGAGCATTAAAGTAACTAGGTATGGAAAACGTGCTTAAATTGTACTATTGAACAAACGTTTATGTGATATATAATTCAGAGAAAATATTATTTCTCATAACCGGCATATCTTTTAAATTACTATAATAGTGCAATGTGACAGTACCTTCGTTTTGAAAAAGCAAAATTTTGAAGAACGGATGATTATTTGTCTAGCAAACGGAGGTACAATAGTTTCAATTAATATAATCCTCTAACCACAAACTTTTAGAAGTCCCCTTTCAAATCAGTGAACTAGAAAGATGTGAAAGAAAAGAGACTTTTTAGGCTTCATTGTGTACCTAGATCAAAATTGGTCTATTCAACGAAGCGCATTGTTTTACCTACACCGTGTTACGAACTATAACCTATCCCTAGCCGTTTAGGTATTTTTCGAATTTACTGCGCCGCTATTTTCGTCTCGACCGTTCTTTCGCGGCAGGCACTCATATCTTCCATCTGTAACAGCTCGTTAATTTTCATGTCCTCGAGCTGCCGAGTTAAAACGCACTCAGTCGTGCAAATTTGAGTGTTTGCGAGCTCCGGAATCCGGTGACGTTTCGGAACTATTCTGGGCCAATTATAAATTCTATCATTGGTCGTCGAGAGCCAAGTTCGCTGCCTGCTAATTATAAACACCATTAACTTGCGTCTCGTGCTCATAGTATTGCCCCCCTCCCCTCTACTGCTAGCAACTTACGTAACGCTTCTGACTCAGGTTACCAAGCAGTAATGTTCTCGATAGGGACCCTAAGAGTTTTTGATGATGATATTTTAACGTCAGTTGTCGTTGTTTATCACTTTTGTCCAGCATATTACGTACCTTTTGTTATTTATACTTGTTTGTTTGATTCCATAGAGATACAGCGAGTGTAATGTTGAAGTATTAGTGCCCTGCTTTATCGTTATAAAGGCCTATTTGTGTTATTACTTGTGTATTATCTTTGCTGTTTCATGAGAATCCTGTACCATTTACAACTGGTAATTATTATATACAGATTGGTGACAGCTTGTGTGAACATAAGGACATGCACCATAACGGACCTTGATTTTTTTTTAATATAGAATACTACTGAATAGTAACAAACGAAGTAATTTATATAGTTAATTGCAAAAAAGGATAGAGGAAAAGAGTAACAAAAGCAGTGGAAATTAAGCCGTGGAGCAAATTTAATAGAAAAAGTAACACAACTAGTGTGACAACTACTTGACGGTACAGTATATCAAGGTGCCTGCCATGAAAACCCAATTGTTCCTTTCAGATGATTTCAATATCGACTATACTTTTGAGTTTATGAGTCTTCGTTTCTCTCTTGGGCATATTTGTAGTATTAAAACACTTATTGGCGCCCCTTGTAATTATATTTTGTCTTTTAGCTTTGGTAAAAAATCCTCTGCCGTCTCCATTGTAGTCAGCCGACCTTCTAATGTGCCCATGTAGTCGCGATAGTTTGAGATTATTTTGAAAAACTACTATCAACCATGAAGGTACAGAAAATAGCAATGTTCAAAGAAAACTGTGAATTGAAAAAGTATTACTTAACTACCTACACACAAGATGTGTTCTCTTGCCAAATAATCAGTTGCCGTTCGCTGATTCCAAGCTGAATATAACAGCATTTAAAAAATAGAGTTTTTCGAACTATGGAGCAGTTGCACAGATCTATATTTGAAAAATGGCATGTATAACTTCTCCCAACTGGCTACAGAACCAGAAGAAATGCTTTGATGTTTAATTAATACAGCAAGAAAAAACTTTTTCAAAATACCACAGCAAACAATTTCGTTCAAATAAACTTAAGGACCAAAGTTCGAACTTGTTATATTTAGGGCTGTATACGTCAACAAAGCGTGAATGGAGTGAAATATTTGTTATTTAAGTTTTAAAATTCCATAAGCATTATGTCTGTGTTTTACAAATATGAACTATCTTAACTTGTGAATTTAATTAAGAACGTGTTCCAAGGCGTCTACCAGTTTGTAAAACTACAATTTGGACCAAAATGTGCCCATTACTCAACTGAAATTCATTGTTGCAGGAACTAGGTTCACTTGTCTGAAGATTCAAAGGAAACCATCCCTTACCCTTCTAGTGCACAGGAATTCAGGTCGAGCTCTTGGACTCTACGTTTTTCATGTGTAAGATCAGAACTTCTACGTTTCAAATGAATATTTTTGTGAAATTGTAGAAAGCTCGTGATTTTTAAGTTTCTGTTTCACGGGGAAACTTCCAATATTAAGGGGTTTATGGCACTTTCGTGCCACTAAATTCCAAACTTACGGTTCAAACGTCAACATAACTCCGCGTTGCAGAAACACGAACTCCTTTAGATTGCAAAGCCCTCCAAGTTGGCTATACTGTAATTTCATACAATTATGGAGCAGAGCCGACGTCAGGAGATAGGTGCGACGATCAAAGGTACCGAAGTGAATTTCTGCTTTAAAAGGGAACGACTTTGGTCAAAAGCCCTCTTGCTCGCGGCGAGATTTATCATTTCAAATCGCGGGATATAAATAGGACACTTTTAGGCGAAGATAAACCGAGGGGCTTCCTTTAATCCCGAAAGCCTCTCTGGTTGTCTACGCAACCATTTTAAATGACGGAGATTTACGGTAATCCAGGTAAATGATACTGTGGACTGCGACAACTCAAACGCAGATCAAACGATGGCTGTTGGCTAAGCAGCCGTAAGAATCCGAGCCAGATTTGGGCAGCGCCTGCAGGATAATTTCTATTAATTTGGCCGTTGAGCTCGCTGCCTAAACGGCAATTTTGTAGCAAAGTTGGGCACTTTCATTATGAAAATGCCCCAGTTCGGAGATAAAAGTGGGAATATTCCCCGGGCGAAAACTAAGCCCTTCGTAATTTTTGTTTGTCTTCGCCACACAAAGCCCAACTTAACTGTTTAAAGGACGAAGGTCCCTTGTAATAGGAGAATAAATATAACTGAGATTTCCACAGAGCAGGCAGCAGTGTTGCCGTTTATTGTAAATTCAAAAGTGTTCCCTGAGTAAAATAGGCTAAAATATAGCAGAACTTCGTTATGCTTACAAGATCACCAAGAGTGACTCGTCGAAAACCTCCGCAAGATATTTTCCGTACTTCCCTGTCGCATGGTTAAGAAATTAATTAAACACCTGATGTGGTGTATGTATACGTTGATGAATGCTATGAATTTTTATGAATTCTGACAATTCAGATACACACACATAAATTTCAGCTACTACATACACAACAATTTAATGCTGAGTAAAAAATTCCAAAATATCAAAGGATTCCCATCCGCATATCGTGCACCTCTGCAAATTCAATCAGACTGCATCAAAAGCAATCTATTTATCATTTCGCCAAGAGATTAAACAATAAGGCCGTTAGTAAGCATCTAACTAACGAGGATACATTTGTGGTCGAGGGCGTCAGGCCGAGGCTAATGAATTTATCCGAGTTAGTTAGATGCCATAACGGCCGTATGCCGTTGAACATTTTTCAAAACACCTACAAAAATTGAAATTTTAGAGCAAATTAAATGAAAAAGTAACGGGCGTTAGAAAACTCGCCTTATCAGAGTCACCTATAGAAAAAAAATACGTTTGTCAATACTGAAATGTATTGTTGGTGACACTGTAAGTTTATGTCAAATTCGATGTTAGTAGGTTAGGTTTTGAGTCAGTTTTGACCCAGACTGACACAAAACCTAACCTGCTAACCTCGGATTTGACATAGACTTACAGTGTCACCAACTATACATTTCAGTATTGCCAATGTTAAAATGTTACTGTTCTGTTATTTCGTAACGACCTAGGCTGTTAAATGTATAACAGCCATGCCTGTTATGGGAAATTTTTCAGTCAGGTTGACAGTTCTGTTATTGACAAATAACAAGTAGGTGTTATGAAAAATATCTTTTCGTACTTCCTTGTCGAATTTTTGAGGAATTAATTAGATACTTTATGTAGTGTATGGTTACGTAATGTTTCTGAATTCTGACAATTTAAATACACCCTTCGACAAGGTATGTGAAAAATCGATTCAACATCCTGAGATCGTCATGAAAAAAGTGCACGTCAATTTACAATTTTTCCATTATGATAGAACATTTAACAAGAATTAGCCAAATTGAAGCAAATATTAACCGTCTTAGTATCTCAACCCCACAGAAATGCCTTAAATTACTAGAAGTACTGCATAACACAATATAAAGCAATGAAATTCCGCCTTTGCTGCATTTTTTCTTCCCACGAAGCAAGGAAAATCCTGAAGAAATCACCTTTCAATAGTTCCGAAAATCTTTTCGCAATTTCGTTTGTTTGTCTGTCTGTCCGTCTGACTGTTCGTCTGTCTGTGCGTCTGTCTATTCTCAAAAGCTATTTGTTGGAGGAAGACGATATTTTGCATGCGAATTATAGGTCTACTTGGCTCAAACCCGAGTATACTTTCGGCCAAATACATACAGCGTGAGCACCGTAAAAAGTAACTGCAACTTAGGATCTATCAGTTAGTGATATTTTGCACATAGCTCAGATCTTTTACCCTTGGCGAAAATAGCATATTTTGGACCACATAGATAACAGGCTCAACACCCTACATTGTCCTATCGTTTCCGCATCCTTTATGCTGTCATAACCGAATATATTACGTACGCTGTGGTTCCGAAGTTTAAGTACTTGGTCCGGGGTCCGCGACTGAACATAGACCACAACTGAATAGATTTTTAAAGTTTTACCAAATTTAAACAAATAAACATAAAGTTACTGGAACCATAAACGACCAGCTGCATTAGTAATTGAGTAAAACTAGTTAAAACCATAAAATACAATTAATTGTGAATAACTAACCATAAAGGGAAGATAAACTGCAATGGTAGGGACTTCCCAGATGTAACCACATATGTATAAATGTATATAAATTGTAAATAATACCTGTAATATGGAAATGTAAATAAATCTTTTTGAGTTTTAGGGGTCAGCGAGGAGCGCGAGTTCGAATCCCACAGACTGCAGAATTTGTTTTTAATTTGCAAATGTATGTAACGCGCATTACTTATTTTCTTGTATTGTTTTAGTATTCAAAATTAAGATATTTGTACCTATTGTGTGACCGCGCTTGCAAGAGTAGTTCCGTATAAACTCCTTTACAGATTTTGTGAGGCAGAAATACAGCCAGAGGTCAGCGGTCTTTAGCAACAACAGGAAACAATAAGTGAAGAATTTTTTTACTTAAAACCACATCAATTAATGCGTTTATCAAAACGATAGTGCAAAAGCTGAACGTTTATTTTTCGACTTAAATTAGCTACAAAAATAAAAATATAATTAATGTTAGCACATCAGATTATGTTTGCTGAAACTGGGTATCGCCAATAGTTTTTAGTTTTAGTTATTGTTACTTGACAAAATTTCGTAATCCATTGCTTTACGACTTCTTTTAGGCGACGGGGTGACAAATGAGTGACAGAAAACGCCAACATAACCTACAAGTTGGTATAAATTTTGGAATTTCACGTAATCTCGATTTTAAAAAAAATGTGTCCCACGGCACTGAAGTTTCTTTTTATCCCTCACGTGATTTATTTGCCTCAGACTCTGAATCTAAATATCACATTTGTGTTAAAAAGTTCAACTTCAGCGCCTTGGTATACAAATAACTATTTTTCTTTGATTTCACACATTTTCATAACTGTCTTGAGTATAAGGTGCAATACGTATAATCTACTGCCATTTCCTCATTAATTCAAAATTTACAGGCGGCAACACTGCCGGGCAGCCAGAATTAAATATTAAAAGGCACAAAGGTCGGGGAAGTACGGCGGTGTCGAAATATTTATATCCAAAATACAGGTGGAAAATAAATGAGTTCTTGCATAACAAACGACCTTCTCTGCGTTTCGTACCGGCTCTTTTGAAAATCGGTAGCCGGAGAAACTTATCAGATGGAACGCACACAAACAACAAATCGCGAGACAATGCAAACAACGACCAGTGTAACAAAAGCGGACTGCACATATTCAAAACAGGGAAACAAACTCGTGCAAGAACTTAGACAACAACCTGGGCTCGACTCCGGGTCCCCCTCGATAACATCCCCTTTGATGTCCTCGGTCCTCTTCCAACAACACGACAAGCAGGGCATGGGTCCTCGCAAAATTCATTTATGAAAAAGAAAACGGGCCCGGAGTTGCGCTCTTCAGACGTGGAAGCGAAAGAAACAGTTTGGCCAAACAACCCTTTAAATAATTGTGTAAACACGCACAATTCGAGAGCGCTTTCCGCGTTTCTACCCCGGGGCACTGCGGTGCTATACTGCTTTAGCGACTGTCAGGCGCTTCCATATATAGGGTAGGAGTTCGAGCCGATAAGGGATGATTGTAAGGTGGATCCATTAGGGGATACTTTTTCCAAGTGCGCTCAAACGCTCGTTAATTATGATTCGCGGACGCCCGCACAAACCGCATTAAGGACCAACAAATTTCAGCATAATGAACCCCTCTGAATAAGCCTAAAAAATAACAATGGCAGGGGCTGTAGCAGCGTGCCACCTGATGAACTTTAGAGATTAGGGATTTTAAAATGAAAAAAAAAAAACAAGCACAAGCTGCAGATAGACGTTTGAGCCTACCCTACTCTTCTCTGTTCTTAACCTAATTTAAAGGGCCAAACTTACACATATAACTCTCCCCATTCCACTTGTTTAAGGTTGTTCCAATCCAGTTTGGGACTTCACCTTGTTTCCAAGACAAAATCCCCTAATGAAATAATGTCCAAACCTTTAATGCAAGCGGAACTGCACCCCCAGATCGATAAATCAGCTGAAACTTCAGCTGACACGTTCCACCTCAAGTCAACTAGCACCAAATAAACAGCCTCAATCCTTCCGAATAACTTGACAGGCAGTTAGTGTTGCTTGCATACACCTCCCCGTCTAGCCTGATCGGTTTGAGGGCTTCATACACAAGTTAACCCCTGTTTAGCATAAATGCAAATCCGAGCAAAACTACCCCTTTATTTACAGTGACCAGTACAGGGCTACGACGAAAACGAGCAATTTACCGACATGCCTTTTTAGTCGCCAAACTTGCTGACCTCTACCCCGTGGCGTATCAATTACCCCATGGCACGGACAATACGTTAAGTGTGATTAAACCCCGAACCAGTAGCCCTGATAAATCCCCGACAAGGCCCTCTCCGCATCGTATGATGCTGGAGCGCAGTAAACTCACCTTTCCGATAACACCTCGCGCCCTTATCACTTCTACCGAATTTTAACTGAAATCCTACTTTTTCCAGGTGGCGTATCTATGTTCTGTGTACATTCGAGAGAAAGCTATGAAGGCGTGGAGGAGAAGCCACATGAGATGGCTTGAATTTGAGAAACTGCAAAGCGGGACTTGATGGTGTGTACACAAAGAGACAAAAGGGGGTGTGAAATTGCTCGTCCAAACATAAATATCGGGTTTATGATATTAGGGTTGACTTTAGTGCCGGATTAAAGGGAAGGGAATCTTCGAGGTACCGCACAAGTACTGTCATAATCACAGTTTATTATCAGCGACAAGGAAGAAAATTTCGCTCACGTTGCTAGATTTTGTTCTCTTACAGCTCGGTACCTTCATAAACGAAGAGTATTAAGTACACCAATAATTCACATTCTTAGATTCCTTAGGAGAGCATCTTAAGCATGCTGAACAACTTGAGATCACATCTATTTATAAAAATGGGCTACGGTTCATTTAGGACTGCTGGCGGTTGTTTTAGTTATTCTGTGAAGTAAGTGCGCGTTTAGACAACACGAATTTGTACTTTTCTTCATAAATATTAATGGTGCTGCCCGTACAAGCGCAACTTATTGTAAATTATATTGGCGATGACATGTCATGCATTAATAACCATACTGGTGCACTTATAAATTCGCATCAACTTAGTTTTGTAATTGTTCTTTCTAGGACAGTGTGCATTGAACACCAAATATCAATTTCTGCGATCTTAACTTTCACTTTTTGATGGTATTCTCTGCCAAATGTTAACTGCGAATCCGTTTCTATTCAGTAACTATTGAAATAAATATTTTTGCGGCTTAATAAAAGTCCCGATATCCAAACATAAATTAGGCCCCTCAGTAAAAATAATACAACTACTAGATAAATCAATTAGTCCTAATCACCATCTTCATGTTCCTTTTCGTATATGCTGTCCTACAATCTACTTAAATATATTGAAACAACCATCCTATTCTCCAAACTTAGCGCCAAGTGACTGCTACTCGACCCAAAACTCAAAGAACATTTGCGAAGTGTTCGTTTTACTAACAATGGCATTGTAATCACAGCCATGACTGAGTGCTTAAAGCTCACATTTACAAAGCATATATAACAGCAGTGGCATCCATAAATAACACCACGAAAGACTTGCAAATATAGCGCAAGCGACCATAAAAGTAAAAAACGTCAATTCATAACACTGTGAAGCCTACTTCAGCAAGGAACTAATTTTAGTAGTTATGCTACGAGCAACTAAGTGTATAGTGTCGTAAACTGAGTGACTAGCGTCGCGAGTGATCAATTACATAGACGACTCCGGTATAAAAGGCACGCAATTTAAAACTAAAACCTAGGCAGTATTACAGCATCTGTAAAATGCAGAGAATCTGAGACCACTGCAAGTATTCGCTCAACCATTATGGGAAACAACAGATCGGCTGCGCAAGAAGCGACGCATTTCAGTTAACCGCCTGCAGACAGAGGTGGATAATAAAATACTCAGGTGGCGCAAGCCATACCAATAGTAGTGACATGATGTTGAGCAGAAGAGCAATAATTCAAATTCAGATGCCCTGCCTTAGAAACGGGGCACAATTTATAAATTGCGTTTTTGAGAAAACCAACAGTCCGCAAGCCAAAACAACCCTTCACTTACACAACTGGGAAGTTATATAAACGGACACCGAAGCTGCAATCCTTCGGCATTATTCAGTTGAATCACCAGCGTTCGGTTTACAACCTCCGAGACAAAGTGTCTGCCTATCGTCTGATTCAACTACTTGCAACCCGTTCGTTAATATAGCCTATTGAAATAACAGGGCGCATAACTGTTAGCACTTAAAGTTGTTTTAATCGGGCACTCTATTTGTATATTGGTATATCTTGTTCGATGTAGGTGTATATGTGTATGTTCGTTAGTTAATTGCGCTTAAATAAATAAACGGTGGTTGTTTTCCATCAAATGTTATCATTTCTAAATAGTTAGTGTGTTATCATCAACACCCGAGTTCAATTAAATCGTAGTTTTTATGTCAGGGTACAATAACTAGTGAACCAACCACACTGATTTTTATGGTATCCTGCAGTTTAGCAATAATATAAAAAGTAAAAAATGATAACCAACTTAAATTCTACATGAAGCATTTAAACTATTTTTATGTACGAGTTTCTGATTCCAATCAGATTAAAAACCGTATGAACACGTACGCATATAAATTCAGTAGTTATTAAGCTATATCTTCTATTAAAACTGCAAATTTAAGACGACAGACGTAATTTTTTGTTGTTATTGCATGTGCTTAAATTGATGGCCGTTCTCGATCAGGCACTGCTAAAAACGTAGAGTAATGGAATCGCAAATTTCACGAATCACATGACTGCTCTCAATTTATTAACTGTTGGAGGTTATCTATGAGTCTTTAAAAAAAAAACCTTTAACTTGATATCTGAGGGGCGCAGAGATATTCGATGATAACTCTAGGTCCAATCCATCGTATAGTGGAGAGGTGCTCCATCTTGCTGGAAATAAAAGCCTTTCTCACGAATGCATCATCTAACAAATTCCTGCAGTCACAGTGTTGAAGAATGGTTCAATTAACCCCTTGCTGACAATCCACATTACACTGTAGCACATGATAAATTACCATGCTGTTCCTCCGTAACATGCAGATTTTCACATGTCCAATTATTGCGATTAATTGAGACGTTTAATTTAAACCAGGCGTCATCGCTCCTAACAATCTTGTTTGAAAATTCTGCGTGCTCTGTACATTTTGCTAAGTACCACTCACAAACCTTCACTCTCCGGTCGGGGTCATCTTTTTTGACAGCGTGGAAGAATGTTGGATATAACTTTTCCAATGAACGAGCTTCAAAATGCGATGGACCCTTCATTTTCAAATTCCTGTCTCACGCTCCCCTTACCTAGCAGATTTCCTTGGAATTTTTCGGTAAGTTTCAAGGAGCTTTTCTTCTCTTCAATTTGTGATTGGCTTGAACAGTTCCATCTGCTTCAAACTTATTTCTCATGCAAGTAATGGTCGATCTGTTTAAAACTTCCTTCTAAACTGTCTTTACACTTCACTGACTCTAGAAAAAACTTGAAAATTTTGTAAAGACTAAAATATTTTCTAGCCGACATTGTTTCTATTATAAAATCAGTCAAGATGGCTCATAAACTTATAGAAATCCTCAAAGAAAAGCAAGTTCGGTGACTTTAAAACTTCATGTGCAAACAACTTGAAGTTTGATAGTTTTTCAGAACCAGCAAACAATATAAAATTACTAGCTGCAGAAGAGGAAGCTAATTAATTGGTCCTGAAGAAATATCCTATAATAAAGAGTGTGACTTTGGGTGAAACCTTCTGATTTTTTAAAACTGGAACTGCATTTTCTAGAAACCCTTCCGCATTGCCCACTAAGGCAGGCAAAAAAAACCAGCAAACAATTTTTACAAAAAGCCTGCATTTTGGATTCAGTTAGACTAGGCGTTCATTTAACACCAGATGAACAGGTTATTATTTTGATATCGCAATTAAATTCCATTTTTCTTTTTTACCTCCCTCGTCTAAAATACGAAGGAAGTATTGTAATCGCGAAAAAAATCACCTTCAGAGATTTCTTCAGCTCTTTACGTTTTAGAGTCCCTAGATGACGAAAAACAGGGTTTCGCAATTCCGCCAGTCTGTTGGCGGTATAACTTAAAAACTATTTGTTGAAGGAAGACAATATTTTCATACACATTATACAGTGTCCGCCAAAAAGTCGGCGTAATATGGGAAAAATTTTTATTTTTGATTTTTCAAAAAAAACTTTTTACGTCAATAATTTGTGCTTGTATAATAAATATATAACCTATTTAGCCCCTATCATATATACCGAGTGATTTTTACTTGTTTAGAAAATGGAGTATTTCGAAATTGTCAAAATCGAAAAAGTGCTATTTTTAGGAAATTAAGTAATATAACAATGAGATTTTTTTAGTGTGTTATTTTTAGCTAACTAAACAATCTTAAGGCCAGAAAACTCCTATTTTTTTAACTTTAGCTAAAAATTTATTTTTCAATTTTTTAAATATTTTTCAAAATTTCACATACAAAGACTTAATATTAAAGTTCAAATTTTTTTATGTGAACACTTTAAAGAATTATAATTGGTGAATATAATATAAAATGTTAATTGCTTCTTTAGGTTTTTCCTTATTTACCGAAAAGTAGTATGTTTGCATAATTTTTACGTTTTCTATGCAAGGCGCTTTTAGAAGAAATATTTTTCAATTCTAATTAATATCGATTTAAATGGCTTCAAGAAACTCTAATCTAGCCCTGTTAATGAATTACTGTTACAAAAATCCTGTAAATGTTCCTTTACAGTTGTCTAAATAAGGAGATTTTTTTATCCAATTACAAGTTCTAAACAAAAGTTCGAATCCCGCAGGTAATGGTTTTTCTAATTTAAAAATTGATGTAATTTGCATTACCAAGTGTTTATTTCTATTGTTTCAGTATTGTTAGAAACGTGAAGATATTTTTAACCCTAGTTTCATTCGATTTTTAAAATTATTTTGTGTCACAACGTCCACTTGCGGGTGAAGTTTTGAGTAAAACCCTTTACAGATTTTTTTAATTAAATTCATGTTGTTGATATGATTTATAGCATTAATGTGACTGAGGTAGTCGAGATTAACAATATTCACGAAATTTATAATACTTCAACTTCAACAGCAAAGTCGCTGGTACGAGTCTGAAAAGGAGGAGTTCATGAAAATATAAGAATAATGACTTGATTTATTGACTTATAACATTATGAAATAATTCTTATCTTTGTTGTGGTTCTTTTAATATATACATATATTGTTTAAGTTGAGACAATTACAATACTCCTTTTTGAAAATATTTTGCCTGGTAGGTTTGCAACCAATGATACACGCGAATTGACAAGTTCGACAGTTTCTTCAGCTTTTGCGGTAGAATGCGGACAACGTGGTCATAGTATGTGTTGTATGTGATTTAGGGGCTCTTTTAAGGAACTCACCACCCAATTCAAAGAGTAAAATCCCCTGCCGAGTAGAAATCTTATATAGAACGCAGCTTTCGCTGTCTTGATGGTAACGTTGGGAACTTGATCTACATTTGTTTCCATTCGACTGTAAACTACGTGTTGCGTGGACGATGGATTTACAGAGGGCAAAGGTCTGGTAAGCGATTATTTCCCTTGTAGAATTGTCGTCCGATTATGCTTTTCGTTAGCCTTTTTTATGGCGCAGAGTCTTGAAGCCACTAATTATGAGGCCTTAAATCCTGGTTAACTAACAGATTTAATTGCTGTGACAAATCCGAGAGGCATTTTGGCGGTCCCTAGGTAGAACCGACCCTTAGATCCAGCATCACGAAGTGGTTTGGTAGGGGGAATCTGGAACGTAATCCATAAGACTTCCGGGAAAGACTGTAACCGAACGTTGCACGGTTAAGGTTGGTTCGTTGTGCAGCTCTTTCTAATACAGAGCAAGTAGTGCCAGCTATAATTTCGGTCCGTACACGGCTATCTGTTCCATATATTTTCTACTAAGATGAACATATTATGTAATTCGATATAAACGTAATTTGATTGTAAACCTGTCCGTGGTAGTTAGGTTCGGCCATAGCGGCAACGTAGACATTCATTCTGTCCGCAACACTTTGTTTCATGTGCGTAAGTCGAACCTTGGATTGTAAAAACTATCATTTGTTATCAATCCAGCTAATTATCCAAATTCTTGTTATACATTGTATCTAGGTGGGATTCGAGCTGTTAATTAGTTGGCATTTAAGCCTGAATAAAGGTAGCATTTGTAGTTAAAGTTGAGTCACCGATTGGATAATCTACTTTGTACACTTATGCCCAAACACGTAAGGAGCTAATAATCGTGATTGACTTTGTGGAAAACATACGGTGCCTGGATGCGTTTTTCCTTTTTAGTAAAGGAATCGCATTGAATTTAGGAGAAGTATGAAATGTAATCACTCAGTAAATTCCTTTATTCTAAATTTCTCGGGTATAAAATTAGCATTATTGAATTAGTGTATTAATTCTCGAGCGCCTATCAGCAGCATTTGGCAGTGATTGCTCCCGATACCATTTAAGTAGGGTTTACATTTGAAGTCACCAATAAGATATTTAGATATGGTTATTTAATATTCCTCCTTACTTCAGAGATATTCAATTAGTTTAAACACAAATAAATCCATTAAATGCAAACTGTTGCCCTAAACAACCCCTAGAAAGAACTAAATGCGGCAATAAATTTGAGCACTATTGAATACGAGTATGAAAAGTTGCATAAGGTTGGTGGTAGTTACTTCTTATTTTTGTCAAAATTGCCCGAACCCCATTTCAAAACAATGCTCTACCATAAGCGCCTTAAGTTATTCCATAAAAACAATTTTTTAATTTGGTAATCGTAGAAGCGAACGGTTCGAGTCGTTTATCTCAGGGACAAGATATAACATTCAATTTAGGTTTATAGCCTATCTGCCCTGAACTCTTCCCAATCATCGTGTAGAACTGGTTTAACGTTTTATTGGAAAAAATAACTTACTCATAAAAGCAATATGCCTCCCTTATAGTTTTCCAAGGCTCACAAGCAACGAATCTGAACAGTAAACATTAAATGTATACATTTGGTATAATTGCACGTAGTGCAGAATGGTGTAATTAATGAGTAACGACCATATATGCAAAACCAAACTTGAATAGATGTAATCTTCTAAGCATGCAACTATTGCAGTGCTACATTTGCATGTAAGTTATTTGCATGTATCACTAATCTCCTCCTTTGCAAAGGCTGATTTTATTTACCAAGCGCATTAATTTTCAACAATGCCTTGTGTAATGAAAAGGTCGTTTATAGAATATTGTATTAACTAATGTGTTTTCTTTATAGAACATGATATTATTCCAGGTAACAAAGGGTAGATAATGAGATTACTATATCCAAAACCACTTTAATAACAATAATAATAAAGATAATAAAATCTTGCGCAACTGAAAAACATAATGTCGTAGTCCATATTCCAAGAGCGATAATGTAATTTATATCAATCACATTTTAGGCAATAGTCCAGTAGTGATGCAACTATAATGTTTTGTCATTTATCTTTAACATTTTTAGCAATAAGAAATAATTTCTTCACCCTACTGCAGAAGAGCCAAGTTGTATTATATCTACCATACAGGGCAAAAAAAAGAAAGGAACCGGTGTATTAAATTAATTTGAGCCATTGTAGGACTCTTCATAAATAATACACAGAATTTCAAAATTTCGCAGACCAATTTTTCCCCGGAAAAACAAGTGGCCCAATCTATTGACCGATGGCAAAAGGAGGTACTGTTAACGTTAGCGCCAGTAGCAAATTTATCTAGAGCATCAATATTCTGCCATACATTTATACAGTGCTTATTCCGTCACAATCTGCGTTTACATCTCCCTAGCGCTCGAAAAGAATATAAGTCGTCCACCAGCGCTGCGCAGAGTCTCGCACAAGCAAGCACAGCGCCGCTCCCACTCAGTTGTACTTGGAGCGATTACAACGACAAGGAGGACAGAAAAGTATAAAATCAACTTACGCATCCATTTCAAACACTTGAGACTTGAGTCCCTGGACTTCCCTCCTAATGCATTCCTAATCTAGTTCTACCTTATGACAGGAACCCGTCTGGTAGAAGGATCCTGAGCATTTGAGCATACCCGAAGTAAAGGTAAAGTATTTAAATTAAAAATTTCCGGAACAATTTGTGAATTGCAGTGCTAATCCCAAAATATGAAAGTCTCGTTAGTAACCTATTAGTATTTGACGGCTAAGAACGTGTTTCGTTTTACGTGCTTTTTTGTGTGAGATTCCATGACGTAAAAACGAACGTGTATCAAATTTTCTGTCAATTTTGGAGAAAGTATGACGAAAACCACTGAAATGACAATCACGTGCGGTAACATTCAACTCGTACAAGCGTTTCAAGTACAGCCGACAGTCGTCAATAGACGACGAAAAGTGATTGTCATCACATTTTTCCATTCCCGAGATCTGATTAACCACGAATTTGTGCCTCCAGGCCAAACTGCGAATTAGAAGTTTTATTTAGACATTTTTAAACGTTTTTCTCTCAATTTTTGGTCAAAAGGCAGGTCAAAATATGCCGAAAATGAGAGTTTTTGGAAGATGTACCAGAGATTCAAGAGAATGTTACGCGTCAGCTAATGGTAATTCTGTAAAAAGAGTATTATAATACCTTCTTATTATTGTACCGTCGCTCTATTGCGTGAATCAACAAAGGAAGGGGTGTGTACGAAAGAAAGAGAAAAGTTTTTCATTCTCGATCTTGTGTGTTTTGAAAAATGATATCATGTTACCTTTCATTCTGTATTTTGGAAAATTTTCGTGCCGCTTCGTATATAATCTAGATTTTATAGTTAATCTAGTAGAGTGTGTTGTGATAGTTCCAGGAAATGGAGAAAATTGAACACCGGGCAGTGATTAAATGCCCATCAGAATCGGCCATTCTTTGATGGGCAAATGAGGTTCTCAGGTAAAGATTAGTCAGATACGAGAGGTTATTATCATTTAAATAGGGTGTTGACCCGAAATCAGTTTAGTGCCGGACTAGCTATTGCTTTCGTTATCATACTGCGCAAAGTCAGAGACCTATTCTGCTGCTTGTGAGTGCTTCGGTTCCAATCCCCCAAGCACCTGAAGATAAGCAATTTCTCTTGTGGAAGCGTCCGACGGCCACTGCTTGTTCAAGGAAAACAGCGAGGCATCTACTAACGCTTCGCTGTTTTCCTTGAACAAGCAGTGGCCGTCGGACGATTCCACAAGAGAAATTGCTTATCTTCAGGTGCTTGGCAGTACATAAGTAGGTCACAGTACTTTTCCCGTCAAATTGGAAAACATGTAAGTTGTTAACAAGCTCATAATCGTACTTATTTTGCATGTAACCTCTTTGCTTAATTATATAGTGTTCCGCCGGTTATCCAAGAAACTATTTTTGAATATTGGAAATCAACTTTTAAGTTAAGTTCAATTTTTTATTGAGTTCTAATTGAATCAATGCGCTTCCTTCCTGGCTATAAATTTGTTGAATATTAAGCCGGCGTTTGCTTTATAATCAGAAATCTTGAGTTAGACTGTGTACAGTGGACCCCTTTAATACTGTATTTTGTTGTATGCCTATTATATCGACCTAAATAATTTTAATTTTACTGGTGTGTTTCCTTTGCGATTTCTGCAAAGAAACTTACAGGAAGTGTTCAAAAGGAAGCAAAGACCAATGTTAACATATATTTCAGGTGACGTTTAAACGTAACTTCCTTATCTGCAAATGATTGCTAATCTTCGTTTTGTGGTTTTGGTAGATTGACAGTTGTATATGATTGTATATAGATCACGTGGCACGCTGGTATTTAATTAACATCTCCGACATAGCCTTATTTTGACCAAGTGCACAAATAGGCGCTTTACTGTTTTTACTATTGTTCGAGTCGAACCGCCCTCTGTCTCGACTATCAGCTGGTCAGAGCTATTGTTACAGAGTTGCTTTATTTTGTGGGTTAACTGTCGTTGTAATAATCTTGCGCCCAACGCGGCATGTATCGTAATTAACCTGTAACAACCCAGCCTATTCTCCGATCTCGCACCCTCCGAGTTCTTTCTATTCGCAAAACTGAAAGCTCATATTCGTGAAACGCATTTCAAGTATGATGGCAGCTTAAAAACTGTCGTGACTTCATGATTGTGAACTTGAAATATGGATGGGCCAAGTAAGTCGATATGGCAGGATACTACATAGAGAAGACCTAAGGTGTTTAGAATTTTAAAATTGAAGCATTTGTAGTTCCGTTCTCCTGTCTCTCGTAGTAGCCGGATATGAATATATCTCATATATAAATTCGTTGATATTTTTAGAATTGTTGTCTTGACATTTTCCAAACATGTTGTACTGAGGATATAAAAAACTAATATATTACAATAAGCCAGCAGAAAGCATCAAATCACCGTTCATCTGGAAGCTGAAACTTTCGCATTGATTATTACTGTCAAACAAATATTTTCACACTACCAATGCATACAATTGTGCATTTCGAGTGTTATTTTTATTCCTATTTTAGCCGTGACTGCTAGCATAGCTAGGAAATCTAACTGTATTTTTAGTACTAGCCATTTCATAGGAAATATGCTTCGAGTCTGTGCATAACTTGATGTTTGTTTGAAATGTTAGGTATTATTTTGTACGAAAATAGTGATAGAATAAATAAATGGCCACGTAGAATAATCAGTAATAATACCACGAGACGACTATGAATTATCAAAAATACTTTGGCTTTCCCACGAAAGGGGTTGCTAAGAAACAACACGGGCCGAAGGCGAGTGGTGTTTCTACAAAGCAACGCGTTGAGTTAGTAAGCAAAAGTATTGATAATTCTTCAAGTGGTCGAGTGAGTATTCGATTAGATTATACCATGAATATCAATAAGGGAATTACACTAAAAATGTATTAAATGCGTATCCTAACAAAATTTTTGGAAATGGCATGACATTGACAGTTAACAGCTCAAAATTGAAAACACCAAAACGATAACACCACGGTGTTTTCACTTATTAATATGTGGCCTGAACAGGGATTTTGTGCATTATAAATAGTATAATCTAAAGAGTACGTGTTTCCACGTACTCGAATGCATACTGTTAAATTTACCTGATTTATTGATATAAAATCCTAAAGAGTCAGATACATATTCAAAGTATAAAGGTTTTAGGGATATCAAGAGCATATTAACATGAAAGTTAACATACAAACACATGTGCATTTTATCAGCATAAAGCTTTTAAATCCAATTCATTAAAATTATTGTACTGCGACCTATTATGAAAGGATTATCCAATATCAGTAAGCCCAACATTAAAATTTATAGCAGCGTAAATACCTCCGCTTCGAAGCGGCCCTTATTAAACTTTGGTTTTACCCGAGTCAAGATTTATACCGGCAATATATCAAAAAAATGACCCTCCATACTAGAAGACTTTCACCCCAGTTTAAATATGTAGCCCCTTAACACTGCCAGACATACAAAATGTAGATAATAATGGCTTTGTCGGAAAAAAGCGCTCAACGGCGTCTCGTCGCATTCCAGGAATGCAGGGCGAAAAAATCGCAGTAGGCAGGCTGTGGCAGACCCGAAGAAGTGGCTGTTTCACACGGAACATAATTCGCATCTCACCCACGCGCCTCCATTTGCAGCAAATTCCGACGCCCATTACGACGGACTGCGTCCTTCCACCTGATTACAGCGGAGCAGTTGCGACGGAAGATTGGACGTCGGGAAAATTCAATCAGGTTCGCTCTGACAAAAGCTGGCCGAACAAAAACTGTAAAATATAGGGCACAATTGGAAACAGAAATGGACTTGCAGGCATGCACAATTAATTTTGCTCCGCAGAGCCGTAGTAGCGAGAAATGTGTTTCTTGTAAATTCATGCTATCTGAATTAAACGTTTCATCTCCTTGTCAAACGTAATTCACTGACTTTATTGACCCAGGAATAGCTATAGATAACTTTCAATGTATGAAGATTCAGGGCGAGCTAATATATAAGTATAGCATGCAGCAAAGTCGATAACACTTGCACGCAAGAGAGAAAAGAGGGGAGTCAGTCGCTCGATAGTAGGCGGCTGGTGTGTTTCATCCAAACAAAAAGGACGCCACGCGAAACATTAAAGTTATTATTGAGCAGAAATACAACCTCGAGAGCAGATATTCACCTTGCTAGCAACACCGAAGAACCGATAAATCTTCATAGCCGGAATCCGCTATTCTAGCTACAAAGAAGCAGTCGATCTTGTCAACGTACGGGACCATTTGGAGCAACTATAACGCAAGGTTAGTTATTATAAATAAAACCCACGATTGAATGAATGATCCAGGAAACTATGTAAGTAGAATCATAACAGCAAATTATGAAGGGATGGAAACAGATTGCGCAATAGTTTCTACGAGCAATTACGCGCCCAAAAGCAAAAGACGCTTACCTGCTGAATCAGCGCGTCAGTACAAAGTGCTTGAATAATGTGGCGGATCGCGTCAGCTGATTTCAGTCGACAGAAGGCAGAGCCGTACTAAGTGAATGTGTGTGCGGAATTTAAACAATGTTAACACTGTTGGTTTTTAACTTGGCGTTGATAATTAATAAGTCACACCTACACATAAGGAGTGTATTAAAGCATGTAGATTCAGCATTAATCTCGTGGACATTTTTTAGCTATTGTTGATAGCGGATACAACATTGTTATATTACCAGTGTGTATTCTTTTTATGTATTGTCATGCATGTATGTTCCTTTCCAGATTATATGTATTTTTACGTAAACTGTTTGGTTTTCATTCTTAGAAGGATTTATATGTATGATTATAGAATTATAAGTGATAACAGGGCATATAGCTCAACACTAGGGTTAAATAAAAGTACTATTACACTGTGAGAAGGAGTCCTACGAATAGGTTCAGTATTCTGATTCTCGAAGAACTAACAGATATTATGCAAAACGTATATAAACAAAATTGAAGTAACGCTTTTTGTGACCTAAGTAGTAGAATAGATAGGAGAAGCGGCAACCAACGTTATGAATGTATAATTACAGACACTTATTTTAAACCCAAGGGCATCCGCAAATAGAAGTGGATATATGCAACGAGAAACGTCAAGTCTATAATAGATATTTTTAATAATGAAGAGTGTATCAAATATAAAGATATAAGATGTACGAGTATAGCAACAACTCGGATGTGAGGGAAATCACTACGCGGTAATAGAAAAGCTACTTTGACTGATCTCAACGAGGTAATCTTCAAAACTGACGTGCTGAAACAATATAAACAAACACACAAAAGCGCAAGTGAAGATCGATAATAAAATACCAAACAGCATATAAACTACGAAAGGCCTTGAACAAGGTTTGGCTTGTCACCACTACTTTTTTAACACATATGCTGTATGAAGTCTTCTTAAATTCTTGCACTTTTTAGGAAGTACCTCAGAAAACGAAACTTGTAGATTGATAGAACCAGGTTATTATGCTGGTGGGTTGGAACTTGTTGAAGGGATGAAAAGACGGAGGGTGATTTGTGAACGGGGCAACTAACTACCCATTAAGACATTTGTAGTCTATGTCAATTCACACGTGAACACAACTCAGTGTTTGAGATATTAAAAATAAACACAAAATATTGGGGTCATATTTTGCTTATTCTAGTCGAATTGGCCTCAAGAAGTGGCCAGGCGAGGCGCAGCCTGGAAAATAGCCACTTTACCGTCTAGGTATACAATAATACTAGGATTTTCAAATACTGCCATCAAAAGATTGAATGCATTGTCGTTTTCTTCGTTTTGGTATTGGTTTTGAACCTACGTGCCTGTAGTTTCAAAAGTAATGTATTAGTCTATTAATGGCTGTAGTGTTTGGAATTTGCTGATACGGATATTTTACACTAAAGTAAGCGCCTTGTACTTGACGAGCGCTATATCAACCATATAGTTATTTGTTTCATTAGTACAAAAAATGCATTATTTCGGGACAAGTAAGACAGATCGCCGGACTCCGCTGCGCGTCGTCCGGCGAGTCTTACGCGTCCCGAAAACGCATTTTTTGTGCGAATGAAACATACTTTTTTTCCCCCAACTACTCATAAATTCGTTAATATGACTTATTATTTAGAATCAAACATTGTAGGTTATATTGTAAAATTGTCATGGCACAAATAAATAATCACTATACGGGGAAATTACTACGCAAATCCCTATGGTGCGTCGAGGAAGTCAGCACGCGGTATATAAAATCCACTCGTTTCTGTCGCAAAACACGGTGACCGACCTACTTTTGCACTTCCCGATTACCTACAAACCCTAAACTCGGAACAGACATTGCTTGGAACGTAAAGTTGATGCCAAAAATCCTAAATCTTGAAAATTCAATATGGCGGATCCAATACAGCGGCCTTAAGAAATTTCATCTTTTCACGTTTCGAACCCTTCTAAAAAACGTACACTTGAAATTTATATAGGAGTTTGTCCATCCCTTAGGACAAGCCCTTAAAATAAAAAATTTCCAAAATAATACTTGCGGGTTGAATTTATAAGAGATGAAATGAGTCTATTACAAAAAGGTGACCAACTTTTTGCACTTTCTGGCTACCTAGAAATCTGAAACCAATATGGCGGCCTTAAAAAATCAGGTTTTTACGTTTCGACCCCTTCCAAAAGATGTAGAAACTTAAAATTTTTAGAGGATTTAGTCCGCACCCTTAGAGTCAAAAATAATCAAAATATTACATGGGGGTTGAACTATAAGGAATGAAATGAAATGAAGGTCGTTGTGAAAACATGTTTTCAATCAGCGGGGAACTTTTTCTTCATCGTCGTCACCTATAGTTTATATTGCCTCAACGATCTCCTTGAGGTCAACATTAACTTTTAGAATTAAACCAGCAGAAAGTCGTGTAGAAGATTTCGGAGATACGGCTATTAAAAGTAGACGTTTGAAAACAATATATGTATCTGTATAGCTTTAATACCCAGAGAGCGGAAGGAAAATATTTGGACATTTACGTAATTACGTATAGGGTTTTGGTTTATTCGCTTTTGTGTTTTAAAACCTGGTTTTATTTGATCCGGGAATTAATTTAGTCCTGCATTTCTCGTTTTTGTGTTTATTATTTCTTGGATCAACAATGACTGGATTTGTAGTTTGTAAACCTAGTTTTATACGTTTAGAGAGATCAAGTGTTTACATTGTTATTTTAGCGTTTGTTTATTATCCCTTGAAATAAAGCATCTTAAGAGGCTTAAATTGTTTTTTTTTTTCTTCAAACGGCAGTAAAATATTGCATTATACTGCTGGATTGATGATGCTAAACTGTCACTTTATTGCCAAGCGGCAGATAATATTATCTGCCGCTGACGAGATCAAGTAATTTTCTTCGAATTTTGTTCACAAAATTGTAAATAATTTGTTATAAAAACGTTTGAAGAAAAAATACTATATGTTATTCGGAGCAAAAGTATCTTTATGTGGTTCGGCTGCAAGCTCGGCAGATAACCCGTCCAGCCTCGCCACATAAAGCATAACTTTTGCTCATAATAACATAATATACTATTATGCTAAAACACGCATACCTAAGGTCTACACATTACCCTTTTTATGTGACGTAACAATTTTCTCCCTTTATTTAACAATAAGGAACTGGACGCAACAAAAATCTACAATTTTTGGTTAGTTAAGTATGGCTTGTTTTATAATACTGTCAATGTGACATTTGTCCAAAATCACAAACGCGCAATAACAAGCAAGCGAGCAAGCCTAAAATCTTAATGTAAGCGTTAGGGACTTCTTCGAAAAGGACAAACGTCGGATTGCATAGATCAAGAATGTCTTGATTTGAATAATGTGCTATTTAGAGCATCCGTTACATTAAAGGTTAGGTATAATGTCAAATTCTTCCTGAAGTCTACTACCTGTGTTCTAAATGATCTTTTTGAATTTCACTGTAATATAAGACATACGTTTTAAATGCTTTGTTTTGTTATTTCTGACGTCACAGAAAAAGGATAATGTGTAGACTTTAAAAAACAGTTCGATTTAAAAAATCACCGCAATCATTAAATTTGCAAATGTTGATCACCCTGTATAGCATTAACACCCATGCCACAATTTTACACTCTAAAGGCAATTCACTAAAAACATAAGTTTTTGGAAACGCTTTCCTTCATTCAATTGTTTTCTATTACTTACAGCAGCCGCCTAGAGTTCAGCATTTTCTTTCATAAAATTGTTAATATCTCCTAAACAGTTGACGTTAGACCCATACAACTTTATATCAAAATGATTAGTATTTCAATGCAAAACTTTTAAGCTACCCAACTATAGGACATTCAATGTAAAAAAGTAAGTTTGATTCGGTACACTTTTTTGAGACAACCTGTATAATCAAAACTATTTTGGTAATATGCACCACCTTCGCATCTACAACGTGTATGTAAGCGGTATTTATGTAACGCTTATAGTTTTAGAAATACTTTCCACCCCCTTGTAAGGGAAGATAGATAGACGGGTTGGCCTTACCTTTTGGCGAAAGTTATATTTGATATTTTGCCGGCTGGTAACCATCGGCCTAATGGGCTAACTAGTCGCGAGGGTCGGGGTTCCAACTACGCTGAAAAGAACACTAAATGAAATACGAAGAGAATGGGCGCCAGGTCCTCGACATCGAATCATCCTTGTGCCGGACCGTTCACAAGGTCGAAAATAAGTCCAGCAGATCAAACAAAATCAAAACAACGACCAATCAAAATATCACAGCTTTATTAATATTGGTACTATATTGCAGCAAAATAACAAGTTTAAGTCGAACACAGACAGGCAAATCATCAACCAAAATCCAACAAAATACAAGCAAATCAATAAACCAACAATATAACACATTAAAATCGACAAAGGCACTGCATCATTATATTTCATCTATATCAATCAACGGCTAAAAGTAGGACATCCTGAACTATAATCTATCACGAATAAAGAAAGTGAGTTGCTACCCAATTGGCAACACATGTACAACAATTCGCACGCATACTGTGAGGCAGAGTGCCGCGAATACTAGAGCTATGCAAGCAAATATGCTAACTGCAACCCCGAATGTTACTATTTAAATGTGACGTCAAGATTTCAAAGGCTCGAAGCCCGCTGTTACGGTTGTATGATCATACAGGGTGTGGCGATTTCTGTTTTAAACTCATCAAGTTCTTATATATGACTAATAAAAGCAACGGCTTGAATTATGCTCCTAACAAAAGCTAAAATATCAAATTACCAAGATCGATTTTACGAATATTAAAAGTCTGAGCATTAAACTACCGTGAGCGGTTCGCTAGTTACAACCTACACCCTAAAATGACGTTTGACAAGTACAAGGTTAACCTCTGCAATTAATCTTGGTGAATACAGAAGTTAAAGCTCTGTAAAACACAGCTAGCCTGTAATCTAGGTAAGTTAAACTGTCTTAAAATAGTTCAACAGCATATCTGAATGTTATATTACGTTACAGGGCCCAGTTCAAGGCGGCCTTCATCACATTTACTGCAATCTAACGGTAAGCAAACCTAAGCGTAGCAAACAATTCGATAACACAAAATATCTACGATCTTATATCACGAGCATGGCAAATACAGCTACCATAAAAATAGTATACTCTACAGATTACACGAAGCGCGATACAAATCGACAAATAATCAAACTACACCATAAATTCGATTCGACCGATATGGCCTAATACAAGTTACACACAAATAATCCTACAATGCAAACACTACTATATGAAATGCCTACAATTAGCTAAGCGGTCGTTACGCTAGTACACGTATACACACTTCAAGTCATGTTACATACGATTCACTCGTGCTGCTTTCCAGGGCCGAACGCAAGCCACTAGCTTCTCAAAAGCACCTGGTGCACCAAGGTCACGCGGAGCAGAAGCCCACGTCCAACAGAATAGCGAACATCGTGGGGAGGATGGCGGGTAGGCGATGCAATGCAAGCATTTGCCCCAAATACACATAGCACCAAACGAGGTAAGCGAACCAATTCCATTTAACAAGCATTTTCCTGAGGTGGAATAAAATGGCTAAAAATACAAATTTTCCAAATAGATTACAACGTTCAAAAGAGGAAAACGTAGGCAAACACCATGTACGAACTTTAAGATGTTGTGCAGCCAACTCGTTAAGCCAAGCGTGCGAAGAGTGAACGTCCCATGAAATCCGTCTGTGACGAAATGAATGCCGGCGACACCAATACCAATCCCCGAATCATTCAAGCAGGAAAACGGGGCCTCTAAATCCTTCCAACTATGAAGATGGCTACCAAAGCCGTGAGACCAGGTCCCCAGAGGAAGCGATTCAAACTTTCACGACGCAAGACTTGCCAGGAAATGGCCGAAAAATGTTCAAAACCAGCCCAATTCAGCTTATCAAAGTTCCCAAAAATTGGAAAGTTGGCCAACGTAAAAACTAAAGAATGCAAAGTGCTCTGAACTGATAACAGCAGTTTAGCCTTAAGTTTGAAATTAAAGGTAAATGTTAACAAGGTTGCCTAACCAAAGTGTATCATTTAGGAAATAAATGTAAATTTACAATTCTGGTTAATTATTTCAATCAATAAATAGGAAAATGTCAAAATGAGCGTAACACCCTCCATCGTTGCCGGACCTTGTATATCCATGGAATATCTCGTTTATATATGACAAGGTTGATGGCTTCTGAATACCAAGTACTATTTTAGGAGACGCATTTGCTTTTGTTTGATAGTGAGGTAACAAGCCTAGAGTACCCTCTGAGCACTGCCGAATGACAAGTCTAGTTAGAGACCTCTGAGTATTGCGGAGTGACAAGGTTGATGGCCTCTGAGTACAAAGAACCATATTAGGAAATGTATGTGCTTTTGTTTGATAGTAGGGTAACAAGCCTCGAGCACCCTCTGAGCACTGCCGAATGACAAGTCTAGCTAGTGACCACTGAGCATTGCGGAGTAACAAGGTTGATGGTCTCTGAATACCAAGTGTGATGTTGAAGACGTGTGTGCTTTGAACATATGTTGACAGAATACATTAGGGACCCTTTATGACCTACGAATGTTTAAGAGTTGCGAATACCAATAATTGTGATAACTGTGTCCTCTGAGCACTATGGTGACAAGACAAGTTAGTTGGACACCTGTAAATGTTAAGTTCCTAAGTACCCGACATGAGTTATTAAGGCGTATGTATGACGAAGCATAAGCCGTACTATGTTATTTGTTAGCAGATCTTGTTTTTCGAGAGCGAAAAACACTTCAAGATTGACCGTGTTAGCTTATAGCGGAATTCAGCCCTCCGGTGGTGTCGATTTCGTGACCCATGGGGTCACCGGCGCTATTAATCTGCGAGATGTGCTGTCCAAAATATGGAAAGAGTATTGTATTACAATTCCAAAATGCGGCGTGTGGACATTCATTCGTCTCCGTGGCTGGCCCGACTATGCCAGGCAGAACGTTGCATTACTTGAATACGGTGTAAATCACTTATTTAATAAAGCTGGTGCGATACTTTGTTCTTAATTGACAAATATCGTTATTATTTGTTTACATATATTATAAAATATGCTGCGGCTTCCATAAATAATAACAGCTAAACGCTCCTTTTCAGGAGTTCTACAGCTCGATTTTCTCACGGTGGATCACTCCATTAGGTCAGACATTCAGCTTCTATAGCTTGTGTTTTCGTTTCCTCAACTCATGCCCTCCACAATCACCTGTGCTTCCGTTTTTTCTTCCACCATTCAATTCTCATCCTTATTGAACCACATCTAACACATATAGTACACACATATCTTCATGGCCGAAGGACTTAAATAAGTGGCTTCAAAATAACTCAACAGAACTCTTCTATTTTGATGCCGAGATACTTAAATATTGTCTATCTCTAAAGCTAATGTACAACGCATCGGTTCTTTAGATATTATCATGCACTATGCATTTGTTGAATATGATCTTCAGATTCAGATGTTAACACTAATCTGCTGCGTGCTGCCTATCTCATCAATGTTCTTCCGTTCATCATGTCACTACGCTGAACTTTTTCAACTGAGTCAACAAAGGATTTATTGTATTGTGTAGCCTTTTCTACGAGTAGTGGGAATACTGCATCCACTGTTGACCTATTTCGAAACACCGGTGTTGTTCCAGCACCGTCTTAAATACGAGGCTGGAAGTCTATAACGTCACTAGCCCGTGATGTCAGCAGAATGAAGCAATTATTTATGGTTGCCGCCAACAACTATGTGCACGTTGGAGAACATGTTTATTGAAATTATCAATTATAACTGAGTCACTTTCAGTGCCTTTCCTAACGTTCGCAGGGGTACGTGTGAGTCTTTTTACAAGCAGTGTTGCACAAATATATGACCGTTACAAGCAGGTCATTGTATTGTTAACGCAATGGCGAGTTGCTAATGTATTTCAGACATTATAGTGTATTGCAATTAAATAACATATTTGCACAAATGTTTGCGCAGATATATTTTCATCGTGTGAATAAGTGTGCAATTCCTGTGTGTCGAGCCAATTATACAAACGCGAATAAGGAAGGTAGGCAATAATAGCAAAGTTGTTGGTTACTGCGGCTTACATGTTCATCATCCCAAGTATAAAGTCAAATTTTAAAGAAGTAATACACACATAGCCTACCTCAAAATTAACTCATGTTCTTTATACATTCATTAAAACTGTGATAATCGATTTGAAACGGTCATTTTATGTACCTTTCGGGCTAAGCTCAAATCGGAGAAATACGTTCACTCAAATATATATGCGATCAGGAAAAACACCAGATAATTACCAAAAATATATTATGTTTAGCTATAATTACGAAATAAACATTAATTAAAAGTAAATCTGAATTGTACATTATTTAAAATTAACATATTCTTCTGGAACTGTGTTTCTGGTTTCTCTGGTACAACTGCAACCCAATCCACCGGCGAGCACTGCAGGCTCCTTCGGTTAGTCGGCAGCCACGATCGGCGACAGCTTCGGAGGTCGGCCTAAGTAGATATTTTAGCCGTTGTTTAGGTTAATTGTGCTGCAATTATCCGTTGAATTTAACAACCTTAAGGGTTACCTAGGGGTGTTGTTGGTCCCTAAATACTTGTGTGCGAGGGTTGCTGGTGCCTTACGGGGGTTCTGAGTTGGTCTTGAAGCGATCGCGGTCCCAAATCTTGCAGTTGGAATTTATTCGCCTTGAGCCGACAAACGTCGTCTGACAATCCACCGGCAGCGAAATTTGCGGGCTGCGGGGTCGAACTTCGAAGTCCAGGAATTTGCCTTTTATGAGTTTATGAGGGGCGGCTACAGGGCTCTAGCCGCTCGCAAGCGGTGTAGGTGCTGCGATTCCTACAGGTTCAATTAATAGTAGATTGAGGTTATGTGATGTATGCAACACATCGAAGCGCCAGTATTTGTGCTTATTAATTAGGCAGTCCGAAATGACTTTTAAGCGGTTAGCTCTGCAAGACAGTACAGCAAATCAAACCAGGGTGGTAGCCTCAGGGATTCGTTTTCCCAAGAAAGTACAACAATTCAGGTAAAATAGAATTCTAGAGGCTTTGCTTTTACGGGTGCGGTACGGAAAGTTTCAATTTCTTGGGCTGACAGTACAACACGTCATTTCCCATGGAGCCTGGACTGGTAAGGGTTGGAGGTCTACTCCGTTAGACAGTACAGCAGAGACAGTTGAGAGAATAAATCTCAAGTTGGGGACTGGACAGGGCAGGTAATCTCAAGTTGGGATAAACTCAAGTGACTTTAACTGGCAGTGTAATCTTCTTTTATACCTTTTCTGCCGCGTTTACGGGGTACTTGTCCTAGCTTCCACTGGAGAGGGAAACGACGCCGTCGTTCATACACCGCAACTACGCGCATAGCGGGTAGGTGATTTGTTATCGCCAGTTCGCGCGCCGAATAGATGCAACGCTTGATAAGGCGATGTACAAATTTAAATACATTTAATGTATCAATAAAATTTGCTAGCGTTACAATTTGACTCAGTACATTTATTAAAGTGTATAAGGAACCACTGGTTAAATTCCAAACTTAACCGAATATTGAACCATCATGATTTTGAGAAAGCGGAAGGAAATTTGTAACGTTTTACTCATTAAAATCGCTTGACGAGAGGGGACATGCAATTACTTAAATTTGGTTATTCTCTAAACGTCAAAGTTTTGTATCCACAAATGTAAAAGACAAAATGTCAAGTTAGCACTGAACATTTTTAATCCTTTTATTATACAAGCCTTATTAAATATTGGGTTAAACGTTGAAAGATCTAAACAAATTTGATTGATCCTAAATTGACGTTTTTGGACAAAATTGTAAGTTGCTTGATCTTTGAAAATCTGGAAATTTTTCAGACAATTTGACACCGCAAACATACTGTCATACAATTTATGGAATGTTAGAAGTAAGTAAATATTGTTTCAATGAACTTCAAATGAATTACGTATTGGGCAAATTTATCCACTTAAACATAGATTTGGGAAATATCGTCAGCTGGTTGGTGAACAGTATAATATTTCTTTGCGACAATTGAATTAATCCAAAGAGAGACTTAGAATTCAGTCATGATGAACTCTAAAAAACGATGGTTTGATACTATACATTTTAATACATTTTGTTATGATGAAGAATATAATATTGGTATCCTCGAGAAACATTCGTTTAATCCAGAAAGTGTAGACAAAGTTAAAAGTGAAGTATTGTTCATAATAACTTAGTCATCAAATTATTGCTGTTACATTGCTTTGGGGAAAATTAAATGCGAGCATTGCAAACACAAGTTAGTTTATGAAGATCAATTAGTGGTAGAAGACAATTACAGTTTAATCAATAATTTTAGCCGTGGGTGCTTGTTATATCTGCATAATGCGGTAGTCAATTTAGTTTTGTTTCATTATGCTATATTCAATGAATTACCAGATCGTTCTGAAGAATAATCTTTAAATGTTCATAACAAGCGAAAGTTTGTGTCGCAGCTGGTTTTGAAATCCCTTGCCCACGAGGGTTATTTAGTTTATTACCGTGGGTGCCATTATCATAGCGAGAAAAGATAGCAAATGTAATTAATTCGACAATCAATACGTTGATTGCATAATAAACCATATTTCCAGTTTTGTATTAGATGAAACTTTGTTTTTCATTACAAAAAAAAACAATAGGGTACGACTAAGGGCACAGTTATCGACTGGTATCTCCATTTCCACAGGAAGCTCTGAATTTTTAAAGTTATAAACACATATAAATACTCTGCGCCTATGCGATTTAACTGACGTTCGGCCTTTTGTGCTGATGTCACTCCGAAGAACTTAAACCTTTATATTTAAGACGGTACTAGTTGTTCTTCCACTATACTTATGTTGCTCATCAGGTCATCAGTCATACATAGTCCTTTGGATAGTTTTCTAAATAGAATAACTGTAATACGTGTTCTCTTTGTAGAATTAACGTGTCAATTTTTGTTCCAATTCGACCCCTCCATACTGTAACATCTCATTGCTTTGTTAAATTTGGAGGTATTTAATTGGGGGAACTTGTTTCGAAGCTTAAACTACTCACATGTGGATATCATTTAGTTGCAACTTTTCCCAAGTCGAAATAGGCAGAGCTCTGGTAAGTGGCTGTTTCGCTTACGGAATTGTAACCTTTTTTCGGCTGACCTACCTGTTTTGGAGAAACTATTTGTTGAGGTTACCTACAGGATGTGGTGATTTACGCAGAGGTGCTAGTAATATTACGACTGATACTAGGTGGAGACGTGTAAAATCCAGGGCCGAGGACTATTGTGGAGGAAAGAATTAGTTGGCGTAGTTCATTCGAAGAAGCTAAGGTGGAGTCCGTGAGGTTATCCACCGGACTGACTCCTGCGGCATTTTGGGGCAGATGCTTTCGGTTGTAGTTAGGCCAGTATATGATGCATTCAATTTAATCGTAGTACGATTTTCTATCTGCTGTTGGAGGTTAAATTCTGCCATCACTACGACTTGGTCATTTATCCAGTTCATTCCATTTTGGTTGTAGAAGTTGTCAAATTATAATGGTTCGTTAACGCATTTAATACATCAGGAATAATTTCTGAGACGGGAAATATTTTATACTGTTTAAAGTTAGCTTATGTTTGAGTTAACTAAGTCGCTGGTTGGGTAACCTAATTTTTGCAGTGGTGCCCACGCAGCTTTGGAACTTAATAATTTCATATTTGATTGCTGCCACACTGTTGGTGTAATTTTTTATTTAGTGTGGGAAAAATATACAAAAGCACCTGAACTTACAATTAATTTAGGGGAAGTGCGAATCATATTCAATCAGTGAAAACATGTATTCTAAATTGCTCGTTTAGGGAAATTGCAATATTACATTAACGTTTCGGATCCCTATCAGCAGCAGTTGCAATAATTCCTCCCCCTTACAATTTATTACGTCAAGTATTAGAGTTCAGACCCTCAATACGTTATGGATATAAATATTTACTTATTAAGTAGGGTTGTCTGATATTTATGTAATTGTGTGTCAGTTTTATTGTTCATACACTTAAATGGTTTATAGTTGTTTGTGGAATCAGTACATAGTTACGTATCGTTTTATTATTACACTTGTGGTTACCCAAATTCTATTAACAGTTATATGATATTCGCAACTCTTAGTATAATTAAATTTTTAGCTTTGTTTGAGTCACTAAGTGATTTGTCGTCTCAAAAATCTATGGGTGAACGCGCCAGTTGGAACAACCCTTTAAATAATTTCTTCACTATTAAGATAAGTCGAACTAGACCCATTCTCCGGAGTTAGTCGGGGGCACCGTGACAGTTGCGGACGTTTGCTAATAGAGTTGACAGAAGTTTCCTATTCCCCCTCGTTTGTAATTGTGGCTATTTGCACATATTCGTTTATCTGCTTCTTTTTAGAGAGTAAATTCCTTTTGATTAATTGTGGATATCCCTACATTAACGCTATTTCCTTGTTTTTCAATGTTTCTGCCGCTCCTGTGTTTTTATTATTTCTGTAGTCAATATAGGTTTTTGCGGGTTTTTGCTTTTTTGTTGATAAGTGGAATAGAATATTACAGCGCTTAGGCAAATACCTATCGTCTGGATAATTTTATGTAGGGACTGCCATTTTGGTATTTGCAACATTAGATAATTTGGTGGCCACAGCCTTGTTTGAAATTTTCCGGAGCCTCCCGGCTACGGAGCTGGTTTCCGGGAACTCGCTGGTGCGGCAAGCCCAGGCGGCATTTTTGAATGGAAATCCCGAGCAATAAACAAAAGCGAATCAAGGGAGAGTATTACGGAAAGCCCTGCCGGGAATATGGGATAAATATATAAGGGATCAATTTTCCCCGCGATATATTTTCGATGGCTGTCTATCAATCAGCAAGCGCTCAGGCTTACAACAAAGGTCTGCCACAGGTAAGGAAAAGGCAGGAAATTTGGAGAGTACAGCGGTGCAGAGAATGACGACTATGACGAGCATCCCGGAGGGAATTTTCCTGAACCCGAACAAATTACGTTTGCGGGGAAATAGGTCACATTCTCGCATTAATATTCCGCGAAAGTTACTTTATGTGGGTGGTGCAAATTGGCCGAGCAACGATAAATACAATTTGGGGGCTGCGCCGACGCCCCGACTTTTAATTGCGTTTCCAATGGATGAAAAATGGACTGATTCAATTTTCGCGAGACAGCTTAAATCGCCCCTAAATCGTTTTCGAGCTTGTTTCCTTTAGTTATCCCTAATTTGCTTACGCTGCAAAAAGGTAACTCGCCTAATGAAAGCAAAACACACGATCGTACGTGGAGAGGAGGCTGTTCGTATTTTCCTGAAAAACACGCGCGACGCTCCTGGGAAAATAGACCAAAGAAAGGGGCGAAATGCGATTCAGTCTGAGCAAACATCATTTGGGTTCATCTTATCTAGCGTAAAATAAAACAGGCTTATCTGTTCGGTAAAAGGTCGGGTAACTACACGGTGTCCCAAAAGTCACTACGTATTTCTACTAATGGTATTCATTATTCATCCAGGAAATACCTGGGAATAGAAGAAATTTAATTAACACTCTCAACACTTGGTCCATCAGCGTCTTTTGACTTTTCAAATCATTTAGTTCAGTTCTACAATGTATTTTCAATAATGTATAGTAGTTATTTGCTGCGTTATACTTCTTATTTTACAACGACCATCCAATCTGGAAAACGCGGAAGCCAAGCCCCACATCATTCATGTTAAATGCATCGTGAATCATGATCAGTCGTTTTGATAAAATTAATACCTATATATAATTTCTCCATGTTTTCCTAGTTGCAAGCTCAAAAACTATCGGTATGGCATTTTGAGAAATTGTACGAGAAATGAGAAACACACACAGACCAAAGATACATCAACAGTAACACTAAGAGTAAGTGGAAACATAAACAAAGTAGAGATTAAGAGAAGTGACAGAAAGGTGCAATATTACCTAAGCTCATTACCTTGGTCCTGAAAGAGGTTTAAAAACCTCAATTTGAAAGATAAAGAAGTACACAATCAGTAAAGAAGCAGAACAACCTCAAATTCGCTCATTTCACTCACAATAAAGGAAAAATGGAAGAAAATGTTAAAGAAACACAACTGCGAGTAGAAGCAAAATAAGTGGGCCTAGGAATGAACATCATATGCACATGTCAAATGACTTACCGATGGAAGAAGACATAATAATAGAAAAGATTCAATCTTCTACTACGACATAACGATAGAGAATGAAATCAAAAGCTTCAGTCAATTGAAGAAGGTAGATCGGCTGGGTTGTTTATGCTAGATTGAGAGGTATCCACGGTATAAAATTACCAGTCCTAATTCAGATTTAAAAAAGTACATTCTTCGTGTAACTGCATATGGTAGGAACACATGGCCTTGACCAAGCAGAAATCCACCAAAGAACCATAAAATAAAAAATTCTAGAAAATATCAGTCAAATATTTGTAATGATATGAATATAGGGTTATAAAATTTGAATATTAATTGGAAATATGAATAATGGTTATGTAATTAGAAAAGAAAATAGAATTTATAATTCAATAAAATATGGCTAATTAAGAAACAGAAGGTTTCGAATATAATGTAATATCTAAATATGAAATTTGAAGGTAATGACAAATACTTTATCGAAATAGATTATTTCACATAGTAGGTAGAAATAAAAAATAAAGATATAGTGTGTTGAAAGGAGAAAATATGATATCGTTAAGAACTTTGTTTTCATTATTAAGACAACAAATTTTGAAAAATGTAAAGCTGCAATTAATTTGGTGTAATTTAAAAGTATGACATAAACACTATTTTAAAAGGAACATGTTTGGAAATTAAGAAGAGTTGATATTAAGACTAAATTTGCGTGGTAAAATAGAAATGGAATTTATAAAAAGATGAGATACAAAATATAAAACTAAACTAAAAGCAACACTAATATACAAAGGAGAATAAATAGAGAAAAATACTAAGTTAAGTTTATTGAAGACTTACATTTGACATTGTATATCAATTGATTTGGATTACATCGAACTATTAGTACGAAAGGAGAGTTCTGAGGGAGAGACCGTTGGTTCTTGGTGCTGGTCAGTGGAGTAATTTGGAGGTTGTTTTTGGATGCGGTGTTGAAGTTAAGTGACTACAACCAGGGTCTATTTGGGTCCATGCTGAGAGAGAGCTTATGTTCCTGATTCTAGGCAGTTTTGACATAATGGTTGTCATTGGAGGCTTTCCCTGTGTTTGGTTAACATCAGGGACATTAATCAGTTCGAGTGAAATGTGGGTGATTTTAGGTATTAGGTAAGCACTGAAAAAAAAATAAAGACTAAAAAGGTGAATTCGTTATTAAGGAATTACTTACTGTTTGATATTGTTATGTGGGGAATCTAACGATCTGGTATTTGTCACTGAATTTTCAAATTTGTTTGACATATCATTTGACAGAAGTTATTTTTGACTAATAAAATTAAAATCAGAACATCAAATTTCAGAATAAGCAATCTAGATAAAAGGAATCCACCCCTGATTTTAAGGTGCTATCATAAAGAATAACTATTAATATTCAAATAATATAAACAGGGCAATTTACATTGATTAAAATATAATTTATAAACATATACTAATAGGTAACAAAAAGTAAGAGCCCGTATCAGTTCATATTACACGATCAATAAATGCATGCATTACAGAAAAAAGACGGATATGCACCATTAATGGAATGGGGTAGGACACATTGCCAGAAACCTCAGAAAACCGAAAAGGCACTGGAAGACCACTGCAATGCTGATATAGCGACATAAAACCTGGTTAAGATTTTTAGGGTATGCAAAGAATAGATATTCTTAGGATGGGAACAGATCGCATGTTTCCCAAATTCCCTATCTTGGTAGCCGGTAGCCAGATGATCAGAACTCGACAGCTGCAGCGTACAGCATGGAACTGCCCCGAAATTATATGAAAACACTTCGTAGAAATCTTATCTGACGCCTAGTGACTGAGCCTAGTGCTCTCAAAACCGCACTCTTGCCTTCTCGCGACAAAGCTGTTCCAATGGAAAGAGACGAATCGACACGGTAATCGCGGGGCCGCCGTTAGAGGTGTCGGATCAGGTAAATCCTGAAGCACTGGTAATCGAGGCGTGCCAAAGCAGTTGTTACAGGTGTCGGGCTTAGAGTTGGTTCTGATATACGAGTATCCGAGACGAGCGAGAGTCGTCGTTTGAGGTGTCAAACCAGAACCACATCCATAGCCTAGTATCCGAGATCAGCCACTGAAGCAGACCATATGGTCGTTTACTCATAAAACTGCCTATGTAACCTACCTCACAAACGGCAGAAATGCCGCACAGTCGTGTGCAAGAAATGCAGCAGACAGTAACGATCAGTTACATAGGTACTGCGGGCGACCAGCGTAAGCCTCAGGTGCGTCGGTGCCTGGATGGTCAATTGAGGATGAACTTGCAGTGGCAGCAGTAATGGTCGAATCTGGTGAGATGTTTCGGCTTCGGCGGATGAGCTGTGCATTCATTAGCTCGGGCGATGACCTGCAATCACCAAGAGGTGAGGATAGGCCTCGAACCGTACCGGGTCATAACCGGTAGGCATCTGTCCAAGGATGAGTACTGCTGTCGCGTATGCTGTCTCATGAGCCTCACCTATTGGTGGCCGTTGTGATTAGTTTAAGGTGCGCAACATAAAACAGTTTGGCAAGGTATTCAAAGCATTTGTCCAGCACTGGTTTGTATCAGTGGATGCATGTTAAGAGAAGCAATTTCTGGTAACTAATATTAACACCACGCTCTTCTCTGATCTCCTCAAGTTCATTTGCAGGGTTGGATGGCTATACGATATAGGTACAATATACCCAGTACAATGGGCCCGGTATGGTGGCTTAAGTGCTAGTACAGCAATGCACCCTCCACTTTAAATTCAGAATCCAGATAGCAAACCTGGATGAATATAAAAAATTTCTATATTCAAAGGAAAGAAAAAAAGGCGAAGAAACCGTAGAAGAGATATTCATTATGTATGCACTTATATCAAAATAAACCCGATTATTCTTTTCAAAATCGTTCACTTAAATCCAGAGTCGTGACGTTTGGAACACTCTGTAGTTGGCGCAAAAATAAGAACTTTGCAACACTAAGAATGTAATTAACGCGAGCAAACAAACATTCGTGCCTAGCCATTGTTAGCTTAGGAGAAATACGGCAAGTGTATGCAAACGTGACTAATACGAGCAGTTTTTGATATTATCACAGGAAAATAATAATGAAAGACGGCGACGCCAGGGAACTGTTTACATCGATTTGCTGCATTGATAGCACAGTTTATAGATAAATAAATAAAATGCAACGATAAAATAAGAATGGGAACTACGGCAGATAGAAATTCACTCCCTGATATTGAAATGCAGGTTAACTTCAAGTTTTGCCTTATAAGGTCATACAATCAGAAATTTACTTTCTATTTATTTATTTTTTAAACTATTACACTACCTATGAGAAGTCTAGTGCTACCACATATACTTATTTTGACGTCTGTAGATCTTAGAAAGAAATTCAGGACATCTTGACGGTATTACTCTTGATTTTGATGTAAAAAATAGCTATGCCAAAGTTAATTCCTAGTTTCTAAAAATATTAACTGTTTTTTTAAATCAAATTTCATTAGAGCAAATTTATAGCCTACACGTTTTTCGAAAATATTCGTATGATTTCCCGATAATCTACACGTAAGGTTTGAAGAAAAGTGTTGTCCAAGATGAAAAAGTTTCTGGTCACTGACCAATGGCTACACATTTTTGCTATTGCGTGCAGGAACTACACGTTTCTAATTTAAATAGTTCCGATAATATTAAAAGTTTATACTATTTCACTAATTAAATTTTTAAAATCGCCAAACCGTACTACGATATCATATCCAAACAATTAGTAAAAATAATTCATAAACCATTTCGTGGACGATAACACCAGTTAAATGGAAAATTTGACCCCCTATCACAAAAAATACTTCCAAAAGCATTGCCTCAGTAAATTGTATAGATTACTTCAGCCTGTTACATAAATGTGTGGTAAAATATAAGAATGTCGCCAGTGTACCTCAGTGGTTAGAGCATGGACTGCGGTGCGGAAGTCTGGAGTTCAAATCCCAGAATCGATGCCTGGCGGGCGGCCTACCCAGTCGCTTTAAATAATTAGGGACCTGCGTTCGAAAGAACAAGGGTAATAATGCGGTTGTCTAATGCGTGATGCTCACCACATCACCACGTGTCATGAATTTGACACGCGACACACGGGTAGGAAAGCGAGGATACGGAAGCTCTGACCTTCTGCCTTGCAGGCCAAGCTCCTTCGTGGGGTGTTAGTGCCCCACCATTATTAAAATATAAGAATAAAAGAAAGTGCCCACTATTAACGTCGTAAATTAATTATTGATATTCAAAACAACTAGGTCACAACAGAATGCGGGCAAGGGGTCGTAGGCATGAAAAGAGATGCGTAACTAAGTAATCTACCTGTCATAACTCATAAGCAGTAACAAACCAATAATAATTAAGGGCGCCAGATCAACAACTTACCGTGACACACTTCGTCGAACCATACGGAGTAGTCGAGATGCGACGTAAGAGGTAATAACCATCCAAGAAAAATAAAACCGCTACAGCCGAACACCAGCGATACATTCTAAACAGCGACTGAAACATATGTCGTTACGTAAATATTTAGGGGAGAAGAATTACATGAGTAGTACATCAACAAATGCTACACGCGGACTATACAAAGAAAAGGATCTGACTAGATAACATGGTGCGGAACCAATTTAGCGAAGTGTAAAAACACTGATTGAAGTGACATTCGATAAACAGCAGATGGTTGTTTCCAGCCACAAAGTTACGATCAAATTAAATTGATAACTAACAGATGCTCGTTTAACGTTTACAAAAGTTTCAAACACAATTTGAGATCCAAGGTACCATCCTTCAAGCGAAAAGCATGAAATGCGAAAGCAGCTACGCCTGAGGTTGAAATAAATATGAAATCTGACTTAAGCTGCTGCGACACGTGTTGGAAATCTAGAACAGCCTGTTAGATTGGGCTCGCGACGTTTTCCAGTTCTAAATCTGCAACCCAACAAGCGAACACGACAAATATCCACGGATTTTCGACAGGTAGCACGGAAAATCGTGAAATCGCAGGTATCGGGGAAGGAGAGCAAAATAAAAAGTGCAGCGAACAGAGAATAGACCAAAAAGAAAACGACCTGGCATTGCGGGCGTTTACTTTCAAAACAAGAACAAGGCCCGACATTGCGGGCGGTTTACTTCCAAAACTATCAAATTCTGAAGTAATCCGATGGGCGCAGCAATCCACCTAACCAATGAGACCAAACGTGCCCTATCCCTCGGGATTAAAACTGCTTACAAGGCGTCACCAATAGAACAAACGCGTCTTGTACTTATGAAAGTAAAAGTATGACTTAAAAATTGCCAAAAAGGAAATGGAAGACAGAAAAATAGCCCCACAATAAAACTGCGAAAAACTATTTTCGAAAGAAAGAAACGTCCATTTAGAATTCAAACGTCACCGAACCAACAGCAACAGCTGGCCTAAAAAAAGTAACGCTTCCGGATAGTAACAGACCTATTGTTGTGTTAAATTATTTTCCGCTTGTAAAAATATTGATAATGTATCCATGGCGTAGTTGAAATATGCTAGTTAGTAAATAAAATACAACGCTAGTTAATCAATATTTTTCATAGGTTTTCTTAATACCTCAAAATTGTAAATTGCTAATAAACTACCGCTTACCATCAATTAAAATGTAACAAAGAATATTCTTACCAGACATTAACTGAAAATTCAATTTAAGGACTACGAAGTGGATAGCATTTAAGGGCAAATCGTCTAGAAATTAGATTAGGCTTGATTGCTTATTCTGGCATCAATCGCTGTCTTGATCGCCCTACATCTCGCCCTTTCCCTGAGTTGGTATTTAATAAGTCCTGGCATAATAGTACGTAGAATATTCATATAGTTCATTGGAAGCTTCACCAAGAAACCGCTAAAGCAAGTGTTCACACAGTTCATTTTAAAATGTTTCAGAAATATTTTCCGAATGTTTTATGTATAGATGCAATTATTACGTTTGCTGTTTGTTCCTTATTATTGTAAAGCAATAAGTAGAATAAGTGCGGTCTTTATTAAGTCAACTCACTTTATAAACAACGCCTTCAAGCACAAATTCCTAACTCGTGAAAGGAAAATAGAACACCCATTTTTTTCAAATTCTTGAAATTTAAATGATTACCTACGCTAAATACATGCACGCCCCTACTAAAGAACCATGAAAAAATGTCCTCGTCTATCAGACTAACTCAATTTTCAATATACTTACATAGAAAAGCACTCAAACTCCATTACTAACGATGAGTAGTTTCTTGAAAGTTACAGTTATTTTCCCATACCGAGGAGACTATGGAGAGGATGCATTTGAAAATTCGTCGACCATATAATTGGTTGTTAAGAAATATAAACTCAGTAGTGGAGCAATTTGTATTATAATATATATAATACAATAATGTCAGCTTCGAACTGTCAAAGTCAAGTTACTAAACAGTTGTAAATTTGAGAATGGGAAATCTTGATAAGTTAATGTACCTGTACGAATTTTAAAATTTTGAAAATAATTGTGAAAATAACGTAACTTAGTATAATTAACACAAAGCGCGGACGCCACTGAATCAGGACGTGAGCTGCTCGATTTTCTGTGTGCAGCACTCAATGCGAACCCGACGAAAAATCGTGGGGAAGAATCCAGTGGCAACCGGGCTAAGCCCGAGGGTCCACGTTTGTGAGCGACTTCATGTGTGCATCACCTTCAACGATCTTAAAAAGCGACTGGGAGCCGCGCAGAGAATATAATTTGCTACCCAAGTGTGTGTGATTAGCAAACCAGTCCTTTCACTCTAGCTGCTTACCGAAACCATCAAAGGTTTCAGTGATAAACACATTGTCCGGTAATTATCCAGAGAGCCGATCCATTAGGCAGCGAAGTGATTCTCCGAAGGCGCTAAATGATAGGTACATTCACCAGCATCAATTCATTCAAGATTGGTGATGTGTGTCAATTTGCGTTGTCGGGACCAGACCGATCAGCTGTATAGCAGCCTTTAAACCACGAGCTCTATGTAATCAGATATAGGATGTTGTTTACAGTCTGGGCGATAAGCGCTCGGTCATGGCTGTGTCAAGATTACGCTACCGGAAAGGAATGCAATGAATGCACGAATAAATACGCACGCAAAATAGTTTGTACGGAGAATTCCAATCGAGTTCCATTTAAATGCGTGTAGATTTAGCATTCGCGCGTAACTTAATGAGTGCTAAGGTAAACTAATTTTGTCCTTTACTACAAATATATTTATTTGTGTATAAGCAAATTGGCTTTTTTATTTCAATTTGAGTTTGATGTTCATCACGAGTTATAGGTCGATGGTGTCAGTGTATAATAGCTATTCCTAGCTACGAACTGAGGTCAAAGCAAAAGAGTTTACGTAAGTTACTGAGCTAGTCAGGTAATCCAAATAGAGTACACAAAAGCCACTTGTTATAAACCTTGGATAATTCACTATAAATTACCGTAATAATTCTTCAAAAGTATTATTATTATTAACACACAAAACATAGTCAAATGGATAACACAAAGAAGAGTATGCAATGAGCGTTTCTCCTATTGATGATCAGAGTTAAATATTTTATTCATCTTCACATATTATGTATATCTCTTCATTTTTAACCAATAAGGATGTAGATTTGAAGTGCTCAGTGTCCTTATTGAAGAAATGTCTTGAAATAGCTTCGCTTGCCAAGGCGCTGTTGATATGAGATATGAGTATATTTGTGGTATCATTAGATTGAAGTCAGGAAGTTATTATGAATTAAATTTTATTTAACTCTGAATCACTAACACATTGTCCGTTTTTTGTTGTTCACAAACTCCCACAACTTCATCAAATTTTGAACCAAACTCTCATGCTTATGTTTTTATAGATAACAAGACTACAATGTGGGAAATGGTATTCCCGGTGTTAAATATTTAATTCACAGTGGAAGCTTATATAATTCGTCTGTGTAACTGCTACCTCAAGTTTGGAATTTAATGCAATTGTAGAGCTCTGTGCCGGTTTTGGACCTAACTACTACTTAGTGGTTTACGTATAACACATTTAACATCTGTAAGGAGCATTGCGTGAAGGGCCAGTCAATTCTCTTTAGAATTCTGACGAGTGCGGTGTACCACCTTTTCCCCTCTAGGAAGTGGTCCTTTGTTTGATTACCCTTTGTGCATGTTTCCCTTAGGCTACGCAGCCTGAAAACACTAGCTAATTAAGGTAGTTTTAATTATTACTAAAAGTGCGGACAAAAGTGCATAAACTCTGCAAACGCTACCCTATTAGCGAAGTAAATATATTTTTGCTGCTCAACCCGAACCCCCAACAACACGTGTAGCAATAACCTTACACCAGGTGGGCTACACAATCCTTACATTCTAACTTCAAAGTCTACAAGTATTTCTTCCGCCGTTCAAACGAGTTTTATAAATTCTAAAACCATGATGTACAGTTTTGTCTTGCAACACTTCTTAAATGATTTTATATCAAAGCGAGCACAGATTACGCTACTTGCTGTTGTATGATAAAAAGTGGTCACCATGTAAATTATACTTTTTTATAGTGAAACGTATTAAGTAGATTTAGTTTCCAGGCGAATAGTCTCTTCAAAATATACAAATTAGATTTTTTCATTATCACCTTTAAAATAGTTGCTCGAGCAACTTTGACTCTGATGATGCAAGCTGCAATGTCTTGCGAAACATTAGGCTATATGGGTGCACAAACAGTAAAAAGGCCAAATATAAGCCGTTCACGATCTTTTTGGGTCAGGTGAGGCTATGACCACCTAGTAATTTTGTTGGCAGCACCTCTGTTGCAACTAAACTCCCTCATGGAAATTGACACTTTTTGTATTAGGTTAGGTTGTTTTCAGTTTAAGGTTATATTTTCTGAATAGGTACATTGTTGCCGGATATTCTATAGTCTCCACATCGACTCGCTTTCTTTTGAATTTGGTCTGTCCTTTTTAAATTGAAAGTAGGATAGTTTAATGGAAATTTTTAGTTGTAACAAAATTATTTTGGGCATTTTGACTTTTCCTTTGACGGAAATTAAAATGATTTTTTCACATTTGATAAATCATTTATTTTCTTACGAATATTAAAATAATAAATCCGGCAATGTGGTGGCAAGAAAATGTCGAACAGACACTGACAGAAAAAAAAGTTGCATCCGCTACATCACCGAATCAGTTAGTCCAACATGAAAAGAAAAAATCATAGCCAACTCTGTCCCAAAAGCGTCGTGAACGGCTTATATGCCTAAGTATCCTTGTTCACAAGGTACTCTAATAACACCGACCAAATCATGGCTGGCCTGGCCTGTAAGAGTTCACGAGCCACCAGAGAACATACCCATTACACACACCCTTGCTTGAGTTCATAAGGTGTTAGGCACATTAAGCCAACAAATGCTGGGTGTTTATCTGCAAAGACGACGCGGTCCAAGCCGAAATTTAATTCTAATATTGACAATTCGAGTAACCGTGAAAGCCTCAAACAGGGTGTACCATATGAGATTTTCAATTACGTACCACATACTAATCTCTACCTTCAACCATAATTAAGCAAACGCCTCCTCCAAAATGGCCTAATTATCTTTACACCTATTAATCATTATCTCGGGTATGCAAAATTGATGTCCTACGGAAATTAATTAAACTGAAATTGGCCATTTGTTCTGTTCGAACTACATCTGCAAATAATAAACCCACCCTACCCTTCCATCATTCAAAAAGATCGTGCCTTAAAAAGCAAGGTTAACCCTCATCCATCAAAGCTGGCGCATCTAACTTTACATTAATTAGTGAATATATGATACAACTTCGTTTAATTAATCCCCCGATATTCGTACACTAATTAGAAGTAGAGAAATTCGATCTACCAGTCGACAAATTACATTGTTCAACTACAATATGCGCTTATTCAGATACTTTTCATTAGAAATCTATAATACAGTGAAGTTATTTGTTTTCAAATTATCTTCCTCCAACTCAAAAAGTGTTATACAAACCAAACTGTTTAAAAATTTAATGTTACGAAGGCTAGAAGACTCTGTCCTGCTCCAAATGTCATGAAAAATTCGCTACCTTAATGTGGAATGGCCCCACAGCCCTTAACGATGTCACGAAACAATTAATTATTAATTGTGTGCGTACTTCAAAGAAACGTGCAATTATTTACATAAGAAAATAACTTTCTCAGTAGCAAGAGGCGTTGTACAGTGGAATTACGTTAAGTTGAAAACCTGCCATTGAAAGCGTTCTTAAGATGTAATTGAAATAACTTTTGTCCAGTTGATTAGTTTTTGTTAAAGAATAAACACTAAACAACAAGGCTTAGCAAAGAAATGATTAATATTTTTTGACAAGGATTTTCGTGTTCTCTGATTAATTCCAAATTCCATTAAATCTCGCGAAAACGCTTAACAATGACGCAAAAACGGCGCCCCTAAAAGGCACATTTATCGCAGCCCTCTTGGAAGTCGTCATTCGATTCGCCCTTTGTGTCCGGTATCAGCAGCCTCCAGAATTCATCCGATTTAATAAATCCATTCGGGAGGTCACCACTATCTGAGCGCAATTTAGGCGCAATTGGCTTGGCCTAATACAGTTACACCTCCATAATTGAAAATTAGGGCGACTCGGCCTAACGGGATCTGGATTACGCACAGGACGCGGGAATAATCCAGAAATCGGTCCCGGCTTTCGCCCCGACGGACGGCGGAATTTAAATTAGAAACGGCGCATTAGGCAGGTTGCCCAATAATGCACCGCTGCCAGACACGAGCATAACCTCAATTTTTGGATTCGGCTGCCGCTGACGTTTACAAATTTATTCCCAGGGCGAATTATGCGCTACTCACTCGCGGAATTTAGATATGCCGGCTGCAAGAATACGAAATTAAGTTCGTGCTTCGCTCATAAAAATATAAATAGGGAAATCTTTGGTCGGTGAAGTAGTTCCGGCGAGATGGGATCGCAAATTCCGGCTTTATGTTCGATTTTACAAGGTGAAAATGGTAAATAGTATTTCACTAACTGAATTATAAAGAAGCAAACAATTAACGTCATTTTCAAAAGCAGTTTACATTAAATAAATAAATGGAACGATATTGCTAAACACCCAAAATGACGGAAAATAATTCAAACATGCCAGACCCACGAGATGAAATAGCATTTGCATAAAATTGCTCTTTAATTAACACAGTGCTTGCGAGAAATTAGATTTTCATTTTTAAACATGCCAAACAAACTCCATTTGTTGAATCCCAAATGAAATGAATAAATACAATTTTAACTCTACTACAGCTGTCTGGAAACAAGAGAATTTACATTTCCATTCCACAAATTATGAGGAGTAATATCAAAAGGCCTAATCGTCAAAACGTTAATGTAAATGTGTACTCAAACGTGTTAAAGGGCGAAAAATCCAACAACATCGCCATAGGAATATTCAAAATACCATGTCAACCCGCGAGCTTTAGTTCGACGGTCATTAATTTTAATTAAAATTTAAATTGAATTGAATTTGATTTCCTACTACAACACCTACAAGCAACACTAACTACGACACGCTGGTGCAAGAAGAACGCCATTCGTGGTACGACACTTAAGAAAACAGGTTGTTCCTTCCCGCTGCACAATTGGACCAGCACCCAAAAAGTGCATTCAGTGCGGGGCTCTGAAATAGCACCACGGCTCCAAGAGTTTGGTGCTTCCAAAATATCTCAGCGTAATCCACAAGCCCTGAAGACACACCAGTTACAATTCCAGCTACAAGCATCTCCGACCCGGAGACACCATCCATTCCAGCGTGCGACTTCCACTACACTGGCAGCGTTTGAAAGCAGAGAAATCGAGAATTGCATCACATTGCATCATCTCCCGTGCCAAACTTGAAGCAGTTTTTGGGCTCGGCCTACAGCCATTGTTTCGACTTGTGACGTCAAGCGTCAGCTCGTCGCTTGAGTATTGGATTACCTCGCGGAACTCAGTAAGATACTCTACGCGGGGCACCGCGTACATAGCCGGACTTTCCTGCAGTTGAATGTTCGCGTATAATGAAAGTTAGTACGGTGTCGTTTTAAAATTGTTTAATTATAAAACCCCGCATTATTAGATGTTCCTAATGAGATCTCTGCATTGGTAGTCCATAAGTGCACAGTCTGGCTCTTCCATAATTGTCCAGTTCTCTAGTCGAAAGCCTTCCCGCAGTCCACGAAGGCCATCTATTCTTTTATCTGGTCTACCCCTTTGGTGGGAGAGCGACCTCTTAGCCTCCGACCGTCTATTTTCCCTGTATCATCAGTTTTTCCATGTTCTCCTCCTGTCTTCTGTTTATATGTCCATAGTATTAGAGAATGCATCGCCGATATATTGTTAATAGTCGATCTCTTATCTCGATTTCTTAGATGTTTCCTCTTCGTGCTCCCCATAGAACGCGTGTATGCACTAGTTTTCTCTTTGTGGTCCGCGATATGTCTAGATACTGCATCTTCTACTGAAAGCAATTATTCTATTCGTAATTATTTTTGTAACTGAGACAATAAACTCAACGGCACGGAATTATCAGATATTCGTTCCTTTGATGAGGCACATTTTAAACAAAACTTCAATGTTAAGAATTACGATGATTTAAGCTTCTTTAATCATCTCTATAATAATTTCTTCCTCTCTTGAAGCTTTCCCATTTTCATGTTTGTCAGTGCGTATATTACTTCTTCGTCGGTTATTTCAGGTATCTCTCTGATCACACGTTTACGATTCCTTCCATAATTTCTTTAGATCTCTGTACATGCGAACTATACACCTATTTATAATATTCCTCTTTGTTTCTGGTTTCCCTTCCATTCCCATACTAGTTACAATCTATCTTTTTCCTTCTTTTCTTTTCAGCCATGTTATGCCTTTGCTCTCCTGTATGACTGCCTCTGCCAGTCTTTTATAATGTACTTGTCTTTTCTTATCATTCATCGGCGTTTATTCTCATTTTCTTATAATTGGCTGTCATCTGCATACTTTCTTTATTCGCCTCTTCTTTATCATGGTTTTGTTTCTGAAGCTAGTCTGCTTCTCTTTTCAGCATTTCCACTATTACTTCATTCTTACATTACCATGATAACTTCCAGTACTGAGCGAATAAGGGCAGCGACATCTTAGATAATGTTTTATCAGATGCGAGTATAAGGTTGATTTCATTTCGTGAGCTTCCATCTGGGCTCAACCATGCCCAGCTTTTATCGCCAGTATTTACATGGAGGTCTTTGAAACCAAGGTTCTAGAATAAGCACAATTAAAACCGACCAGCTGTTTTAGATATGTAGACGATACCTTTGACATCTGATCACACGACGCCAGACGTAGAATCTGCTTCGAAATATATAATTCACAATGAAAGTGGAGGAAATGGCAGTATTCCGTTTCTAGACGTTCTGGTAAAACGAAAATCAGATGCTTGTTTAGGACATGCAGTCTATAGAAAGAAAACACACATAAACAGATATCTAAATGCTAAGAATCTAGAGAGAGAACATGAACATCTATTTGACTCTTTACAAAAAAAAAAGATACACAACTACAGCCATATGAAAAACGCTAGGTAAGACCAGTACACAAAGGGCTAAAGAAGAATCCCCACCTCTGGAAGGCTTAGCATTTCTACCTTACGCTAAAGGCTCGACTGATAATATAGGACGTGTCCTGAAACGATGCAACATCAAAACTGTGTTCACGACCAATGAAACTTTGGGTAACGGCTTCAGATCAGTAAAAGGCAAAATTCCTTGCTATTTCGGCACGAGTTGCATTAGACAGACTGGTCGTTCTATTGATCTAAGACTTCAAAAATATAAAGGCGATTGCAAACACAAACGCATCGCAAATTGGCCGTAACTGAGTATACTTTTACAAATGGGCACACCATAGAATTTGAGCTTCCGGAGTACTTACCAGAATAGCTCACTACTTCCCACGAGTGATACGTGAAGCCATAGAAATAAAAAAAAACATCCAAATCATTTAAACAGGGAAGATGGTTTTAAGCTTAGTAAACGTGGACCCCTGTGATACACGATCTAAAGCATTACAACCACTGCGCGTTCAACGACCACGCCCCACAGATTCAAATTGCGCTGCACTTGAACGACCAATCAGCGTTACGTCGCCCCGAACGGCTGGCACAGAGGACTATATTTAATAAACTCCACACCGACCTTCATTGTTAGAGCGACGTTCACTCTGATGATGCAAGCTGCAATGTCTTGCAAAACGTTGGTCAATATGGATGCACAAACAGCAGCAAGACCAAATCTGCCTAATTATCTCGTTTTCAACGTAATCAATCAATACACGCCACCAAAGAGCATGGACATCCCGTGAATCCTTGCTCGAGTTCACATGATGTAAGGCACATTAAGTTAGAGAATGCTGGATGTTTATCTACAAAAACTACGCGGTCTTTTCCTGTATTTCTCTTGTTGCTATCCCAATATTGAGTTATATACAGCATCACATTATGTATGAAATGTCTGTATATGGTATGTTTCTTTATAAATTTCTTCCGCAATACTGCGTTTAAGCCACCTATCATTTTTCTACCTTCATGTATCGTTTACTCGATCTCACCTTTGCTGCTACGTTCCCTATTGACAATAACTTCTAAGCATTTAATATTTTCCACATTTTATATTTTACAAAAACTATTGCCTTTCCTGTGACTCAGTCGTTTAACTTCATCGAAAGATCATGAATCAGTATTACTTTTTGTTGGATTTTCAACTGAACATAACAACCGGATCTACAGAACTGACATTAATGAATCGATTAACACATGCATTACACATCGAAGATTCCTCTCCTACCTCAGCATAATATTAATATTCCATCTCATAATATGTCGTCCTTCATTAAACATTTCCATTTCTTTCATGGTTTTCCGTTATTGTTACCACCCCCAAATGTTTATAAAACAAAATTAGACCAGACAAAAACAGCAATGAAAAAGGACCGTAGTATGAGCTATCTGAATATAAATAACCTGAAAAACGGAGCTTGTAAAAAACGTTTACGTTCCATTTAAGAAAGAAGGGAAAGGAGAGAGCTGCGCTATTAAATGATCAGACTGTATTAATTAAAAAGTATACTTAGTCGTGACCAGCGAACAGCGAGTTCTTCGTAATTTTAAGGAATATAAACAATAAAACCGACATATATTTTTAAGTTGAAAAGGTGACGAGAAACGTGGCATAATATTGAAGAATTAGAGAATAATGAAGCTATAATTACAATAGTAATTAATAATTTTATGAAAGGAAAGTACGACTATTTCACAGATTTCATATCTCTCCCTTAAGATGTAAAGTAAACTAAGTAGGTTGCAGGAGAAAATCTGAATCAAAACATATTTAGACAACGCCATGACTACAACCTACAACTAATTCTGAAATAAATAAAAACTCAATAAAGTATAAACACAAGAAACGAATAATTTCCAGTGAAACTTGAGGTTAAATTTATGAGTTTGTTTAAGAACATTATGGAACAAAAACCAAAGCCTACTGTACATGATATATTCTGTAAATCGGGATACTCCAATATTGGTTTAAAAGCTAAGAGTATGATTATTTACATAAAGCGGTTGGGACATGTGCAAATATTTTTGTTAGAACAAGAAGAGCAAAATCGTTACAATCAACAAGAACGTTAAAGCAGAACTGCTTTCCACGTTAAATTTTGCAACGATGAATAATTTGGAGCTGGAGGGGAAGAACATTTGAAGGAATTATAATTATATGACAGAGGAAACAATAATCATGATAGGACGCTAAATCCTACAATCGTGAATCAGAGAAATACTCCCAAATGTATAGTTAATAGTACGAATTTGCTCTTGCAAACGAAGATAGACACCATTCTGTACTAGCAATTCGAATTCAACAGACAGAAATGTATATTTTTGAAATTTTTCAGAAAAATACTTGATTTTGACTATCCCCCTTGTTGTCGCGCATCGGAGCTAAACGTAGCCTTAACATGCTGTTCAATTATACATCTAACTCTCATTATGGAGTAGAATAAAAAATAGCATAGATTCTAAATTAATCAAAAACAAAGGCTCACCAGAGTATTGTTGTGAATTCTACTCGACTTACCTGAAACGAAAAATAAGATTAGTTAACATAATAATTATAAAATAAACACATTTGGTAATTGTGTGGTCTACTAGTGCACGAGTGCTCTGTATTATTGACTTCATAATTAAAAATCTGGTGTGAAACACACACACAATTTCTTTTTACAGTGATCTTACAATTAGCCAAAAATTTAATTTTTAATTTTTAAGCATTTGTCAAAGATTAGTTGGTAAACGAAGTGATTATTTTAACATTTGGAGGTTAGCTATCTGCTAATATTCCATTAGTGAATTTTGGTGTGTGTTGAACCTGTCAGGCCTGGCATTTATCGGAATAGTCAGTGTATTTTGGATTATCTGATCGAACCTGCCTATGATATATCGCACTGCCTTGACTTCTCGGGCGTTTTCACTGGGATCTTGCGTATCGTCTACTAATTCGCAAAATTGTTTGATTTGCCGTTTCGAGTTCTAACGCGCTCGCCTAGTGACTTCCTTCCAAAGTCATGTTTTTCAAGGTTATTTCGTCCCACAGCGGTGGTGATGTCCGGCTGAGTTCGTAAAAAGCAAACCATTGAAATTTTTGGTTAACCTTTAGTCTCGACCTTTTATGAGGGATTCATAATTTAGTGGTTGCAGTATCGCTTTTATTTTTCCCAATTCTTATCGTTGGTTAGTCAAATGGCATCTGGGAAAAACACCATCTGGTGGATTTAATGGAGATTGCGAGCTGTGGTCGTGAAACACACCAAGAAGAACTTTACTGTTACGGATACATCATTGATGTGCATCAGCTCTACGTAGATTTTCGAAAGGCATATGATAGTGTGAAGCGAAACTACCTGGAAGCAGCAATAGGGAGATTAGGGATATCAGATGAACTAATCAAATTGGCTATGGTAGATGGTAGCACTGCAATGCGCTTGAAGTAAGATAAAGATTGGGAAAAATAAAAGCGATGCTGCAACCACTAAATTATGAATCCCTCATAAAAGGTCGAGACGAAAGGTTAACCAAAAATTTCAATGGTTTGCTTTTTACGAACTCAGCCGGACGTCACCACCACAGTGAGACGAAATAACCCTGGAAAACATAACTTTGGAAGAAAGTCACAATCACAATCAAACAATTTTGCGAATTAGTAGACGATACGCAAGATCCCAGAGAAAACGCCCGAGAAGTCAAGGAAGTGCGATATATCATACGCAGGTTCGATCAGATAATCCAAAATACACTGCCTATTCCGATAAATGCCAGGCCTGGCAGGTTCAACACATACACCAAAATTCACTAATGGAATATTAGCATATACCTAACCTCCAAATGTTAAAATAATCACTTCGTTTACCAACTAGGTAAATACTGCCACAGCTAATTAATCAAAATAACGCTTTCAGATGGGCCTAACACAACCAGGAAACATCACAGTACTCGCGAAGGAGAATGCCAGAATCCAAACCACACCTAACCATGGCCAACATTAGCAGCAGCGGACTAAACTTAACAATTAAGTAGCTGTTAGGGAAAACTACAGGCAAGATAGGTAACTGGGGCTAACGATATAAACTAAAGCAGAGATAGGTGCTTACTTCAAAATGAACGAAACGTTATCCTTCTTCTTATAGTATAACTGTGTTGTGTCCTTATTACAGCTATAACGGAGATTGGGTTGGGGAAATTGTCCGAACTTATGGTGGTGTTTCAATGCCATTAATTAATAAAAACGCGTATGAACCTTCAGATCGTGAAGAATTGTAGACATCTTTGGCTAAGTTTAGTGATGCCTATCAATAGTAGTTGTTATTTGCTTTCCAGTTATGAAGCATTTCTCTCCAAGCTTAAGAGAATGGAGCGAAATAATGTTTGTTGACTCATTAGGCGCTATGGATAAGCTCATTAATCAAGTATTTTTGTTTTTGACTTGCTGGTGCATGGCCGGTTTGATGAAGGTTTAAGTTAAACTTCATGCAATTTGTAACGTAGTGCCTCTACAATATTTGTACAGCGCTAGCGAAGCTCCAATGTACGTCATCAAACATCTGCTTTAAATATCGTTTTATAAAATGGAAATGCCAAATCGCACTTAAAAAATCAACATTTTGCTTAGATATTAAAAACGACCAGTACATACTTTAGTTTAAGAAGATAAACAATTACATTCAAGGACCCACTATGTGATAACATAAAAAAACGATATATGTACAGTATAAACCTTTTTGCATAGAACCTGCCAGCTCTACTAACAATCCGCATCAGCCCTCAGGCCCATTAAATCAAACGCCGCTCAACCTCGTCGAAAACCACGCAAATACTACATTTATAGCCATTACGTGGGCAGCGTCGCAGCGAGCGGCCGCAATTAAATTTGGGGCTTTACGACTCCCCGCGGGCTAATAAAATGTAAAAAATATTAAAACCTCAAATTACGCGACGCCACGGCAGTTCCGGATCTTAAAATCTGCATTGAAAGGGCGGAACTGCGCGGAAGGTTAGAGACGATCGTGCCACTAGACAAAAATGGGGTAATCCCCGAACGGGGTCGCCTAGAAACCTCGCAACGTTGCAGGATGCGGCCAGGCAAATAAAATTATCCTCGAGGTATTCCTTCCACGATACCAGCCGCAGATCTCCGGGGAGCGAAGTGGCATGTGCACACGTCCCCCGATGGCGCACGTACGTGTCGTCAATTCCCCAAATCCCAAACTATGCCACTTGTGCATGCCGTCTCTACGGTAATGCGACGTCCCGTGTAGAATGCGGCTATCGCCATTCCTCGTCAACAAGAGTAAATAAGCGAACGGAAGAAAACACCATCCAATCGATAACTAGGACGGCTGATAAACCTAAGGAATGCAACCCTGTTTATTATTTTCCCCGACATAAATGTAATTCTCCCTAACCTTGTCTCCGTGAAAAAATGTGGTCAACAATTAGGAAATTCGAAAGAAAAACAAAAAAATGTTTACAACAGAAGAAATAGCTGAAATATGGACGAAATGATACGACAAGAAATTCAAGAACGACGAAAACGATAAGCGAGCGACCAGAAACAGAAAATATACCTAACGTAGATTATAATGCATCAGCGATAATAAAAAAAACAGCTACTAAAACGCCTAAAAATGAAAAAGCAGCGGCAAAAAACAACGTAAGTCCAGAATGAATACAAGTTTTCCCAACAGCAACGAAGCTAAACCACGAGGAAGACCGACAGCCGACAAAAAAATAGAAAATATATACAAGGCAGACAATAGGATAAGCGAAAAAGATGGCAACAAGCCGAAAAATTTATAGGAAATTCAACCCAGAAAACCAAGAAGCATAAAGAGTTGAATAAAAGTAAGTCATTCTTATCAGTGACAATTAATTGCGTTTTTAATGTAGTTTCCAAACTTTACCGAAGTCGAAGACATAAATTCCTACGGTGTTAAGTTACAGAAGTAGAAAACATGTGTTGAAATAGCACTATGATCACTTATCCTGTTGTTGGTTAAATTGTTATTCACAATCCAGATAAAATTTCAACTTACAGCTACATTTGGGAACAGAGATAGGGCGAATTTATGTCACATCTGTTTAGTTTTAAAAAACTGCGTAGTAGAAGCCGCTGTCTATATGTAGTTAAATTATTGTTAGCATAAATGCGTGATAGAAAAAGCTATTTTCTTCGTTGTATAGCATTTAATTCTACTACTAGTTACAATTGCTTCTTTTACAGTAAATATAATAAATCTTTATTCATTTGTATGTACGCCAATTAGCTCTTTATTTGTGTGCGTTTTTGGAACTAACTGAGTCCCAGGTCAACTTCCGGATTCATTACAACACGGGCTTTCCCTAGCTACGAACTGAATTAGACCAGACAAATAAGATTTCATTGTAGATGAGCTATCTGACACTAACACGAGGCAAAGTTAATAAAAGAGTAGGGCCACGAGAACCGTCGCATTACCGTTTGGCACTCAAACTTTAGGGCTCCCCAACAGACGGCATAAATAAACCTACGAGAGATGCCGCATTACCTACCGTATTCAGCTAAAAATGTAGACAACTTCGTTAAGACGTTATTTTTTACATAATCATTTTAAATTATTATTTTTCATATACATTTTTTTTGTACTCACTGTTAAAGTTGAAATAGGGCTTAGATGCCCCACATTTAATGTTTTCACATTTCAAGATATAAGGCAAGTGTATTAAAGTTAAGCAGTGTATCTAATATAATTCCGTCCTTGTGCATGCAGCACTTAAATTTGTATGCGTACTGCTATAAATGCAACATTCAAGCCTCTAGCGGGACGCGAAGAGTTTGAACTCATGCAGATTTGACGAAGATGAAAGCAGTCGTGCGCAGCCTCACCTGAAGGTTGCACGTGTTTGTGACTCAAAAGTATAGTGCGCGAATTTACCCTAATGCGAGCTAAGTTGAACAAAGCGGCGAGATGCATGCAAATAATTGCTGCAAACAGTTTTAAAGCGCAGCAAACAACCGTTTACAAATTAAGTGTACGAGGTGAGCATACAAATTGTGCAACATCCAAAGGGTGTTTTTGCGATATTCGAGTATTTCGTGACGTCAGCTTGATAAGAGTGGCGTCAGTCAACGCCCCACTTCATTCAGTGGATTACGCAATATGCAAGTTTGAGATTCCCATGCTTGCAGGGTATGCAGCTGACTCGTGGAGATTGCGTGAGTAAAGGAATGCGTTTACCTACGCGAATGATGCGATCTTAGTGCACGCGAATGGACAAGGTCGGACTCAAATAAGTGTTGGCTTCTGGCGATGATAATGTTACGCATTTATTTTGATTGCGTTTTAAAAACAGTTATTTGGCATTCTATTTCACGCTTCACGTTTTATGTATGTTTTGCAAAGTGCCTGCGAGTAGCCTCAAGCTATATCGCTCGTAAGTTATTCAAGGCAGTTTTTAAATTTGTTTTAGGTGTTTGTAAGTGTTATTTGTATTTAAGGTCAATAGATTGAGCAAACAAATTGGCTTTTCTAGAGTAGTCAGTTTCAGCCCGAGTATACTTCAGGGTAGACTAGCGTCCTCTTTTTTTTAGCAAATATTGACATTTTGCAACCACGACTGGTAAATTAAGAGGTTTCATGTATACACTGAGCCAGCTAAACGCACCAACAGGGTAAGTAATGATTCAAATATTAAGGCGTACGATACGTGAGGAGCTACTGCTGCAATATGGTACTCAACTAGGGGGTTGACCTGAAATAGTGTTACAATGTTACCGACGAAATTATTAAACATTTTTAAGAAAATATTATATTAATTTTTTATTGAAACAGAAGCGGCACCAAGCAGCAAAAGTTTTCATTTTCGAAACTGTTTTCCTTAATCATATCAAGCTTTCGGTATAATTTCTATCGGTAGCACTTGCAAGCTCTAACTACACGGAAAGTAGATTTAAATTCTCTTACCGTTCGTTGTAACCAAGAGCAGCCAATAAGTAACTTACCTGAAAAAATAAAAGAGCGTTAGAAAGATATACATCTTGAAACCCTCATGAAACAATTAATGATATATAAATTTACTAGTAAAATTGAAACAGCTATTTATCTCAGAGGAATTGTTATCATGGAATTTATTATATTAAAGCAAATATAGTACTCGTATATGGTACAATAATAATATATATCGAGAGATAAAAAAAAAACTGTTCCTCAGCGGGCTGTGGAAATTCAAAGTATGAATAATATGTTGGTGACATTGTACGTCAATGTCAAATTCGAGGTTAGCAGGTTAAGATTTGCGTCATTTTGTGTCATAACTGACGGAAAACCTAACCTGATAACCTCGAATTTGACATTGGCGTACAGTGTCACCAACATATTATTCATACGTTGAATTTCCACAGCCCGCTGAGGAACAGTTTTTTTGGATCTCTCGATATTTTGTTTAATGTTTTAAATATGTCCTCATTGAATAGATAGGAAACTACATTAATAAATAAGTTTTAGAAATAAAACAGTAACACGTTATATTTTGTCACAATATAGTTCCACGTTCTATAAAATATATATGTAGTTTCTACAAAAGGTGGACAAAAGTTATACTCGCATATATTATATAGAAATCTCAACGCTGCAAATAAACAGCACTATACACAGAGTGTCCGGAAATGGCGTGTACAACGGAAGACCACAAGTTCCTTGGCCCAAAATATTATGATTTAACTCAACTTACGTATATACAAAGTTGCTTAGATTATCCGCTAGAGGGCACCCTGTATATATAACAATTACAAAGCAAGTAATCATACGTAATATCTCTTGCCAGATAAACGCCAATTAATTTAATATGAGAAATGTTCTCGACACGTGTAGCTGATTTAAAATGTATGTCACTGCTGCACTCTAGGACATTTTACAATGATTTGCATCTTACGAAAAATTGTTAAATCGTCAGTATCTGCAATCATTTAAGAAAGGTTTATAAACAGTGGGAAAAGGGGTTCCAAGTTGGACCCTTACGAAAAAAAATATTGGATAAGGAAATAAGCGATAAGCGCCGAAATGAAACGGTTCTCTGTTTAATAAATAAGCACTAAAGAAGGATATTCGGAAAGGTATTTTGTTTACCTTTAAACCTTTAAACTAATAATTGTAGAGCAGTTTGGAATAAAACCATGCTAATATGGTGATAACTAAAATTTAAGAGCTGGGAATATACGGTTATAAAGCACAACCTCGAAGATATTTGAAATTGAATTGAAATTTGAAAAATAAGGTAAGAGAAAGACTGGAGGATAAATTAGATGTCCAACGTCCACTATAAAGCGAAGATTGCCATGTCATCATCAAACTGTCTATTATTTATTCGATAAAGTCGAGCCGCACGTTTTCCGATCGCGATACACGAGCCCACTGGTTTACTTATTCTGATTTTCGCAACCAACGCCACCTAAATTGCTGTATTTCTAGTTGAATTTATTATATTAGTTAAGCCATGCATGTTTTGTGATATTTAAGAATTGACCGCCTTAGGTGAACCCGGCTTTTGAGTGAATCCCCGTTAGGAGTGCAGTAACGCCTTAAACAAGCTATTGCTGTCTTGGTGTCATGCTATCGATCTTGTTTTTTCCCGACTAATCATAATCGGGTAAACACATTTCCTGTGGTTGATCTCCTGTGGTCGAGAAGATCCCATTCCTTCCCCGGAAGAAATATCAGGTGGCGCCCAACACAAATTACAGAGATTTTACCCATAGCTTCAGGGTACAACTTGTTTTGACTATCGCAAGCGAGCATTTTCTTTCAGCTTACAACCCCCCCCCCCCCTTCCTACTGAGCTACTGGACCAGCTATTGGGCTCCTTGAGCGTCATAAATCGAGTTGTCTCCCGCAACAACTGCTGAAGTTGGGATTTCAAGCGAATTTCTAAAGATAAGGCGTATAAAGCGAAGTCGTATATTTACTTGCACTAAACTGGCTTTATCCTTTTGCTGTGTACAATGACTTTCGATCTGAATATTTTGTACCACTTTCTGGAGTTCCATAAGGGTCAAATGTAGAATTTCCAATATTTATCAATGATACCTATAGAACACTACACTGTCAAGTACTTGTGATTACAAATGTCACTTCAATAATACATGTTAAATATTGCAGGTATTCTTATATACCAAAATTTTAAGTAGGCCTAAGGTACCTGATACTCTGCATGCCTAGACCTTGTCCACGGGGTTGGCAAAAAGGGCCTATGAAGGCCTCCTTGCTAGACATTAGTCTCTCCCACAAATGCTACTACTACTACGATATACCAAAACACTACATATATACCACGGTACATTTCTCACTTCCATACAGAACTTCAGTTATAAATTTACATAAAGAAAAACCATTCTCACTTTGTGCTGCTATGACTGCATCGCCAGCCGAATACACTAAATTGGTGCTATTTTCTTCCATTTTATACCCTGAAAGGTGTTCGCTACCTTTATAAATGTCTACTATAATTCTAAACTGCAGAAGGCTCACACAGTTTCCTTGCCGAATACCAGATTCTCATATCGCTAGTATATTAATTGTCTACTTTTATCTGCATTTATATTAATATTCATATTTCCAACGTATGCTCAATGGGTCAGATGGTCTCACTCGGTCGAAAGCTTTTGTCAAATCGATAAAACATACAAATGCGAGCCTAGCATCATACTCGATAGACTTTTCCATTATCTGCCCGAGAATACATTTAGCATCTATAATGAATTTATTCTCTTCTCCGGAAATGTATGCTGTTAATAGTATAATATTTGATAAAGGTGCTACCTATTTCACCATAATTTTTGTTACCAATTAGAACACTGAATTTGTAAAGATCGCTCCTATAAAACTGCATTAAATTCCCTTAAAACATGGTATTGTAACACTACTCCTTCATTAACGAAACAAATCTAGTATCAAATGTAAACAACAACCAGAAAAGCAACGGCAATCTCAGGACAAATTCTGTATGTAAAAAAGGACGGACGGGTGCATTAAAAGGCCAAATAAAATACTTCTTGAATAGATCGACGCTACTGTAGTTTATTTATACAAGAAAATAGACATGCGACATTAGAAAAGCATCGACCAGCACGTTTACTTATCTTCACAAATCACTTAAATGCTTACAATTAGAAATATCGATTTATACGTTAAATAAATGTATATTTCACGAAATAGCCTACTTTACAAAAGTCTGTCGAATAACAACCCTTCTGTCAACACTGAAAATATTGGAATATTGAAAATAGAAATAAATAATAGAGAAACAGTCACGCTACAAAGAGAAGTAAGAAAACAGCAATGTGTACCTTTAAAATTATTCAAATTTGCCTTCAATGGAATGTCCCTCGATTGCAACCAGAAGTAAATTACCATAATATATTAAAATATCTTACAATATATAATGCGCATACAACGTACGACATTACAATATAATTATACGTTGAACCAAAAAAATAGTTAAACATAAATTAACAGACACGTAAGAGAATTTACGCGGGTGAAGGCATTAAATATTGAAGAAAAAAGCATTAAAACACGTGACTTGTTAAACGTTGAGTTGACCTAAACCGCCTGAGTGTAGTTCCAGTGACATTTGATATACAGCCGATATTTGAATGTGTGGTATTTATTTAATGTTCTTTGCTATATGTCTACAATTAGTTCTAAGCGCTATAATGTGTTTGCGCGAGGAGTTTGCGTTAGTGTGTCCTTTGGACTCGCGGGCAGAAATGAACGCCGGGCGAACACGTTTTGAAAGTCTCAGCGCTAGCTTAAAACAAGGGTTCCAGCATTTCCCGGGGAACTACTAGAGCAGCGAAACGTTGCCATACCTGCTGTTAACTTCGTAGAATTTTCGTGCAGTTTAGCAATTTGGGGACAGGATGTCAATAAACGAAGCGTGTACATTCTTGAGTGACGCAATATTGGAAGCATCGGCGTGGGAAACTGTGAGTGCTAGATTGAGGTGGTCAAAAAACTGCAATTCGTTCATCATCACTGCAGGTGGGTGATTTAATACCTTATTTGACCATTCGAGAATTCCATCAAGGCAGGCCAAGTTAGTCATTGAGAGCCAACGTGCGCATGCGCACGCTTTCCTTTGTCGGTGCGCACTGTGCTTGAGCATATGCGCAGAAGATGATCACCACAAAGGTGGCGTTAGATACAACGGTCGGAGTAATTGAATATTATTCTTAAGAGCGCCAGAGCTGTGACGTCTGCGCAGTAGACAGCCAGCATAAACATGTCATAAAAGCACGTGTCGGAGTATGAGTTAATCATTGTTAATATAAATGCCTAGTAGAAACTGCTGCTCGCTTCGTTGTTTAATATTTAGGTCTATTATTAGATAGCGTTCTCTTCTGCAGGAAACATATATATTTATTGCTAATTTGTGTGTAAACAACTTGGATCTTTATTTGAATAGAGTCTTAAAACTAATATTTTTAGCTTATCATGAGTTCAGGTAAAATTCTGAGGTCATTACAACAAGTAATTCCCCCTAAGCGCAAACTTAGATAAACTCAAATGACTAATGTAAGATAACTCTAATTCTTATTGAGCTAACTATCAATAAGAAACGGCAAAAGTAATTTATAAAAGTGAAGGGGCCAAAACTGCATCATTAGAATTTGACGCCCACAACGTAGGCGTTTGAAATACAGCATTATTGCAGCATTACAGCCTATGTATTTACAAAGAATAACATTAATCCGAGACAAAGGCAAGTGGTATCAAAATACGAATACAACGATCACATGCTTTGGGAAACAACATCTCTCTAGCGAGAAATAAAAAATACTTCTTCATATTAAAATCAAGGTCTTTAACGCATCTCTGGTATCAGTAATAAATAATGCAGGTAGAACTTGGATGATAGGCAAAAAAACATATAATACGTTTAAGGTTACACAACCCGCAATGCAAAGGACAATGTTGGGTGCCACTATCGAAATCCAACAATCAGTAGAGTAAAAACGAAAGTCGAAGACATTGCAGATGAAGTACAATATTTAAATGGAAATAAACTTGTCTTGTAGCTAGGAATGATATTAGCAAATGGAACAGAATGATCATACAGCGATGACTTTCACAAATTTAGATAAGACAAAACCTCCTATTAAGATGGTAAGTATTCACATTGACAATTCACATTCTGTCAACGGGTTCAACCAACCATGGATACGCTGAGCTAGATATTCTTGAAGCAATGCCAAAATTACATTTATAATACTCCCACAACAGCTGCTGGAGTCCGCATGATGGTAGATCAGTCATTACGGGCAGTATTGCAATCTTTGAACGTGGAATGTCCAGCTATACCATAAAATGTAGCAATCTTGCCACCACTGTTGCTTAACTTTATCTTAGCTTGTTAGGATCATTTAAATTTTGAAAACAACCGTGGTGGATTTATTTCCTGGCCACTTTGGCTTTTCGTGGGGGTTGCGCACGCGTTGGGGCGAGCGACTATCAGAGAGAAGAATTCTGACGCTGTAAAACAAACAATGGCTTTTCGCTTAAGTGGGGGTTGCGCACGCGTTGGGACGAGCGACTATCAGAGAGAAGGATTCACACACTGTAAAACAAACAAAAGTGCCGTTAGGTGTGCTTTGTGTTTTCATGTGAAGATTCGTTAGCTTACTTACTGCACGACCAGCTATTGCTTCCGCATCGTATTGCGAACAACTGTGTGTATGTGTAATCACAGGTTTAACCAAGTGGATTATTAACTAATCTCGGCCCCAAATCCCATCCGATTCTGTACGGAGCGCTGATAAAAGGCAGCTTCATGGACTCCCCGCTGTTTTCCCCGAACAAGCCGCCACCGCCGAACGCTACCCCTTAAAAATTTTTCATTCCCAGGTGCTTGGCAGTCCAATGGAGCAGATACAGGTATTTTTCACGTCAAAATGAACAACTGGAAGAACTGCATATTGTTAACACGGAATTGTACTTGTTTTGCATTTGACATTCGTGTTTACCTACAGTGTCGTGTCGATTTTTAAAAAGATTGATTTTGAATATTGTAAAATAAACTTTTAGGTTATTCGTGAATCTTGTATTAATTTGCAAACTATAAGACGGTGAACAGAAATGCCCGGAGGCTGGATCAGGTTTCTGTTGCTTGCACTGGTTCTTGTCCCAACGTTTTGAGCACAAAGGGTGAGACTGCACCCTTGTTTTAAGACAATTTAGTCAATGTCACCCAAAGGGACTATAATGTTGCTACCCTTAAAACGCAGCCTCACGTTTGATGAATTATGGCTTGGAAAAGAGCAGCAACGATGTGAATGCATACAACATTAGATGTCGATTGATTTATTACAAAATTAAATTGGCTTTTATACAAAAATAACTGCTTAGGACTAAATAACAGCATTTCAAAGTGCAAAGGTGTAGTTCACTAGAACGAGTCTAATATTACAAAATAACTACTCAGCGGTAAACAGTATCGCTTCCTGCTTTGTTTGCAAGTACGTTGAACGTTTGATTGTGGGTCGTTTATTTGCGTAAGTTGCCGGTTTGCAGTTTTCCGGCCTTTAAACCGGCTTGATTACGAAGCAACACTGGCTTTTAAATTGTGAACGATATTTCGTAAATTTTGACTGAAATTTACATCTGTTTAATCTAAATTAAACAGACGAATTTAAAAGTTGAACGTTAATACTTTCGTTATTGCCTAAAAGTTAAATTACTGAGCCCCTTCCGGGCCAACTTGTTTAGTATTAAGCCGGTCCTTACTAGTCCAAACATGAATATGTAAGCTAAACTAAATAGAGACGTCACTTAGGGTTCTGATTTTTTTGTGCATGAACGCCATTCCCATTATATTTTGTTGTGTGTTCATTATACAGACTACAATAATTTGCCGGTGTGTTTTTATGATATCTGTAAAATAATCTTAAGGATATATTTCAAAATCAACGACCAGTAATAATACGCATTTTAGATTATGCTTACACGTAAGTTCCTTATCAGCAGGATCTGCCGATGCACCACTTTCCGTAAATCATGTGTTGATCTTCGTTTTCTGATTTAGGGAGTGAATACAAATCAAGTAGCACTCTTGTATTTAATTACCACCCTTGACGTACCCTTATTTTGAACTAGTGTACAAACACATACTTCAGTTTTATAGTTGAACCATCCCTTTTCCCGACTGTTAGCAAAGGGTAATAGTTGAGATTCGTAAGTTTGCATATGTTTTTTATTACTGATTAATTCTTAGGCACATAATTGCTTACCGATTATCTTCAATTGTCTACATACAGAACTAAAGTAATTTATTGTTTTTATTTGCTTTACGTTAAAATTGGTCTTAAAAGAAGCTGCTGAAAATTAACTTACAGCTCTCGCACAACACTTTCTTTTGCCCGATCTCTATCGATAGCAACCTCCCCTTTATTGTTCCGCAAACTCGTGTCGAAGAAACGCAATTAGCTATGAGGTTGTAGGGTTTTAATTGCATTAACGGGCGCGAGATCAACAAAACGGCGAATTCAATTCCGTTTTAATGCCGCGTGCTGGCTTCGTCTTCAGCAGGTTCCGCCGCAGGAAGCTCTTAAAACTCGCCGGAAATTGCCTCGCAGCTATCTGCTGTTTTAGTAAGTAGCAAGGTAATTATCACGCGGAAAGACAACGTAATGGTTACGCCAGGAAGGCAAAACTTGAAAAGCAAAAAGGCCTCCCAGAGAGCGGAATCTCGGCCGACTAATATCCCTAATTTATTTAAGGCCCGTGCTCTTGAATGCAGAAACAGAGCAAAGGGAACCAGGAAACGTTTGTATTATTTCGCCAAGATCGGTCCCGGAAAGAAAACCGAAAAGATGATGCGTGGAGTGCCATGATAAATTATTTTGCGCCGTTATGAGGGCAGGATATTGCATATTTCGGTTTGGGGGACGCTCCTGGCGATTTCGCGTCAGAATTGCATATTTCCTAATCTCCCACACGAATAAAACATTAATCTTCCGCCGCCCTCCAAGACGAATTAAAAATAGACAAAACTGAAATTGCCGAACGTGAAACCAGCAGCAGTTATTGTTAATAAATGAAATCTGGAAACCTTATCGCGACAGGCGTGTATTATGAATCACTTGCTTCATAGGAAATGAACAGAAACAAGCTTGACAGAACTTTATTGCTTCGCGAAAATTCACTTCGAGTTTGGATCGCTACATTGAAATGATACACTACAACGTTGTGACAGTAACAGGAAGTTTTTTTCTGTCTGCAATGGCAACGATGAAAACCTAAGGCTTTTTGAAGTAAAACATACAAGTGTATAAGGGAATTATTGCAATATTTAAATGCCTTAGAGCTATGTATTGCTTATATTCTGAAATTTGATGTTCTTATTTTATATGACAACTTAATACATCTGCCAACTGACACTTCAAACTAGTTTTGAAAAATAAATTACAAATACTTTCTCGTTACATTTGTCATTCCACAATCTCAAATGGTAAGTACTCCCTTAATTAAAATTAACTCACTTCACTCTTGATTTTCTTTCAGTTCTTATTTGAAATACCTGCATTCTGTTACCTGTTATGGGACTTAACACTCTCCTCTCCCAAACCCAATGCATCCAGCTCTGCTACTCACCACGTTACAAGAACTGCTCCACTCAAAGCCACGGTGAAGGCTTCAACTGACGACCAACTGCCAAGACGTCCAGAATCCGGATCCAAATCAACACAGGAACCCAAGAAAAACAGTTCGCCACATGAACACACGAAAACAGCTCGCCTTTTTAAAACAGCATTCACACCTCCACCTCAGTATGCATCCAAATCGACCTCAAGTGTAGATGTGTTTACTCTGATGCTCAACCAAATCACAAATATGAAACCTGCTACAACCCGGCACCACGAACCTTGACAAGCACCACAAATACACTCACTCTGCTAATGATGTCGATGAAACCCACTTCCTTTGTAAACCATTCCTTGTTACCCAACCTAGTAAATGCAATGTAATTCCACAATAAACTCAATTCAGCATTCCCTTACTTTTTTATGCCTTTGTAGATTATAACTGTTTTAGATTGGTATTCTCACCACATTCTAATTTTCATCCATCTAGTCTGCTAATCTTCATTTACCACGCCAATTTGATTTCCAATTTTAACCCTTTTTTACCAAAATAGCTTTTAAAAACTTTTATAAAGGGGTTTATTTCTTAATTTCAAACGCTACAAATTGTATTACACCATTTTCGTAATCAAAATTTTTATTCTAATCAATAAACTATCTCCTTAGCGATCTAGCTTATTTTTTATAGTCCAACACACTATTGAAGCTTTATTACATGTCTAATACCTACTATGTTAAATAGTATATCTCAAAGAAGTATTTGTCATTAACTTCCATTTTCATTTCAGATATTAAATTAAGTTAAAATCCTACTGTTTCTCAATTAGCTTCATGTACTTAAATTATAAATTCTATTTCCTTTCTATTCTAAATACATCTTAATAATTTTGATATCCATTTCACATCTAAATTCATCTTTGTAATTTTTTATATAGGTACTGTCTTCTTTTAATCTGATTTTTAAACCCCTGTACCAATACCATACCAGTATATTAAAAACACCTCTACAATACACACAAAATCATCATATGTGATGCAATACTTTCCGAGTGTAGATTCACACAGTTACCACCCTTATCGTTTTAAGTTTAAACTCTGAAATGGACATCAGCTAGCTAAATGTTAATTTCTGTTATAGCTAGGCGTAAACAGCTCCCTAGGGTCCAATTATTCCACTAACGGCGCTTTAGTTTCGTGGATACGCATTCATTTCAGGAAATAATAGCCATTCTACTCTCTGTTTCTATGTCTTCCTAAAGACGAACCGCTATTATTATTTTGGAAGCCTAAGATTCAATTTCAAATGTTGACTGCACAACTTCTTGAGTTCTCTCTATCAATAGCGTAGTAAATATTCGCTGCCCTATAAAGTGGATGTTCTTTGTCAAATGTTAAATATATCTACAAGGAATATCAAGGATCGCGCAAAATCCACAGAAAAGTGATTAAAATAACATACGATTTATACTAATCTAAGAAATATACACAATTTGAATTAAATAGAATCATCTACTAACATTGAAGTCTGTTATTTCCACTTTAACAGCCTTAACTACGATCCATAACATATAAAAATTTTCCCGCTCAACCAGAATCTATTAAAATTGTCTTACTGAATTAAATGCAAATGCAAATTATATGTAATTCAACGTAGTGAACCTAGTGGTCGACCTTACTTATTGTTGTGTAATCACCTGGTAAAGTGTAGAGTGTAGAGGCTTATGCCGATCTGCAGCCAACTTGGAAAGCAATTTCCTTATTTAGGTGAACGAGTAGTAATCGTAAAGACTAATACTGGATTTATTGATGGACCCCTTTCAATATACAATTTTTTTACAAACTTAGTGCAAAGAAATATTGACAAAAACCTGATAACCTACTAAAAGTTGATGACTTAATTGTAAAAAGTAGAAACGAAACAAGTTATTAGCAAATGACGCTGTCAATTTACATGTTGTAGATGGATTTTGCTGAATAGTGTTGTGTAATACAGTAGGTTCAAATACTTTTATCTTCTAGAGACTGTGGAATTGTTTTTATTCGTTAAAATGATACTACTAATATAAATTCCTCAGCCCTCTAGAAGATAAAAGTATTTGATCATATGGTACTATACTACCCAGTGCTGATCTTGGCTAAGAATGCTGACTCCTTACTCCGACATTAAAAATCTGAGCTAATTAAACCAAATGAACTGCTTAAGAATTTAAAAATGAGTACAGTATGTAACTCGAGTACTTTCGATACCAACAGTATCGACTATAGCTATTTATTATATATGCTGCCTACTCTTAAACTATCGTTAGCATATTGAAAACAAAATACCCCATGTGGGGCAGAATAAAATACGCGAAATTCAAAGAAGAAATATACGGTACCCCCCACCCAAGAAAAGCGCCCTTTCGTGTTTTCCAAGAATACTTCGACACTCAGCATCACTCCGTTTCGCTAATACAATGAAATATTTGACTAAGTTATTTATAAAAAAAAAAACAAAACAAAACAAAATTTTGCCGACGACCATACCTCAAAAGTTGATGTTGCCTTCATTTTCGGAGGACCTATGGTATGAAAACGATCCAAGACTTCAGGAAGGTTCCTGGCGACCGGAATCGTGTACACATACAAACATACATACCCCGCACAGCACGTTTAGGCACCCCCCAATACGAGGGAGGGATCTAGTGGGCTGGAGTCTTCACCAAAAGGTGCGCACAGCCGAGACGGAGAGTTGGTATAGTGGGTTCATTAGTCGGTTGGCACGAATTTTAGAGATATTTGACTCAGAGTGGTTTTCGATATGAGGGAATTTCAATACTTCGTGTCGAAGTAATTGAATGAATGTAGGTAGCATGCATATAAAAATTAAAGAGACTTGTCTAAGACGGAAATTCTATCATTCTATACGAAAATTCTTTCTCTTACGCCTGGTTTTCGCCAATTCTCATTTTTGTTGTTCTCCAATTCCTGAGTCCCACTACGTCCAAGCTTTTTGTCCACATTGTCTATACGTCATGCCCGCGCTCTACTTTCAGAGCTGTCCCCCCAAAATTTCCTTTAAAGATAAGTGTATTGCATCTTTAAGCATCAAATAGAATCGTAGGCTATTTCAAACAAAACAAACTTTATGACTACTTGGATACAATTGCCGGTCGGCCAGGTCTGAAAGACGGCGTGCAGCTCTTTAAGTAATAACAAATGATTAAAAGCCAAAAGGGCGCCAACGAATCTTTGCCAATTAACGACCAGTATATCCAAGCATTCAAATAAGAATTCGTAAACTCAAGTAGCACATAATTTCCTGAAAGAAAAGCCCAAATCAGTAACAGTAACAAATAATAACACGAAAATGCTAATATCATAGTATAATAATTGTTCCTAATTCAATAGAATTCAGTACAAATGTCAGATAATTAATAATATAAATCGCAAGTACTTGTTACTACAAATTTCAAATAATGATTAGTCAATTGGAGGTTAATTAGTAGTACAAATTTCAAATAATTATTGGCCAATTTAAGGTGCGCCTCAACAACATTCGGTTCCTGAGGACAAAGGCTTACATAACAGTCCTAGCAAAGGTACAAACATGATCCACAACAGTTTAAAATTAAGTGCGCTCGCAATTAACCCAGACACCGTGGTTGGAAAAGCAATTATTCAGGTACGCAGTTGGTGAAGCGAACTGTACAATAGCAGCCGACGTCCGAATTGGTAGTAATCGAGTGAACCTTTAACACTGGTTCATTGATCGCATCTTGCATAATTTCACTTAAAAAAAGAAAGAAAACGCCTGATCTTAGGTTCCTTTGAGCCCCTTCTGTACGATATGTGATGATCCACACATCCAAAGGTTGGAATGCAGGTGATACCAGCTCGAACCAAGCAAATGGCGACGATTCGGTGGCGGGGATGACGTTTGACGGCCAATGCTGAACCTACGAGTTTCATGAGCGCCGGACTGGTTGCTGAAGAAAAGGGAGAACCCAAAATAGACTTGTGGACGCTTTCAATAAGAATAGGCGCAAACAGTTCCGAAAATACTAACCCCAGATGAACTTGGGCCAACGTACCGCTGAATGACAGGTAAAGCGCATATAAAGTCCGCTAACTAGGCGCGAGAAATAAATCCTCCATATAACTGCCCGGGCTACAACAATCCGCAACTACTGCGGGGGCACGAACTAAAACAACCATATTCTGTAATCCCGTCAAACCGCAGGCCAATTTCAAATACGTTACAACCACGTCACCATCACGGCGTTCCAGGAAAAAGAGAAGCGTTCAAACAAAAACCAACACTCGACTCGCTTGGTCGCGCAGATAAGAGTCAAGGAAGGCCAATATAGACGCATACACCCAGCTATGAAGATAGTATTAGAGCAATCTGTTTATCTGTTTATGCTGTCTAATTGCCCTAAACACACCACTCTATTATTTGATTTGGTAAGTTGTACAATTTTTTCGTTCCAAATTATATCCCGTTCTCCATTCTCCACTTTCCATTACAGCGTGTACAGAAGTGAAAATAAGTTTTCCCAATTGTAATAGTAAAATTTTTTGTAAATCGTAGTTTTTGAAATTTTTGCATTTCAGAATACATAAAATAACATTTAATATCATGCAAAACTAATATATAAACTTGAGGCTCGGATTGTAAGTGTACGTAGTGCTTTGAATAATGTTTAGTTGTAAATATTCTTAAAAACCGAAATTTTAAACTCTTTTTTTAGGTGTTGGGGGTCCAGGAAAGTTTAACTTCAAGTTCTTCGCTAAGATATTCTATGAAATATAATGATTTTAATAATATAAAAAGTTTATTATGTCATTTATGTAATAGTACGATACACGAAATCAAAATTACTCGCCGATTTGACGACTCACTTCGACGTCATCTCTACAAGTCGTAACTTTAGTCGCATTTTAATTTATAATAGGTCCAATTGCAGGTACTTCTAAGCTCTACAAATTTTATAGTAACTAGTTTTTCGTTAAATAGGACGCTATGGTAAAGATAGTCTTCCCCTAATGGCGGAGTATAATCTATAAAGGCATGTGATAATGTCACTTTTTCCATACGGGTTTAAAAATATTTGCTTTACGCTTGGTTTATATAGCCTCTAACCAAGTACTACTCCAAAGGACTGAAATAACAAGACACAATGGAGATGAATGCTTACTTAAGGTTGGAGTAAACTGACTAAGTATATTAACAGATAAACAATGCACAAAGTGAATACTCAAGTGGTTGCTAGACATACGGCATACATAAATAGAACCTTAAAGGTATCAGTACATACTGCATGCATGGACCAGTCTCATGACTGAATGTAAAAAGGTTAAGATAGGCTTATGTCCGGTATGAACAAGAGATTTGCAATCTCCCTGTAGAATTTATGTTTAGTGTTAGATTTACAACCCTTCTTAAGCCTCGCTCTAGATCTTTTGATTAATGTTCATGCGATACGAGTATCAGTTAAAATGCGTGCTTCACTTTAAGCTCTGCTGTAACTACACCTAGCTTAAATTGTGTTGCAGGAAATCATAATCAATGCGATAGTTTCACGTACATTTGGACATGCCCGTACTTGTCGATATTTGGAACTTTCGATCTCACCTTTAACTAGCCTTTTTCGATATTGTGTAGCATGCATTCCTCTATTGTGGTGATGTATGTTTATTTCTTTTTTGTCCTTTAGTAATAAACTTAAGCTTACATTCTGTAAAAGTAACCAATATCAGCGATAAATTCACGCTAACAACGGGCACCTCTTATTTATATTTGAAGATGGATGTTATAAATGACTGAAAGAGTGATATCCAATTATCGCATTCTACTGAACCTGAGACCCGCATCTCCTATCAGCGAATATTCGATAACAAAACATGAGTGGCTGATCATTATACCAATACATGAGAGTGCTATTCAACGTTAATCTTACAAAACTAACAAATAGTCAAACATTTGACCTGCTTTCTTAATCGTGAATTTCAATCTAGAAACAGAATCCAAAAACTATGTAATCAGTGTCATAGTATAATAGATCGAAAAATAAGCACTGTAGTATATATAATTGAAACCAGTTTGCAATCAACTTAGGAATACTCATTGACAGAACCTAAACACCATCAGCTAGCATTAAATGACAGTAATGACAAATTTTCCGAAATTAACAGTATTTTTCAAGATACTACTGAACAATAAAAAATATATATTTCTGTCCAGGACTGAGAAAATTTGCTATTAAGCTTCATTGAACCATTCAAATTACTTTACAAAATCATGAGAAATAGCAAGAAATAATTACGAAGTCAAGGACGTGCAGAAAAGTCAAGAAGGGGAACGTTACTATAGACAAAGTAATAAAGGGGGAAGGTGTGGAAAGTGATTGCGTAGTGGATAAACGAAATCCCACACTCTTAAATCAATACACGCCCGGTAATGTTTTTCATGCTGATGAAACGAGATTATTTTTAAGTGATTATTGAATAAGTCGTTGACTTTTCCAGGAAAAAAAGTGTCACATGCGAGAGCTTCGCAAAGATCCCATTAATGTGTTAGTAAGTGCGAATAAAGTAGCACAGCAGAAAAATTAAATTTGCTGTTAGATTCCATAAAAAATTCTAGTGATTCATCCGATGTGTGGATAAGTTAGATAGAAAATCAAAAACAAAGAAACCTTGCTTTTGTCGAAATTTACCAAGGAATCTCGAAGAATTTATATATAGACTAGAGGTAATAAAGTGGAGCATTTCTCCCAAATATAACGTAGAAACATAATGTTGAAAATTCTCAATCGGTTTGTAAACACAAATAAATAAGTACCCAAATCAACTTTATCCAATTGCACATGAGATCGCCAATTCAACACCTACAGCAGACTATTTTTTACCATCCGAAATCGGTCGCCATGAATTTTTCGCCACGTTCGCCGCAGAGTCGATAGTCTCGACCGCCGGCGTATGTTTCAGGCCGCTTAGTTGGTATTGTAAGCTTCATACTTAAACTCGACCCGCTTGTACTTTCAAACTTCCTGAGTCCTGAGCGGTTTGGAGGTGAGAGGTGTCTTTTTCAGAGATCGGCGTTCTTCCGATGTTTCATTCTAAAGCAACACGTGTTTGTGCGGGGTATCTTGTGAGTCCAACAAAGCTGTCGAAAATGGTGCGGTTGCGTCGATGTATCGCTGCTACCGCTAGTGTCCTATACAATACAGTAGCTTTCCGTACGAAGAAAAACGTATACTGGCCGCCTAAACCTGAGGTAAGCCAGTTTCATTAACAGGGTTTCGTGTGCTGTTCGCGCACTTCACCTTTCTTGCTACCTGATGTGTAGATGCCATTTGGGTGGGGTTGAAAAACGAACTATCCGATACATCACCTTTTAAATAAGTATAAAATTTGTGAAGCTTCGTTTGCGCATCTATTATTTTCGATGCCTGTGGCTCCGATTTTGTATTTTTGTGCAGCCCTGCCTCCAGAGATTCTATCAGTTTAGACAGCGTTTTCGAATCGTACCGTGGTTTTTCGGCGTCTGTTCTCCTTTTGATGCAGAATGGTAATGTCGGTCTAGCGTTGTAAAACTTGTCCAGTGGTGTTTGCGGGCATGCAAGTATTGCAATTGGTTTTCGGCCCTCGCCTGATGTTGCGGAGTAGGAGCACTTGCAGTTTTTAGTGAAATATCAGTTACTTGTCGTTTTGGGCAGATTAGAAGCGCTTTAGCGAGGTTATTTTTCACGTGGCCCAATACCATCTGGGGCTAGTTATTTGCCGCTGTTCGGGCATTACTCTAGCAAAAGCGATCCTAATTTTATCTTGGGTTTTCTCTTTGTTAGCTGTTAATACGGAACCCCGATTACGGAGGTTCCCGTGCCCCGTGCAACCTCGACCTTTGCCATCGAGCGCATCGGCCTAAGCCAGCGATTGTGATACCTGCAAGTTTTCAGCCTATGGATGCTTAGAAAGTGCGCTGTTTCGTATATCTGGGCCCCCTTTCATATGTATAACGTGCAAATACAGATCAACTAAAGAAAATCCATAATAAGTTTTTATACACCTTTTATCTAAATATCTTTATCTTCGCCCGATTTGCTATCGAATTCGGACACTGGCTGAGATATACAGCTGGCGTCACTAGCTACGTATCTACCTGATGATGTTTCCCAACCACGGAGCGGAGGTGAATTGCCACCGCAATTGGTTTTAATTTGTTGTAAATTATATTTGTACCGTTGGTTGAACTTGTATGTAATTTAGTGTTCTCGCGAACCTTATATCTGTACTGTTAATTAACTGAAATTTGTGATGAATGTTTAATTAATTAATGACAATTATACTGTGATAACAGGCTTGTGGTTTTGATTTTGTTACTGCTACCTATACTTGAGTTGAGCTTCTCTTTCAGAATATTTTGTGCTGCTTGAGTTTGCGAATTCTCGTTGAATGCCTGGAACTTGTCGTTACTTGGTAAAGATTCGTTGGCTCCCTTTTGGCTCTTAATTAATTTGAGTACTTAAACAACTGCACACCGTCTCCATTCGAGCCAGTTCCGGCCAGAAATTGTATCCAAGTAGTCATAAAGTTTGTTTTTTGAGAGCTTAGCTGACGAATCGATTAGTTATGATAACGAATTATTACGCCCAACGTGCCTCCGCACTAGTTCAAAATTTTGATATTCTAAATTGCTGTAGCAACAGGACATGTATTTTATTTCAGCCAGTATTTTTATATGGTGCATTGCTTGGTTTTAATATGTTTTATTTGTACATGATAGTTTAAGTAATATAGAATTTTCATTTATTTATATTTGGATATGCACGTGTCGTTTGAATATCACTACGTGCAATACAAAATTTAGATTTCAGGTGTTAATTTCAGTAACGATTTGTTGAAGAAGTTTGAGTTTCTTACTGCTCGAGTGTGCTTTCGTTGTACTTTGTTCCAGTTTGTAGTAGCCAATTTGGAGGGTGTTCACCTGCCTTTTCGATGTTTGCTTTTGATGACTGCTACTCATTTTGGTTTATTGTATGATTGCGTTGTTGAATCTTCTTCGCGATTAGCTTCCAATATGGCCGTTTGTAGCCAGTTTGTGTGCACTTGTAGCAATGTGGTCTCGTGTTTTTAAGTCCATTTTCAAGTTCTTTTGGAGTCCTTGTTGCTGTTTATTCTTTTCCTTTTGTTCCGTTTGAGTGATCGTGTGGGTTAGTGAGTTTTTGCTAATTTAGTCTGTCTGAGTTTTGCTGTGCTTCCGTTGTGAAAGTTGTTCTTCTTGCCATCTCCTTTTGAAGTGATGAATTTGATATGGATGCGATGGTGATGTGTTTGAAGAGATTCTCCTTTGCGAATTTTCAGTTTAGTCAATGCATCACAACTAAGGGGAGAATTTGAGATTGAATCGCTGCCGATTATGGTTAAGTGATGCTATTAATTTGAGAATTTATAGTTGTGATATTGCGAAGGACCCTCTTACGAAACCCGTATGTTATGTATACCTTCCAGATATTATCCTGAATAAACATATTTTTGAGGCTAAGACAAGCTGCACTTGTTTCCTTTCGTGGCTGTCTTCCACCCTTTTGACATGCTTTCGTCGTAGCCCGCTCACTCTGGGTGGTTCAATAGAGTTACTAAACTTGGCGCCCTTATTAATTAGTTGGTGACTTGTACTTAGGTATCTATTGAAGCTCACGATCCCTCATCGGTAACCGGTTTTGAATACAAACCAAGTTACGTTACTATCGGACATTTTTGCTGTATTACCCCACGTGTAATGTTAATTTTGATGTATTTGAGCATGCACAACTTAAAACTGACTACCGTATTGATCGGAATGCATAGTATTTTACAGTTTTAAAATTGTTTTCTTAATTTTTGGTCATGTGACCTATACTCAAAAATCAACTTAGCGTAAGTAAAAAATGTGTTCTATCAAATTCCGTAATAAAAAAAGGGGTTTTGATCTAAAAAAACATCGATGAAGTCATACCTCCTACGCGGAACACCCTATATGTATAGATTCTATTTGCAAAAATGCGCAAATAAAAATCAATATCGACGGCTTCCAGCGTTTTTGCAAAAGTTATTCCTTGAATTTTTAACGAATTTACCCACTACTTTACGAAAGCACTGTATAAAGGAGGTGACCGATATCATAGCACGATAGGGAGCTAAGAAATCAAACCTTCACTGGCCGACCTCTATTATACCTCTATTATAAAAAAGGCGCTACCTACACGCTTCTTTTAACGTTTGCGATAAAATCATGTATTTTCCCCAATATCGATTTTTTAGCACATCTTGAAAAAAGGTAATCGGTATCGCTATATACCCAGCATACAGCTTAGCAAATACCGCCCGTTCCTTCCTGCGCGCTATCAAAAGTGGATACATTCTATACACGCTCGGCAAAACCAAAACAAAATGTAATATTCCACACACGTCTTCAATAAAAAAACGATGTAAAGACTCTTTCATGTTTAAACAGTAAACAAAATAAAGTACGCCTCCCTAGAAGCATGAAATCTCCGCTTTGTAAAATCAGCAACAGCTACGTAGCGAGCAGTTCAAGTAGCAAAGTTATGGAATTTTTTAATTAATGGGCGGGCATCTGAAGTTTTGCAATCACGCTTGTTCACGCTAATTTTTAATTTAAAAAGAGTAGCGCTCTAATTTTCAACTAAAATTTCGAGTTGTGAACAACATTTTCAATTTTCATTTAACTGCGATTATTGGGAAAATAAAAGATGCAACCATAAAGTGCTTTCAATGTTTCAAGAATGCTGATAAAAGTGTTCCCGAAAAGTTGAAACAAGATCAAGATAGCAATTTAAACATTATTAAAAGACGGCTCTTATTAATAAGTCATGCTACCCTCGAAGAAGGAAACAAGCAAACGAGCGATATCAAACAACATCAACAGCTGAATATTTGAATTTCTAAACTGGCCCACAGTCATTTTCGAGCAACTCAAAATCAATAGAAGCCCTCACCTGTGCGGTGCAAAGTTTTTAGCTTGGTTTGTTTTGGAACTCAGGATTTGGCGTTTGCAGAACTTTCATGGAAATTCGGACTAGGAATTATTAATTAGACATTTCCGATTCATAGGGTTAATTATTTAACACTGATTAGCAGTCAATTATTTATTTTGCAAAGTATCGATTACTGTTCAACAAGAAAGCACTCTCATTCCTTTAATGTTTAACAAACTTTAATTTGGTTGGACTGATTCATACATTCTTCATTTATGAGCCATACGATTTCAAACGTTTCGCAGAGAAAAACTTCAAATGCATAGCATGCGGAAGCACCTTTTGTGTCTGCAAGTATACACTGAGTTGAGTTGAACCAAACGCGATACCAGGATAATTCGCTTAAAACTGTCTCGGAAAATGGCTCTTCTGGAACACTCTCCTCACAAGAAACTTTAAATAACACAGCAGCAAACGGGGCGCAGAGAACTACACCGCCGAGAAAACGCTGATTAGATTACAGTAATTAATACTCGAATTATTCCCCTTATTCTCCAGGCTTGGCTAAACCTAATTCGAATATTTGTAATTTTCCTGTCTGCAAATGTTGCAGAAAAGACCAGGGTTCAGTAAGTGAATTTCCTATATTCTCATCTCGGTAACGCTCGCAACGTATTCCAGCGAGATAGTGGAGACAAATTGAATGATGGATCTTCTCCTGAAATGCAAAAATGCTGTGTCGCATATACATTTCTCATTTAGCCGGAAGATCGCCCAGCGCCTCAGACAGGAGTATGAATGCCTGGAATCTCGCAAGATCAATAATTGATTGATTAGTTTATGATTGATCGCATGTCACGCAATCTTGACAAAGTCTGCGCGAGGCAAATTTTGAACCGCTAATTATGCTTATTTTGCAAGTCTGCATTTTTATTTCATTAGTCAATATCCCACAAATTGCTTTCGCTTCAATAAACACGAGGGATAAATCGGTTACAGACTAGTTTCTTCGTCAATTTTTTGTTATATTGTGGGCTTTTAACTGATAATATCAACTATTGTTCTCATTTATCATATTCTAATAGTAATTCTTGCCAAGCGTTAAATGCAAGCACTCTCTTATCCACTGAACAATCAAAGAAATATGAGGTATGTTTATATTGTTTAACGATGTGATGCCTCAGGGGCATAATCGAATGGAGAAAGAAAAAGACAAAAAAGCGAGCTTCGAGCACTAATGAAATAACGCTGCAAAAAGCCTCGTTGGCAAAAGCAATCGAACAGGATATGACACAAGTATTCAAGCTGCACCATTCCATCAGATAATTAAAAACTAATTAAGTGAAGTTAAAGTCTAAGCAGCGTTTTGTGAACACGCCCCAGGCAAAAATTGTGACACAAAAGAACCTTCATGTGGTCATGAAGCTGCTAGATCAATCCACGTGAAATATACAGCAGCAACTTATAGTATGTGCAAAATGCATTTCAAAGCATGTTGATCAAATCAAATACAGATTCCACTGTTTGGCATCTCAGGTCAATTTTTCATAAAATAATGCAATCAGCCTGATGGCAATATTCGTAACAGTACGTTAATTCCCGCTGATGCTGGCTATTGAATGCACGCGGCTCTTGGACCATGTAATTCGACGTCTTAAGTCAGTCAGTTCAGTCATATAAATAGAGCAAAAAGATTGCGCGTGGTGTGTTATCTATTCCGTGAATATAACGGTAAGGGAAGCCTCTTCCCGTGCCGCTATGGCAAATTTACGAACATTGTCGGATATACCCAGCTTCCCCAATCTTAATTCGGAATTCCGCCTCGTTTTGAGTTTCGCAGAATATTACACTGGTCAAGTTTAGGCTAGAGATACACCGAACAATGAAGCATATCAACCTCCTTTCGTAACACCACCAGCTATAATGCGATCAACTTCGCCCAGATTTCGCCGTACTGTTCTAATCCAGGTGTGGTTTCGATGCCTATTCTACCTCTGCTGACTCTCCAGGTCACCACTGGAGCCGATTAGTGCGCAGCTCACCCACCGAAACGGAAGCCTTTGATCAGCATATGGCCAACCGCCCTCAGCTGGTCAGCCGGGGAAGCCGTGACTACCCACAGCACTCCTGTGAACGTTGGTGGGTAAACGATCGTACGGTCTGCTACCTAGTATACTAGTGCATCAAGTATTTCTGAGCCCGCCACCTCAAGCGATGGCCAGTTTCGTCTCGGATTACAGCAGGATTCCGTATCTAAGATCCAATATCCTGACCCGACACCTCAATCGGCGGGCCCCGTCTCCACTTCGCACTCCGCTTCTTTCTGCCGGAATGTGCCAAGTAGCTCCGCTACGAGAAGGCAACAGTACGATCTTGAGGGCTACGTAGCTACCACTGGCTATATTTTGCGCTCACCTGTGCTCTCCTGGTGCGCCCGCAAAGGAAACCCCTTTGCACCACAGCGACCTACAGCCCAGTATCATCCCGCTATCCACCGTTTTGCAATCAGCCTGTAAATAACGTTCGACGCCCTGAAAAAAACCTTGCGTTTATCGCATCTGTCATCACATCACGTGCAGTATCATGCAAATTTCGCCCGTCGAAATCCTTAGAGCTGTACATTTTGGTTTCGTTTTCAAGATCGCCTTTATGGTTCAACTTTATGCGGCAACCGAATCATCGCTTAACCAAAATTTGGTGCAATATTTATGCCTTCCTTTCATTTTCGCATGTTGCTGTCGATTGAACTGCGTTTCAGCTACGTGGAATATTATCGAATATTGCATGTGTGATTTATCGTACATTTTCAATATGTTTTATGTACCTAAGCTACATTTTGCATGTGTGATTACCCCCATTTTTTATGTATTTATAAACAAGCAAGCTTGCCGTTGTGAAATAAGTTTTGGGGCATATCCCCGTTAGTAGTGCAGTAACGCCTTCAGCGTTCTGCATCAGTGTGTCAATATTGCGTTTCCCTGTGGATATCTTGCACAGATAAACATCTGCTAGTTCAGCGTACCACGAGACGTGCCGTTACGAGTAGTCACGTTTTGTTTGGGTATGTTTTAAACCCTTCCTTGTTGCAGTCACATCCTAAAATTTACTGTATGATTTCATTTTATAAAGCGCAGTGCAGTTCATGTATTTTAAAGTCAAATTAGCATTTTCAGATATCACGAATCAGGTGTGTTTCAAATCTCAGAGTTGAGTACCGCGTACTATTCGCATAGGAGGTTTTCCATTGTGGAATCCCCGGCCTATCACTGGCATCTAAGGCGCCCTAAAATACTAAGGATTTATCTCTATATATTGCAAGGTACAATTATGTCGACTATCGTGAACAAGCCGCTTCTGATTTCAGTCTAGGACCCACTCCCATCCTACTGAGCAACTTGACCTCTTTTAGCTTGTTACATTTCGTAAACTGAGATTTGCCGGTAACACGTTAAATTATAGAATTATGGATTGGCCACTTTGATCCGGAATAGATATCCTTCAGACTACATAATTACATAGACTGGAAACAATTTGAGTATATCAGCTCAACAGTTATACTGAAACCGCTGACAACACACCTAATTTAATGTATTACAGGTCCAGAGTCCCTTTTACGAAACTCTTAGAACCAGTAATTTTTAGCATTTTAAATTCCTCGGATTTTAGAATAAAGGCAGTGGGTTTAGAGCAGCAGTCGATAATCAAACATTAATACAAAAAAAATATATATCACCAAACAGCAGATGCACCTGTGACCCTGAGCAGTACAAGCTAAGTTGAGTTAGCGCCAAACAAGCTTTGCTATGTAAAGATGACTGACGCTGCACACTCCACACGAACACTTACGTATTAAGAACTTTTCGAAATTCGGAATACGGGATTGTGTATCTCTATTCTAATTTAATCGCTCAATTGCTTATTATTTACCACTTAAAAGTAGATAGTAACTCGCCCCCCCCCTGAAAAATCAGGGGTGGATTCCTTTTTTTACGACATACCAATTATCTTCATTTAGTTAAGTCTTTGCTTCTTCTTGTTATTTTTAAAATTCCATTTTTATTCACCACGTAGATTTTAAGTAGGTATACCCTTTTTTATTAGTCACAACATTTACCAATAAAAACAGGGTTATTTTTAATATTTTTAATCACACCAAATTTATTTTTCTACATTTTCAAAATTTGTTATTATCAATAATTGAAACAAATTTCCTAACGATATCAAGCCCCTTTTTATACACTCTAGTCTTAATATATTTGAGTTAGACCTACTAAATTTCTATTTTATTTCAAATTAAGTATTTGTCATTCGTTTCAAACTGCAATTTATACAATATTATATTATTTTCAAATCCATCTGTTTTTCAAATAATTATTTTCCATTCGTATTCCACCTTATACATGAATAAATCCAAACTATTTTTTACCATTGTAATCCCTTAATATTTTCTAAATTTAATTCTAACAACCTTATGGTTGTATCATTACAATATATTACCTTCTTTTATGTATAAGTTCTACAAACAAATTATTTCCTGTACGTTATTTAAATTCCCTCCTCGTAGCTAGAACCTTTAGGCCTCTTGTATTGAAAATGTTTCAGTTGTACTATTGTGTTTACATGTACTTTGTATAACCGTGTGCAGTTGAATTAATGAGCGAATTGAAAGATCAACAGATGGAGGCAAGATAAGTTTATACAGCCAGCCCGATTTCAACTCCCGACGCCTTGGCCGTCTTCTTCTAAGTTTGGAGACGCCATCCACCAGCGAGAATATATGACTCAATGACGCCCAACAAATTATTAATACATACTTCCTAGCCCATCCCGATTTGACTTACATACAACCACCTACGCTTTAGAGTATAACCACGCATGTGTCCCACGCTAGCTAGCCGCGAATATCTTGGCTTGGTTTTTGTTGTAAATTATTTTTAGGGTGTAACAAGTATGGAGAGACCAGCAAATGGTTGAATAGCCGAAGTACAGCTGCATAAAATAGTTTCTTACACAAACTGGACAGAAAAAGTACCCCTAAAAGGTTATTAATAATCTCCGGAAAGAAAATCTATGAGCCGGTCACGAAAAACATGGTCAACAGCGTGCAGAATGCAGACATATGCACATAGAACTGAAAGAAGAAAGAGAAGAAGAAATATTTATACGCTGCCTCTTGTATTATTACAGGCGAAAATAAGCTTCAATATAGAGTAAATTGCAAGATATTATAAAAGCATCAAACGATGGCAAATTTCCACATAATATTAATAGAAAACGAATATAAATTATGATTTAAGTTGGCTTTCTTGTTGTTAAAGAGCAAGGCTTTAAACATGCCAGATAATTTAGTAGTAAACAGATATACGTTTTCTGTTCCAGAACGTCTACTCGAAGTGTTGAAACGTATGTAATGATGTGTATCAGTTGGGGTAAAGCCTTTAATATAGTCTCTTTATCCATATTCTGTATTAAATGGAGAGCCGACTACAAATCCGTTCCGATTACTTCTCTGTTGGTATCAATCATTCGTTTTAGGGCGTTCACGGGCATTTGCAATACTACCTCTTCTTTTTCTTATCTTTCGCGTAGTCTGAAAGCCTGTTTTACGAAAACATACGATATACAAGGATTACCTTGGTGTATCGTTTTTTTTTCGCTAATTTTGTCGAAGTTTATTATTTTTTTTACGACCACTACTTTTAACGCTAGTTTTTTCGCTAAAAGTGACGTTTTATAATTTAGCATGTTTAAAATGACATCAGCTGTTTACTTTTAGCCCATGAGCTAAAAGTGAAGTGAGGTTATAAAACTACAATTTCGAACTGAAAGTGAGATTGTAAAGTTATTCTAGTTACTTCTTGCGTTAGAGGTAAGTGTTTTTTAAATCATCAAAGCGTTATGTAATGAATAAAGATGTGTACTATTATAATTACCTTTGATAACTGACTTTGACAGTACTGGCTCCACAAACATTCACCTGCTCGTCAAGGCCATCTCTTTATTATGACAAATTATAACTGTCATAAATGCAAACTGTTGTTAAATCGACATTTATAGATTAATAACAGAAAATTTAAGGTCGTAGAAAAAATATTGTATGCAAACTCGTGCTAAAAGTGTCATCACATTAACTTTTAGCACTTGTTGCATAAATAGCTATTTCCTAACGATCGTTCTAACTCGACCTGTTAATACCAGTTTTTTTTTGCTGATTGCAGCTCTTCTTCTCTTTTCTTCTTCTGGTGGTGATAGTTGTTAGCTGCACTTAGACCTATTTGCCCATTGTACTTCCCACCTAAATGGCTAGGGATCTCGTTCGAAGAGGCCGGATTCCAACATGAAGAAAAGAATCCTATTCATAGGAACGTCTCTTATGGCCTGGGGTTCCACCAGGCCGGCTCCAAAATGTTTATGTCTCCGTGCTAGGAGAGCTACACATTGACATAGAACATGAATTGAATGAACATGAATTCTTCCTCCAATTGGCACTTCCTACAGGTAGTATCATTTATGATTCCAACTGTAAATAAGTGCTTCTGTAGGTAACCGTGTCCTGTTAGTAGGCCAGTCACGATCCTGCTCAATGACAGGAGAGTGGATGTGTTTCCAGGCGACAATTCCCCAATAAGGAGTTTCCTCTAACATAACCTTGGGTTATTTAGCCAGTGCTCAACCTGTCTTTTTGCAATGGCACGGGTAATTCCTAAGGCTGGATCGGGGCCGATGAGTGGCTCTTGAGAACTCCTTCTGGCTAGTGCATTACCTTCTTCGTTACACTCTATTTCACTATAGCCTGGTACCCATAGTAGTTTGACTATTCAGTATCTGGCAACATTCCAGAACCAACCTAGAGTTGATCCTGGTCGAACACCTTGCACTGCCTAACTGCTTATGCAAATATTGATATGCAGATTGGAGTATCCTCTTTGAAGGTTCTCCTGGACAGAGGTTAAGATGACAAATACCTCCACCTGCAATACAGTGAGTTTAACCCTCGACCTATAGCCATAAATGCCATCACCAGGTCCCTTCGCTGTCCTGGAGCCGTCTGTGTACCAGACAAGCCCCTCTGGAGGGAGGAGATGCTGTTGCTGACATCAATGGTTCCTATCAGGAATGAGTACCTGAAATGCTTTATGGCTCTTGGTATTCCACGTTTTGGTCTAAGTAATTTTTACTTAATGATAATTCCAAATAATTACTTTTAAACTCATTGTTTACGAATCATCGCTCTGAGTAGTTAACCTACTCTATACAGCGAACAGGAGATAATGTTATTTTGCGTCTATTTGGACACACATTTCCCTCCAAGCTTCACAAAGACAACCCTTCCAACGTTACAAAACAATACATACCACTACTTTTTGAGCTTCTTCTGTAAGATCTAATTTTATAAAAGCTTCGAAAAACGGGAGACCTGATTTTGCTCCATCCTAGAGGCCGAATAAATCCGAGTGAAAGCGACACATAAATTCGTCCCCTTCTTCTAGTGGCAGCAATAAAATCATGAACCCTAATAAAGTATAAATATTAAATAAAGTTCCTAAAAAAGGTCGCTCAGGGAAATTGGTCGACTTATCTGAGATGCTCCTGGTAAAGACCCAGCAATATATTTATGCTGAGCATTAACAGAATACATTTATCTTTTATTCATTCATTCTCCCGATTCCCTTTGGAAATATTCCCAATAGAATCTTTCATTAGATCGAAAAGGAGCATTACGTCCTCCTGCGTTTATGTCGATTCGGGACCGGTTAGAGTGGAGATGAAAGTGAAATGAGTTTCCGCGATTCATTTGCTCCCGAAAAGATTTCATCGCGCGTGCGGCGAATGTTCTTGCAACAAAAGCAAGCCGCGAATAATCCCAATTATAAGAACCGCCTCTCGAGCTTCCTCCCGTATTTTTTATTTTCCGGCTCGTTCTCGCTGTCCAGGAAACCCTTTGTGCCAGCGCAAGATTGCGGTGCAAAGCTTTGTAGTTTAATGAAGTTCTGCTTTTTAATGATCCTCATCTCTTTCCTTCTTCGCAATAACCCTCTTTAATAATGCGGGCGATCTCGGCGCTAATGACAAGGAATTCGTAATTTTCTGCGAAACTTTTTCGGTAGACACCTTAATCCCTACAGAGGGAATGCAATACATTTGTGAATAAATAATCGCGACACGAAGTGAGCCATGTTTATAAATTGCTTTTTCTGCCACGGAAAAAAGATATCCTACGCTTCACAGCCGCGTGTGAATTGATAAATGATGACGGAACAGGTCCATCACTCTCCCACTAATCCATTGAACACTTTTTATGCAATAATGCCGCTATTCACCCCGCAGCCGCTGCCCAGACTATCATAAATGTGTCCCTTGCACGTCGGACAACATAACCAACTTTTATGGCCTTTTGATAGCGCTACGCTGGGCTAGAATTTACTTCTAAAGGCGAAGTCACATTCCTAAATGTTTTTCCGCAAGAAGGATTAATCTAAAGGCATCTTCGTGCAATTTTCTCTAACGCTAACTGCTGCTATCTTTGACCATGTAACGTAATTGTAGTAGTTGACAGTTTCATTTCTCACTGTTGTTGCGTTTGGTTGATATACAAAAAAAGTACGCAACTACGTACCGTGGTGCAATTCGCGGCCTGAAAACTTTGGCGGCCTCAAACAGGCATGGAAATGCGCTGAAGGCGCTCTAAATAAACGCAACAATGGACAAGAAAACACAGCCCAACATTATTGTTCGCTAGAAGCGGCTGGATTATTAATTACGTCTGAGTTTTTCAACACTCGAACGGTAACTGTTTACTGCATGCAAAACTGTAATAATGCAGGCAGTAGTTTGGACGCAGCAGTTTCGTTTTTTCAGGCGACCATGTGTACCCACCTAAGCCAGCCCAGAACAATTTGTTGCTATGAGTGTGAGAGAGGAGATTCGTCTAGTCACAGCGGCGATGCGGGCAGGATAATGAATTGAAGATCGGCACGCACAATGCGGGATGTTTAGTGGGATTCACCCACAACAACCCGGCGAGAAATCGTAGAAAAAAGCCTCAAATCAACTCAATGATACGGAACACCAAGGCCATCCCACTTGCACCTCCCAGAAGATCCAGATGATGAAAGATGCTGGGCCTGTGAAAGACACTTGCGTCCAGCGACTTGTCCAGTTCCACCTGGAGGAGTCACCTACCCTGGCCTCCTGGAACTTATCTAGAGCAAATTTTGCAGTCGCGCTCGTCCAGTCCGAAGCCGCCGACTCTGCCTGGTCCTACAAAGCGAGTTTTCGCCAGAACCGATACCTGAAGCTTGGTTTCCTTCAGCAGAACAAGCCCACTGAACCGACCAGAGCCTCGCCTTATCCAGCGTGGCGAGCCGCCGCTGGTCCGAGAGACATGAACCTGAAACATGCCTCTACCTACTCTACCCTCGATGCCGGAGAATACTTCGAAAATCAAGTCCCGAATTTACCCTGTGACTCGCCGATTCACAGTACCAGAGAAAAATATCCCTAAAATCCCGCCCCCCCCCCCTTCGCCTCGCCGATCTTTGGTAGCGAAGGTCCCCATCCTCTTCTACCACCAGTCGGCTAAGAGGAAACTTTCAGGCCTTACTCAATTAGACTGATCGCGGAGTGATAGACACGCTTAGTACATAACCGCCACTGTAGCTAATCAAAAGCATAACCTTCAGAGAGTTCCTAAGATACCTCGGCGAAATTGCCGCTCTTGATACCAGTACGAAGACGGCGCCAAATTGGTTTGGGCCACCCTGTAGCCTCCGCACTACAACTCCACACCCGAGAATAACCACTTAAGGGCTAACTACCCCTAAAATGACCGCACGCAGTGTCAACAAACAACGACACTTAATATTGTTAGTTGCAGCTCCGGCCACCAGGCAGAGAAGCACCGCGCCGCACTGACGTTGGAGCTAACCGTACCCTGCTGCCCCTTTCCTAGCGTGCCGGAACAGTCCCGAACCTGCATAGGCGTTTAGCAACCAACCGGCGTCTATTAATTTGAATATGTGTTATTTCATCATAATTAATTTACATACGTTACATAATTAATCAAATTCACAAAAAATATATGTAATACTAAAGACAAGGTATATAATTTATTGAAGATGTTTCGAATCTAATCAATCGAAGCGATCAACGAACTCTGGCATCTGGCTATCCAAAGACACTTATATGCGAACAGTCAACTCAAATACATTATTATTTATTAACACGTCGCATAGCTACTAAATGAAGGGTTCTTTCCACATTTCCAGCTTAAAATAGTGAAGACAAAGTAACGGTATTTGAAAGTTGTTCAACCATATGTTACATTAATACTTATCTACCTTCTTCTACCATTCCGATCGCGACGTTATCTTCTCCGGCTGCTTTCTCATTATTGTTTTTAAAAGCGTTTTCACTTTTTTATTTTTCATAGTGTATACGTTTTGCTAATACCGTTCAATATCCTTTATAATATTTTCTCGGGCATTTACTAGTTATCCGTCTTCACTTTCTAATTTCAATACCCGCATTCCTACCGAGACAGAATGAATAATTTATAAACTTGGAATCTACATTTACATTCATTATTTGCTCTATAGATACTAATCTGTATTTTCGAGGATCTTCTCATTTATTTGCTTTCTCTTTATTCAATTTTTAAGAAATAGACCCATTCCTTTTGCTTACCTCACTAAAGTACATCGAATTGTGGGCAATGAAAATGAGATTTAGAAGAAAAACAATACTCAGGTTTCCGATATCTCTCTCAGACATTTGGTAAGACCTGGCACGAACCTTGCATGTTTAAACTCAATGTTATCCACAATCTTACCTAACGGATACATTTTTCAAGTAAAATATAGTGAAAAGTGGCTATATTATGTTAAACGCCCTTTTAATGTTTCTCAAGATAGTACCATAGGACCAGTATTGTATAAATGTTGTCTCTATTCGTTTCGATTTCGCCGGTTTGCCGGTTGGCGGTTCACCGTCAACTGCATCGGCACCGTAACTTGCAGATAGCAGAGGAACTCAGTTAATCGTTAATTATAATAATTGTATAAATGATTTTTATTTGATTTCTAAGGAGTTTAAACCTTTGAGAATAGCTATATCAATACTAATCATAAAGAAATTATAAATATGCGAATACAAAGTATCTATTGAATCTATCTTTAGTTCCTAAAATTCTCTAGTAGCCACCCTTCCCTTTTCGCTTGCACATCATACCGGTATATTTTAGAATCCATAATTTATCTGCGTTCAGCCTTCCGCGGTTCTAAGGACGCACACTTAAAATTTTAAACATCGAAATCCACTTCTAGTCCCACGTTCATATCATATGACGACGGGTGGGCATCGACTGCTCCGTTATTAAAAATTAAATATAAATGTGTTACGATATTGGAAAATCTTATTTCGCTTTCTGTTTATCCCTTATTAGGCATAATCAACAGCGTTTCGAAGCAAAAATTAAGGCCGTTATAAATTAATACCAACATAGCTTCGGCAAATCTCATACTCAGCAGAGCGTTATCTTTAATAGGAACGGCCCCATAAATTTAACTGGTCGACTGGGAGTCTCAAATGTGTTAATAACATCAACAATCAGCCGCGAGCCTCACTTGGGTCAATCAGTACAATCTGCCTTGCTTATGGTTCTGAATGTATTATTTACAGAATTTCGATCACTCGCAGGTCGCTGAGATACGGCACGTAGTACGTATCAAGATGAGGTTATTTTTCATTCGAATACTTGGAACGAAAACCGAGTTACAGAGGTTATTTCAATAACCGGTTATTTTTCATTCGAATAAGCCCATCACTAATTCCTACTACGACTGCCACCACTGTGACATTTACAAACATCCGCAAGGACTAATTTCAAGAATAGACAAGCACATGAATGCTCAACATGAAGTATCTATACAGTGTGGTCGAGAAAGTTCTAAATTCTGGTGTGGTAGAAAGTAGGTGTATACTGGACACTAAACTAAAATATCCTTCAATCGGTTTCTACAATCAACCCTTTGAGTTCGTCGTAGTCAGTGCAATTCATGTATGTTATAATCTGAGCCGTCTACTGTAGCCTTAGTCGTCTTTTCACATCTATGTTTGACAATTCCGTCTAGTACGATACCGAGTAGTCACATATATCTCAAAATGTGTCATATCACCTCATCTCTTATCCTCTGCGTCTGTGTTCTTCCACATAGTCTTAGTCTTGCCTGTATTTTCTACATTTCTCATTGGTCACCTATTCTGTCTACCCATATTTTTAAGAATCGCGCTAATATCTGTTACTATCTCTGAATCGATTGTTACCTGTAAAGGTATCCGAAATTTATAACCATACTGAATTAAACGACATTTTAAAGCTCGTAATTAATAAATTTTCCCCACTAAAGTGCTAAAATCCCTATACTGAAATAAATTGTTATACCGAACAGTATTTTTCAATTATTAAACTCCTAGACTTCATTGCAATAATTGGTGATGTCGAATTTCTTTTCAATATTATTCTGAACGATATTTATTTAGATTTTAAGAATATTATTTATTTATCTTTCATAATTTTACAGTATCAATTAAAGAACAATTTGAAACACCCTCGTTGATATTATCAACGTGGGTGTCTTTATTCTACTCGCCCGCATCGCAAAATCAAAGAATTTATAATTGCGTAGGTTGCTTTGGTGAAGTTAGGCACAAGCATTTTAAAGGATTCTTTGGTATAACGGAAGCCACATTAAGAACCTAAATGAGTTACTTTGTCTAACTTTTCAATAATATTCAAACGACTTGTTAAACATTCTTCGAATAAAAGAAAGCTGCGGTAATTTCAAAAATACCCAGAATTTGTACTTCAAACAATAAATTGCCTCGCATTGCTAAAGCATGCCAGTAATTAATAAAACATTCTACAGATTATACCACACCACATCAGCGAATGAAAAATGGCAAAAATGCATAGTTACGCATGTACTAACTTTTGATAATGTACATAGCAACGGTGATAATCATATATCTTCTTGACTAATAACTGATAGTCAAATACCTTCACAAACATCGCATTATTTGCTGAAAATACTATCGCCACAGGAACTGTACTAACTGCACTTTTAATATTTATAAATAAACTGTTCAAACGTTGTTTATTGACTCGTGATCTAGCCGAATGTAACACGCGTCTCTTGATTATCAAATAATTTCTGTTTCCACTCGAAACAATATATTTCGTGTAAATAGAAATGATTTCTTGATAATCAAGAACCCACTAGTTGCATTATATGTGATAATCCGCTATGTCTGACGGTTGCCTATATCACTACCGCGTTTGAATAATACAATTTTTGTGTTCAGTAAGTCTAAGTACGAGCAGCTTCTAGAAAGAAGAGAAAATGTAGGTATCAAGAACTATCGAAAGACTAAGTAAATCGACGGTTTGGAACGTAAACTGGCAGGCATTTTCACACAAGTAATGGACAATATTTTTTGTAAATCTCAATTCGACACTTTGAGAGCGGAGAAACTATTTTACCTCTATATACATATATTAGTCGTAAGGCGTGTACCTTGCTTTATAATTTCTCATCGACGCATTCGATAAAATACAACGCTCCCAAATTATAGACATTTTAAAAAGAGACTGGGGTAGACGCTTGCTAGAATCAATATGAAGCCCTAAAAGTTACGGAGCTTGGCAAGCTCGGTTCTTTTCATCTACACTATTCAACATATTCACAGAAAAGGTCTTCCATGCGACACCAACATGTAATACTAATGGAAGCAAGATAAATAGTGAGGTGATCACCAATAACAGATATGCTGACTTCAGAGTGATCGTAAACAACTTAAAAGGACTCTTTTGAACAAAATATATGTAACAAGTGAAAGCTATGGTTTGATTCTTACCGCCTCAAATACCAGATACATTGTAATAAGCAACCAGTGGCAGCTCGCTATAAGGAGCCAAGAAGTCATGGCTCTACCATAACAAACCAGTCATTCAAGTCGGCGGTCTAAAGGCAGGCTATTTAGGCTTGAATTGGAGTCACCTCAGCTAAGGTTTGAACAGTATGACCGCGGCTGCGATAGCGCGCGTGTCGAGTTTCTGATTACTGATGTTTACAACTTTCGCATGACGTAGGTGACTGATGATCGATAAAGAAACGGAACATATTCGAAAACTGCAGACTTACGAAACATACACTCGCAGCTTGTGAATTTTCGACGAGATGATTCCCTTTATTATGAAAATGCAAACCATCGCCCTAATTAAGTTGCCGCATAGTCTGCACTTTTTCAAGAGTAAAAAAATACAATGTATTGAAACGTATTTATCTGCTTACCTATTGTCTATAGTTCTCACTGAAAAATGTTAAGAGCTTTTATATCGTCTTTTTTAATTATTCAAGCTTCCCTTATGATGCTTAAGTAGATAAATAAATAATATAAAAATGTGTCTAACGGTAAATGAAGACAAATTTGCTTTATTTATAAAAAGTAGGTAAAATCATATTTCAACAACACTGTTTTAAAACTATCAGTTTTATGTGCAGTAGCAAGAACGCCGAATACCACCAATCACTCGAAAACTAATGAAATGGCGTTTACATTGTGATCCTTCAATATAATATTAAAGTGCCAGCTTATAATCTAATGAGTCGTGGAAACTTCACGTATACTTGCTGATATTGGCTGTACTGAAACTTGTTTTTCCTTCAAAATCATTCGGCTTTTACGTATCCCTAAAAATTTAAAGGCCATATGTAATTCCGACAAGTTCGTTAGGATTTTCCTAAAATAATTACAGTTACTTAAATAACTATGCCATGATATATTTTATTATACTCATAATTTATTGATAAAGTGTCGCACATCTTGAAATAATAAACGTCAAACAGGCATGCATCTATGTATCTCACACAGCGGAGATGCATTTTTAGCCTAATTATACATTTAAATGAAAAATGAAAGCGAGATATTCGATTCAGTTCATCATCGTTTATTAGCCTGTAAAGTTTGGTAAATATTTTCACTGATGCTAATTTTTACCAATCCATATGCGAAATATTTAAATCTAGGGATATCGGAATATGTGTTTGTTTGTGTACGGGTGGAAAAGGCAAGGAAACTAGAATCATTACAAATGTGGGTGTTTCGCTGAATAATCACATATTATGTAGTCAGCAATAAATTAATTTTAAAAAATCGAAAAATAAAAGCCCTGTTAAATATAAAAAACTAAATAGGATACCTTGGCCACCTCATGTACCCACATTTAATATCTGTTACAAGGTGAACTAAAATGTAAAAGTCCAGGCCGTAGATGAAATTCATGTCTAAAGAACTCGCATCAACCGTCCGACTTGATACCTAATTATTCCGTCAAGATGTCGATACAATGAAGACATTATAGCGGTCCACCTGGCATCCCCTGCCTGTAATGTTTGCTTTCACATTTAAAGATATAAACCGTATTGTTTGGTCTATGTATTATTCTTGTAGGTCAGATTTTATCATATTGTATTCTAGATTTATAAATGTGCGCTAAGCCGACCCTGCACTACTATGCACTGCATTGTGAAGGGAAATTCGAGTATGCAGCGTTAAAGAAAATTCAAGACTGCAACGGGGTGCGAGCAGAGTTCCAATCAAACGAATTGCGAGAAGAACCGATGATTAGCTTGCGGCCTTTGGCCAAGCGAGGTATGCGCCTTTGTGTGTTAGCGGCGAAATAAATTGCGCCTACAAGTGTGAATTAGAGGCGGCCTAAAAGGGCCGATACATTTAAAGCCTCCATTTATCGACGCTAATTTACGACGCACCAAAAGGTATCTTCGTTACGAAGCTGTGACGTCAGATGACTGTGAGTCAACAGTTAGCAGTGCCCTAATTCCCCCATTGCAACCTGTGTGCTATTTTTTCACGCCTTGCCTTCTAGAATTGGAAGACGTAATCCAGAGACAAATCTGTATGCGACGCAGCCAGCCTGACTTCAGATAAAATGTTTTTCGGTTAAAAGCGATAAGCAATCGCTTCCGCAGCGTCAGAATCGCACCTAAGAAATGCGTTTACGTACGCGAATTGTGGTTATTTGGGTGCACGCGAATATGAACAGGGCTCGCTTTAACCAGGACCGTCTTTAAATGTTTTTAACTTTTGCGCTTTAATGGACAGTTATTTCGGCGCTATTTTAATAATATTTTATTGATGTTTTCTGTGTTTGGTATGTGTTTACACGTACATACAAGTAGATCCAGCTTTCTCGCGCGTATGTTTTATAACAGTTGATCATGTTTTCTTGTACTTTTATTGGTGTTTTTCTGTTTTGTAGTCAATAGATTGATGTAAACAAATTGTCTTTTCTTGTGCATTGTTTGAAATCAGTTTCAGTCCGACAACACTACAGGGACTGAGGTATTAAGAAAGTTTCATGTGTACAGTGAGCTAGAAAGGTAAGCACAAGGGGCAAATAGTAATTCAAATAAGAAGGCGTACTAGACGTCTTGTTCAAATTTAAAGTAGCTACTCCCCCCGAACCTTTAGTAAGTTAATTTAGCTTTGTTAGTAGTGTAAGTCTGTACACACCTGGTATGCTACAAAATTAATTTCAAGAGCAACACCTATTATATTACCATTAGTTTTCCATATGTGGAGTTAACTAATGCTGACAAAATCAACTGAAAATCTATAATGCGGTATTAATATATTAAAAACCACCACCACTTCACTATAAAATCTGTATCAAGTTTCAGCCATGAAAAATAAAGCAGACCACAATCCTGTGAAATTGTTTCCCCATTTGCATAACGCCTGTTTTTGAATAAATTAAATATGGTTGTATATAAGAGACCACCTAGTTGCCATTACAACATAAGAGAAATTCAAGATGACGAGTTTGTATACTTTTGATTGAAAAATCCATGCCACAATCATATATCATCGTTTTCCATATGAGACTTCAGTTTGTTTGTTTGAGGTGTTACTGTTTATACACACAACTTCTTATGTTGGTTCTTCTTCAAATGTTGGAATTATGTCCATTGCGTTCATTACAGGAAAATACCATCTTCCAAAAATACTTAAAACATCAATTCCACAAGTTTTCTATTTATGGCATAATATTCTAGATCTAGCATAAAAGGAAATCGATTGGATTTTTCAGTTACTGTTAATAAAATTTTCCAAAATTATGATATAAACGTTTCTGTATAACTGGAACGAATTTCGGTATCTTAATAAAAATGGTTAGATCCTGGAAACTGTGTTACAGTAATGCCATGAATGGGAAATTATTTTGCATAAAGACTTTTAATAAACTTCGTTTGAAATTTAAATACCTAAAACATAGTTTTGCGGTAGACATGAAACGTGATATTTCATTATAAAGGTACATAGCTGCAAAATTATCTCTGACGAGTGTTATCTTCCATGACAGTTCCTCGCCGGTGCTACTTCCACGCGACATTTATTAAATTCTGGACATGGCTTATGACGTACTGACCCTTGTAACTACTTTAAATACAAAATAATAAAGCTAGCAAGTTTTTCAGAAACAACAAACTCTCACTACTTTTTATATTTGTTATTTTCCTGTCTGGCTAATGACGCGCTGCTATAACCAATCGGCCAGACATGAGATAATCGAAAATGGTATATTCCATATGAAAAATAATTGCTATAATTTGTTTTTCATTTAAATGTAATGATCAGCTTCTGGCACTTATTGGAAAGCTATTGCCCCGTATATACATACAACCTGACGACTATGTAAGTTAATATTGGACAGTTACTTTGTCATTACAATTAAAACGTTGTCTTTTATATTGAAAATTAACAAGGTAATTATCAATATATAGATGAAATTTACCATACAAATTGGATATGCTAGTAAATATCGAAGTTAACACAGGCTTATTGGGAAAGAAAGTAAAGTACAATAAAAATTAATTATTAAAAATCAGCCCAAATTTGCAATACTTGGACTAACACTTATGTGCGTCAGTTTTAAAATTCTTCATATTTAAATTATTACCTATATCATATACATAAAACTACTGTATAATGTCGTTACTTATTTTATAAACGCGTTTGTGTGTGTGTATTGAGACGTTTTTCCTATGTAAATTCTATCATTGAATAATGAATGAATTAAATTACAATTGTGTGGAAATTAAGTTTTTTTTATATTTAACAATTTTAGAAAAATCATTTTTGCACACCAGTCAATTTTGATGTAAGATTCCTAATAAAAGTTTTTGTTTGGTCCAAAAGCATCACGCTTCGATTGTACATTAATGTTCCCGTCCTTCTTATGTTATATTGGCTAACCCCATTCTAGCGCCTTGGTGGTCACCTAACTCGTTTGAAAACCTTCAACTTGTACGAGGAAAATTATCGATCCGTTCTTAGGATGTAACTAAGTCATGTCGTCGATTGTTTGTAGGTGTTCTTCGCAGGTGCGGGACGTATTTTGTTAATTGCGCACTTGGCTTCCTTTCTTTTGTTAGCGTCCCTTGAGCCGATCTCATACAATATTTCGCTACTTACTACTTACAACTCTATCCATGAGCATGGATTCACCGGCTGAATCTGCATCACCTGCGAGTCTTTGTTCAATTTTTTCACTGAACATACTATATTTCTACTATTGTGGTGGTACTTTGTTAACCTCCTGCTATGTTTGGTTCATAGCATCACTGTCAACTTACAATTCCTTGCTAATTTAACCTATCTACCTAATACCAAGGGACTTTTTAGCGGCTTAAATGTGTAACTCTGTTATGTGTTAAGCTAATGAAATTGCTTGAGTAACTCTTGTCCCTTGCGATTTCTTGCAATTTATCACTGATGCTTTTATATTTTAGCTTGCAAGAATAAAATTTGCTGTATTCGAAGCTTTCGCCTGTAGCTTTGGCTTTACCTGTAACTTAGGCGAACGCTTGTAATTAATTTGTTGTGCTGTTTCTAATGTCAACCTCTTCATATTAACTTGGTTTTATGTACGAATCATGCAAGTAATTTATGTGACAAACATTTTCGAAGTCGGTTGTATTGAAAGACTATTCGACACCCGCTAGTAATTTAACCACCCTTTGCTAATTTTAGAAAAATCGCAAGCAGTTTTCAACTTAGTTAGTCGGCCCTCCAATTCGTCCATGGAGCCTGAACGTTTGTTTGGTACGATTTGAAGATACTCATAGTAATTGAATCTGAGTCTGAGGTTTGATTCTAAGAATTATTTACCATTGGTGGAAATTTTTGTTAAAATTAATTTCAAGGTTTTTTACTTGTGTCTATTCTGAAATTACAATTGTCTTTATTTGTTAAGTAAATGAATAAGTAAAGCTGAACTTGATATATCTACGGCAGTTTATTAGAATCTAACACCATTTAAATATATTATCAACTTTTTAAATATAATTTTTATCTGTTATTATTATTATTTACTTTTGCAACAAATTAGGTAAGTCCGTTAAACCAAGTAAATGTTTCTATAGTTAAATCATGGCCAGTGCATCTTAAAACATGGAATAACAGCGTCAATATTTTTAAATAAAATTGCAAACAAAAATACAATCCTACAATATTGTAGCTATTATTGGACTGAAAGGGGAAGTCATTGCAGGTTAATCATGATGTACAATCTATACTAAGTGGAATACAATCAAGTATAGTACGTCTGGAAAGTACATGAAATTGTTCTTTTTTATTTTGGGGGTGTATGGTTCGGCATATGATTTGTAAAACAAAATATATTAGAATTAGCTTTGGCTGACAGTTACCTAACATAATTTACATAGTCCAGTGTTATCCCTGACTCCCTGTATAATTTGTTTTGTTTATCGAGATATTTCCAGGCGTACACTTGGTTTCATTGAAATTGACTACACCTAAAAAGTCAAGTAGGCGCTTTTTCAACTTTTTCAAGCATAAATAAAGCTTTACTTAATATCGGGTGATCATAAATGGTTGTTTTTTTCTTAGGTTGGCACTGTTAATGTTGGTTACCCTGCTGTCAATTTTGGTGGCACTGTAAGTCTATGTCAAATTCGAGGTTAGCAGGTTAGGTTTTCCGTCAGTTTTGACACAGACTGACGCAAAACCTAACCTGCTAACCTCGAATTTAACATAGACTTACAATGCCACCAAAATTGACAGCAGGGTAACCAACATTAACAGTGCCAACCTAAGAAAAACAAATCACAACCATTTATGATCATCCGGTATAGCTAGTTATTATTAGTTGGCACTTTGAATATCTAGGTAACTATAAATACAAGTTTGCACATCCAAAAATTAGGTGTAGTCGATTTCAATGAAACCAAGTGTACTATACAGTAACTATGCAGCTTGTCGCTGTCTTCCTACTCCTAATCTCCATGCCTATCAATGCATGCCGTATCGTTATGAAAGTCCTCATTGCATTTCTAGCGCCCACATTCCATGTTAACATGATGGATCATTTGATGGTACCAATCATTATCTGTAGCCGTGGTGGCTATATGCTGTCAACCACAAAAAACTGCTTGTGGCTTACGTAGAACGCATGGGTGCACCATAGCGTTAGAAAACTCACATAAATGTGTTCATTGCAAAATTGAAAAAAATATATTATCATCTTTCCTACCATTATTATACAACAAGGTTTAAGTCCGACAACAAGCGGCTGGCAGCTGATGAGGGCGATCCGAAATTTTGCTTCAAACTAATATGAGATTACGGATAAAAATTTGACATGGTCGAATTGATTGCATATCGGTTTAAATGGACGCAACGCTTTACATGTTAGCTATTATTGGACTGAAAGGTGAAGTCATTGCAGTTCCAAATATATTACATCTATTTCGGGTTAATCATGATGTACAATCTATACTAAGTGGAATACAATCAAGTATAGTACGTCTGGAAAATACATGAAATTGTTCTTTTTTATTTTCGGGGCATATGATTTGTAAAACAAAATATATTAGAATTAGCTTTGGCTGACAGTTACCTAACATAATTTAAATAGTTCAATGTTATCCCTGACTCCCTGTTATAATAATTTGTTTTGTTTATCGGGATATTTCCAGGCGTACACTTGGTTTCATTGAAATTGACTACACCTAAAAAGTCAAGTAGGCGCTTTTTCAACCTTTTCCAGCATAAATAAAGCTTTACTTAATACCGGGTGATCATAGATGGTTGATTTTTTTCTTAGGTTGGCACTGTTAATGTTGGTTACCCTGCTGTCAATTTTGGTGGCACTGTAAGTCTATGTCAAATTCGAGGTTAGCAGGTTAGGTTTTCCGTCAGTTTTGACACAGACTGACGCAAAACCTAACCTGCTAACCTCGAATTTAACATAGACTTACAATGCCACCAAAATTGACAGCAGGGTAACCAACATTAACAGTGCCAACCTAAGAAAAACAAATCACAACCATTTATGATCATCCGGTATAGCTAGTTATTATTAGTTGGCACTTTGAATATCTAGGTAACTATAAATACAAGTTTGCACATCCAAAAATTAGGTGTAGTCGATTTCAATGAAACCAAGTGTACTATACAGTAACTATGCAGCTTGTCGCTGTCTTCCTACTCCTAATCTCCATGCCTATCAATGCATGCCGTATCGTTATGAAAGTCCTCATTGCATTTCTAGCGCCCACATTCCATGTTAACATGATGGATCATTTGATGGTACCAATCATTATCTGTAGCCGTGGTGGCTATATGCTGTCAACCACAAAAAACTGCTTGTGGCTTACGTAGAACGCATGGGTGCACCATAGCGTTAGAAAACTCACATAAATGTGTTCATTGCAAAATTGAAAAAAATATATTATCATCTTTCCTACCATTATTATACAACAAGGTTTAAGTCCGACAACAAGCGGCTGGCAGCTGATGAGGGCGATCCGAAATTTTGCTTCAAACTAATATGAGATTACGGATAAAAATTTGACATGGTCGAATTGATTGCATATCGGTTTAAATGGACGCAACGCTTTCCATGTTAGCTATTATTGGACTGAAAGGTGAAGTCATTGCAGTTCCAAATATATTACATCTATTTCGGGTTAATCATGATGTACAATCTATACTAAGTGGAATACAATCAAGTATAGTACGTCTGGAAAATACATGAAATTGTTCTTTTTTATTTTCGGGGCATATGATTTGTAAAACAAAATATATTAGAATTAGCTTTGGCTGACAGTTACCTAACATAATTTAAATAGTTCAATGTTATCCCTGACTCCCTGTTATAATAATTTGTTTTGTTTATCGGGATATTTCCAGGCGTACACTTGGTTTCATTGAAATTGACTACACCTAAAAAGTCAAGTAGGCGCTTTTTCAACCTTTTCCAGCATAAATAAAGCTTTACTTAATACCGGGTGATCATAGATGGTTGATTTTTTTCTTAGGTTGGCACTGTTAATGTTGGTTACCCTGCTGTCAATTTTGGTGGCACTGTAAGTCTATGTCAAATTCGAGGTTAGCAGGTTAGGTTTTCCGTCAGTTTTGACACAGACTGACGCAAAACCTAACCTGCTAACCTCGAATTTAACATAGACTTACAATGCCACCAAAATTGACAGCAGGGTAACCAACATTAACAGTGCCAACCTAAGA